>OY783192.1:7691551-8015424 GCA_963678675.1 Xiphydria camelus
GAGCGAGAAAGAGACTAAGCGGCCCTGACTTCTCTCTCGAGCGAGAAAGAGACCGCACGTGTCGATGTTTATGCGGCGGTTAGCGTATTCGGAAACTGCAGTCTAACCGCCGGTTGAAGTTCAACCTTCGGTTAACCGGACTTTATAATACCGGCCCTCTCTCTTATCGTCACTTGAACACTCTTATGTTTTAAAAATTATATGATGCGACATTGTAACTAATGTAAATTTTTCTTTGAAACGAGGAAAATAATGCCTCTATGTACCGAGGAAAATCATGCAGCATTATATCTGACTCGGCTAAATTTAATTAACGAAACCATGGAATAGTTTTTTCAACAATTACCAACTAACGGACAGTTAACAGGGTTTTGTTAGTGCAAAGCGAAAAGTTGTACCCATGATTTCGGAATATGATCTTATGTTAATAGGACTAACAGTTGCTTTGTTGTCTGAAAAAAAGAAAAAGATAAAGCGCAAATGTTCGAAATGGGTAAAACAGTGGTTAATAAATCGAGAAGTGTATTTGCATATGCACTTAATCAACAAATTACAACTGGAACTTGATTATTATCGAAATTAGGCAATATCTGCCTAGGTACACCCGGGGACACGAAATCTGTCGCTGGTGACTATTTTAAATTTTATTTTTAAACGTACTAACCAATGATTAATAATCCTCGTACTTTCATTAACGAGAGTAGACGCCACCGTAGCTAATGAGGGCATGAGAAATAATTGTTCATTAGTTTAGTACGTTTAAAAATGACATTAAAAAAAGTCACCAGCGACAGATTCCGTGTCCCCGGGTGTACCTACTTCTGCTATACTTTCCGTCACACAAACTCTTGGCCTATATTTCTATGGCACCCATACACTTTTCGACAGGCAGGCGAAAAGCATGGCCGGAGATAAATTTTCAAGCGCCCGCAGTTTTTCGGAAAGCCGAGAGTTCAGGCCGAGCTTTCCGGCCAATATGACCACTACGATTTGCCTTCCGGCTTGCATATCGAAAGGCCTGCCTTCCGGTAAACCGTATCGTGTATGAAGGCCTATAAACGAGACGCGCGTCGCCCTATCATAAATTAAGTCATCGAGACGCGCGTACGTTCGTCCCTGGACCGCACCACGGGACGTCGACGCATCTGATGTCTTCCCGGAGTCTTTCGCACGCCCTTTACTTTCAAACTTTCTCCGAACGAAATTACAGAAATTGAGAAAATATTTCTAACGTCATTCTTTCGTTCATTATGAGGAAACAAAGTTCAAGTACCAAAGTTACCTAACTCGACATACGTATATACCTAGCTCTTTGCTGTAGTTTTGAAAACTTTATGAGCGTTATGAGTATTTGAGACTGATTCGGGTGTTTTTTTTTACAGATGCCTTCTACGAGGGTTATAATTTTTGCTTTGATAATTTGGGAATAAAATTAACTTTTTTTTTAACTTTTTGAGTGTAAATGTTTACTTTTTTAATTTATTTTCCTTCAAAAACATATTTAACCCTCCGTTAAAGGCGTCAAATTTCTCTTATGCACAATAGGTAGGTAGGTAGTATGACAATAGGTCAGCTGGACCTATAATCGACTAACCGAGGGTTAACCCTCCGTTAGGCGGGTGGATTCTACTAGACGTGTTTTGGGTTTTTGCTGTTTTAAATAAAAGAATGAATGACCAAACATATACAGTCTTGGCACCAGCCGACATAGAGTATAATGCCCGCTGTTTGAAACATATCGGGTTTCGAAGCACTTGGAGGACGGCTCTGGCAAGTGTTTGGCACACGTCGAGTGGACGTATAGTGCAGTGAAAATAGGCGATTTTATTCCATGGAATGCAAACTAATCCGGACAGGATGAAACCTATACCAATCCATAGGGAAAAATCCCCTGAAAAACATATCAAAAGTTCCCAAAAACTTTGGCCGGGAAATATGTTTAATTAATGAAAAAGTAACAAGAATTGCGGTCGAGCGTCCTTTGTACGCTAATATTTCTCGTTCAATGGGCTCAATTAAAAAAGTAGAACTACCATTTTGTAGCGTGAAAAATTTACTATAGAAAACAAGCGGAAACCCCTAGCTGGAAATGTTTCGTTTTAGTTTCATTAATGTTTAATCTTCTGAGCGTCTTAAACGCCGAACGATCAGCCGATTATTTGGCGTTTACGACGCTGCAGAAGCTTAAAACATTAATAAAACTGAAACGAAACACTTTGAGCTAGAGGTTTCCGCTTATTTTTTGTAGAAAATTTTCCCCGCTACAGAATGGTAGTTTTACTATTTCATTGAACCCATTGAACGAGAAATATCAGCGTTCAAAGGACGCTCGACCGCAATTCTTGTTACTTTTTCATTAATTAAACATATTTCCCGGCCAAAGTTTTTGGGAACTTTTGATATGTTTTTCAGGGGATTTTTCCCTATGGATTGGTATAGGTTTCATCCTATCCGGATTAATTTGCATTCCATGGAATAAAATCGCCTATTTTCACTGCACTATACGTCCACTCGACGTGTGCCAAACACTTGCCAGAGCCGTCCTCCAAGTGCTTCGAAACCCGATATGTTTCAAACAGCGGGCATTATACTCTATGTCGGCTGGTGCCAAGACTGTATATGTTTGGTCATTCATTCTTTTATTTAAAACAGCAAAAACCCAAAACACGTCTAGTAGAATCCACCCGCCTAACGGAGGGTTAACCCTCGGTTAGTCGATTATAGGTCCAGCGGACCTATTGTCATACTACCTACCTACCTATTGTGCATAAGAGAAATTTGACGCGTCTAACGGAAGGTTAAATATGATTTTGAAGGAAAATAAATAAAAAAAGTAAACATTTACACTCAAAAAGTTAAAAAAAAAAGCTATTTTATTCCAAAATTATCAAAGCAAAAATTATAACCCTCGTAGAAGGCATCTGTAAAAAAAAACACCCGAATCAGTCTCAAATACTCATAACGCTCATAAAGTTTTCAAAACTACAGCAAAGAGCTAGGTATATACGTATGTCGAGTTAGGTAACTTTGGTACTTGAACTTTGTTTCCTCATAATGAACGAAAGAATGACGTTAGAAATATTTTCTCAATTTCTGTAATTTCGTTCGGAGAAAGTTTGAAAGTAAAGGGCGTGCGAAAGACTCCGGGAAGACATCAGATGCGTCGACGTCCCGTGGTGCGGTCCAGGGACGGACGTACGCGCGTCTCGATGACTTAATTTATGATAGGGCGACGCGCGTCTCGTTTATAGGCCTTCATACACGATACGGTTTACCGGAAGGCAGGTCTTTCGATATGCAAGCCGGCAGGCAAATCGTAGTGGTCATATTGGCCGGAAGGCTCGGCCTGAACTCTCGGCTTTCCGAAAAACTGCGGGCGCTTGAAAATTTATCTTCGGCCATGCTTTTCGCCTGCCTGTCGAAAAGTGTATGGGTGCCATAGAAATATAGGCCAAGAGTTTATGTGACGGAAAGTATAGCAGAAGTAGGTACACCCGGGGACACGGAATCTGTCGCTGGTGACTTTTTTTAATGTCATTTTTAAACGTACTAAACTAATGAACAATTATTTCTCATGCCCTCATTAGCTACGGTGGCGTCTACTCTCGTTAATGAAAGTATGAGGATTATTAATCATTGGTTAGTACGTTTAAAAATAAAATTTTAAATAGTCACCAGCGACAGATTTCGTGTCCCCGGGTGTACCTAGGCAGATATTGCCTAATTTCGATAATAATCAAGTTCCAGTTGTAATTTGTTGATTAAGTGCATATGCAAATACACTTCTCGATTTATTAACCACTGTTTTACCCATTTCGAACATTTGCGCTTTATCTTTTTCTTTTTTTCAGACAACAAAGCAACTGTTAGTCCTATTAACATAAGATCATATTCCGAAATCATGGGTACAACTTTTCGCTTTGCATTAACAAAACCCTGTTAACTGTCCGTTAGTTGGTAATTGTTGAAAAACTATTCCATGGTTTCGTTAATTAAATTTAGCCGAGTCAGATATAATGCTGTATGATTTTCCTCGGTACATAGAGGCATTATTTTCCTTGTTTCAAAGAAAAATTTACATTAGTTACAATGTCGCATCATATAATTTTTAAAACATAAGAGTGTTCAAGTGACGATAAGAGAGAGGGCCGGTATTATAAAGTCCGGTTAACCGAAGGTTGAACTTCAACCGGCGGTTAGACTGCAGTTTCCGAATACGCTAACCGCCGCATAAACATCGACACGTGCGGTCTCTTTCTCACTCGAGAGAGAAGTCAGGGCCCGATTATAAGAGAGTAGGTAGTTGTTTCATTTTACAAAGTGTGTACAGCACCGCATTTTTGAATTTGAGAATAGTTTCTCTTAAAAAATGAATGCACAACATGTAGAAAATATGTCACCTAATTAGGATTATGATTAATATGAATACAATACCTAAATGGGATTATTAAAATAAAAAAATGGAACTCTTTCTCGGAATAGATAATTAAGTTGACATTGCTCAGGAAGAGTAAAAAACATTTGGATGTACATGTATTTTTTAGTTTTATAGCCTAGTATGCTTTCCTATTTTATGTAAAAGTCCGAGTTCTCAAATAACGTGCCGAACAATTTTTTTAACAGTTGGGAATAACAATAAGGAGTCGAGCATGTAATAGTTTCAGATAATATGTAACTGTATACAGGTTATAATATGTTTTTTGTACTTTTTTACCTACTTATGTACCAATTAATGTATAATATTTTGAAAACAAATTAGGTAATTTAATAAATATAATTTCCTTTAAATGTTTTTACTCTTCCTCAGCAATGTTAACTTAATTACTTATTCCGAGAAAGAGTTTCAATTTTTTATTTCAATAATCCCATTTAGGTATTTTATTCTAATTAATCATACTCCTAATTAGGTGACATATTTTCTACATGTTGTGCGTTCATTTTTAAGAAAAACTATTCGAAAATACGGTGCTGTACACACTTTGTAAAATGAAACTACTACTTTCCGTAATGTGCATATTTCCATATCTAGCAGTGCCGTATTCCTTACTGACAAACAGATGCAAACAAATTTTAGTCAGTTTTCGTTGAAATTTTGAAGTATGAATACGATGTCGGGGGAAGGAAAAGTAGAAATCGTCCGACTCTTACAAATTATAAATTACAATTACTTATCATTACACTAATCAATGTAGGAATAACAGAATAGAACACTTGGAAAGACTTGGTCACTCATTTTCAGTTCGTTGATACGATACTGTAGAAGCACCGAGGGTCCGAACCCCTGCTGAGCCCCCTTTTTCGAGTCACTCGCAAGAGAAACGTACCAGGTCTTTGCGTATGTGTTGACATAGGAATCGTGCGAGTGCGAGTGAGAACGCAGATTAACACTGGTGAACCCATAAGAGTTTCTCTGTCGCACATTCTCCGTCCTTCTAGGACTTGTCCAGTTGGAGTATGCGACAGAGAAACTCTTATGGGTTCACGAGTGTTAATCCGCGTTCTCACTCGCACTCGCACGATTCCTATGTCAACACATACGCAAAGACCTGGTATACGTTTCTTAGTGAGTAGGCCAATCAGGACCCCCACCACAACGGAATACTTGGTCCTGATTGGTCTATTGGCTAAGATGCGTATACGTAACTTTGCGAGTGACTCGAGAAAGGCCCCCTGCTTTTTTTCACGCTTTAATGAATCCGCACTAGCGGAAATATCCCCCGAGCTAGTGCGGGGGATGACTGTACTTATAATCGGGCAATGACTTCTCTCCCGAGCGAGAAAGAGAAAGAGGTTAAATTTTCGACGTCTAACACTTTAAAGGTGTCGCCGGAGAGTCAGCTAGCTGTTTAAACTGTAACTGTATTGTAATTTTTAGAAGTGTACGTTATTTCCTCCTGGAAATGTATACTCACGACAGAGTTTTTTATTACAGTAAAAATGTCTAGAATCGTTGTTGTTTGAGATGCTGCTTAGTGATTTCTCAAAGAAATTTTTTCCCAACGTTGGTAGATAATTTTACAAGAATTTAAATAAAATTGATTTATTTTGAAATTATAAATTCTCGAATATATTGCAATATTATTACAATTTTGCAATAATATATTTGAGCGCAAGTATTTATAAAATTAAATTTAAGCAAAGTCATTGCAATATTAAATATTTTCTGGATAGTTGCTTTCAATTAAAAACGTAATTAAAGTTGTCCTTCTTATAAATTGTTATTTCAAGGACAGTCCTCAAAGAAACCGATTAATGTATTGTTACTTTGGGGACTGTCCCCAAAGTAACACCCATTTTGGCTGTCCTCGAACTACACGTAAGACTTGCGTTGATGATTTCGGGGACTGTCCTCAAAGTATACACTTCATGAGTAAAAATTTCGGGGACTGTCCTCAAAGTACACAAATGTCCCCGAAGTAACCGATCAGTGCACGGAAATGTCCTCGAACTACACGTTACGCATATATATATATATATCATATAGAATATCTTCGCAGCTTTATGTGACGACGTGTATTGACGTCCACGGATTCTACGGAGCGTGCAATTGCATCTCCGGTGATACGCGTAGGCTTTTCTATACAGTGCAGCGATGGCAGAAATGACTGATTTGAAAGGGCGAAGCAAGAGAGATTTGATTGATCTTTATTTTTAGAGAAAGAGAAATGGAGAAGAGAAGACAAGAATGAGAGTGCAAGAACGCTATTGGTACACGGAGAAAAAAATCCTAGAAAAATTGCTGTGCTCCGCACAGTAAATTGGGTTCAAAATGCTCTTTTAGGAAATTTTCTTGTAGTATCCAGGAAAAATTAATATATAACACTTATAATTTTTGTCAAAACCTAACGGATTTTTTAATAGTGAGCTCATGAAAATTTGCAGCGCAGCACAGTAAAATTTGAAGGACTCAGTTGTTTTATTGTACTGGAAAGGAAAAATTAAGGGTTGATTAGAGTAAAATATAGACTAAGAGCTAGTGACATTTTTCAGTGATTATTTAGTTAAGGCCTATTTTTTGAGAGAATGTTGTGGGGGGCATGTCTAAGTGCTATCCGTGAGGATTAACCTTGATAGCGGTATGGGAGGCTGGCGGAACGCCCCCAACTTGTAAAAAATAGTGCACAAAATTATTATTTAGTTAAGGCTGAAATTTTGTTTACTATTCATCTGGTAGTCCACAATTATGAATATAAATTGGCGGATCGATTGGCCGGCATTAAAAGGGTGGCGGATCATCCTAAATACGTCGTGTGAACAATAAAATTTTTATTATTTAGTTAAGGCTCAATTTTTAATATGTTATTGAGGCAACTGTTTCAAGTGGAAATTTAAATTGGCGGAACAAAATATTGGCATTAACTACCTGGCGGAACGGTTTAAACATCCATTGTGCGCGCCTCGATTTCGTGTTGTTTGCCGCAGAATTTTTTGTATTAGGAATGCTTCTAATATAGATAATGATTTTGTTTATTTTCTGGAATCTTTTTAGTAATAATAATAATTTAGTTTTTCCCTGGAGTTAATATTTTAGCGCTCATTCAATATTGATGAGCTTCAATATATCAATCAAACATCAGTCTTATGTTAGGACACTCAACATTTTATTTGTGATGTCAGATGTTTTAACAATTTTTAAAACGGATGAATGATATAATTTTTTTTTAGAATACCCTTTTGGCATTTGACCGACGATATAGTGCTTTATACAAATATAACGAGGTGCGTGAAGTGAAAGAATATTTTTAACAGAAATTTTTTTAAAGCGAACTAATTTCTTAGAGTAGTTATCGACTTACAAATATATGGTAGGTACTTCGTATAAAGACAATTTTAATACCGTCAGTTGTTCGATCATCTAATCATCTTCTGTGTCCGGCCAGTCAGAATCGTCACCTTCGTCAACTGAATTCAGATCACTAGATGCTCGGGAGCCTACGTCTATAAATTTAAACAAATTGATTAGAAAAATGTAATATTTTTTGTTTATATTTACTGTTAAATCTGCATACCTGATTCAATGTCACTGTTGCAATCATTGTCGCTTTTATTGGAATCTTCAACAAGTACATCTCCAAGAAATTCAGGCAATTGATCTCCTTGAAACCAGACGAATTCATACTTGCCGTCGTTGATGCACCAGCCATGGTTTTCTGGAGATTTGTCCGTTGGTTGTTGCAAATTTGCATTTAGCCAGATACTGGCAATGTACGAGCTCCGCAGTAGTTGCTGTTGCACTTCAGTTGAGCATGGTGGCAAGTTTGATGCGTCGCAATTGCGGATGTTTCTTGCAAATGAGTACGTAGAGTGTCTGCAACTTTATAAGCTTCGTTAAAGAGTACCAAACGAGCTTCATTAACGGGTCTGCGTTTTTGACACCATACATCCGGCAGATAATTTCTTGCAAAACAGGAAACACTGCTGAAGTGTCAACATCATCTTTGCCTAGGTCTTCAAATGCCTTTTGATAATTATAGAACGCCTTGAATAACTGATATGATTTATTTTTTCCTTTACGGGAAGGGTTGTAATCATACCCTGTAAGGGCGTGGAAGCCAGGCAGAGCTCTTGAGAATGTTGAGAAGGTTGAGCTCTTGAGAATGTGAACAGTGACATTGAATCAGGTATGCAGATTTAACAGTAAATATAAACAAAAAATATTACATTTTTCTAATCAATTTGTTTAAATTTATAGACGTAGGCTCCCGAGCATCTAGTGATCTGGATTCTGTTGACGAAGGTGACGATTCTGACTGGCCGGACACAGAAGATGATTAGATGATCGAACAACTGACGGTATTAAAATTGTCTTTATACGAAGTACCTACCGTATATTTGTAAGTCGATAACTACTCTAAGAAATTAGTTCGCTTTAAAAAAATGTCTGTTAAAAATATTCTTTCACTTCACGCACCTCGTTATATTTGTATAAAGCACTATATCGTCGGTCAAATGCCAAAAGGGTATTCTAAAAAAAATTATATCATTCATCCGTTTTAAAAATTGTTAAAACATCTGACATCACAAATAAAATGTTGAGTGTCCTAACATAAGACTGATGTTTGATTGATATATTGAAGCTCATCAATATTGAATGAGCGCTAAAATATTAACTCCAGGGAAAAACTAAATTATTATTATTACTAAAAAGATTCCAGAAAATAAACAAAATCATTATCTATATTAGAAGCATTCCTAATACAAAAAATTCTGCGGCAAACAACACGAAATCGAGGCGCGCACAATGGATGTTTAAACTGTTCCGCCAGGTAGTTAATGCCAATATTTTGTTCCGCCAATTTAAATTTCCACTTGAAACAGTTGCCTCAATAACATATTAAAAATTGAGCCTTAACTAAATAATAAAAATTTTATTGTTCACACGACGTATTTAGGATGATCCGCCACCCTTTTAATGCCGGCCAATCGATCCGCCAATTTATATTCATAATTGTGGACTACCAGATGAATAGTAAACAAAATTTCAGCCTTAACTAAATAATAATTTTGTGCACTATTTTTTACAAGTTGGGGGCGTTCCGCCAGCCTCCCATACCGCTATCAAGGTTAATCCTCACGGATGGCACTTAGACATGCCCCCCACAACATTCTCTCAAAAAATAGGCCTTAACTAAATAATCACTGAAAAATGTCACTAGCTCTTAGTCTAATAGTGTAGAGTTTGAGAAACTTTATCCTGCTGGTACTAAACTTTTACCGTGCTGCCCAAGAACCGACACCGGTGCCCGAGAATTACTCACGGACAGAACGGTATATTCCAGGTAAAGGTGCCGGTAAACACGCGGGATTCGGCGAGTGCCGAGCAATGCTCGTCGATGTCAACGAGGCTTTAAAGGTGCCGGTAAACACGCGGGGTTCGGCGAGTGCCGAGCAATGCTCGCCGATGTCAACGAGGCTTTAAGGTCGAGCCCGAACATTCGGAATTTGGCGAATACCGAGCGACCGCTCGGTGACCACCGAGGGACAGCTCTACCCGGCGAAGACCGAGTAGTCTGGACTCGGAAGGTCGGTTCTTACCTGAGGCTTATAAATAAGTGCAAACTTCTTCAATGTTCTTAAAATGCATGTGAGTTTGGGAGTTATTTGCAAAAGTCGAGAGAGCATCCTGAACGAATACTTCGGATGCAGCGTTTACACAGTGCTTCTTTAGTTATAACTGAACGTTATTCCCATACGCATCGATGTAATATTACAAGTACATTTTTTCAATTTTTATAATAGCAATGTTCCATCGCACCTTAAGCGGACGTCTATATCGGTTCTTACCGTTCATTATTATCGCGATAATTAAATTTAGAGTTAATCCCGCCATCCGTCGCAATAGCGAGACGAGTGTGATAGTGAGACGTATGTTTCGATGATCTAGGCTGTTATTGAGCTTGCAGCCCCGTCAATCTTCCCTGGAAAGGTTAATTATCGGACGTCGCAATTAACGAGTCGCAACGAGCGACAGCTCTACTTGGCGAATGCCGAGCAGTGTGGACTCGGAAGGTCGGTTCTTATCACTTCATTATAATCGCCAATCTAGTCGATTACTAATGTTGATTTCGTTTTTTTTTCCTGTAGAATCCTTCAAAGAGATATGTAGGGTAATCAAGTATTTCATGCGATAAGAACTTCTTACTAGTGGGTCAAAAACGTATTTCTTATTTAATTCAAAACGTTCAGTTTCGTACTCTTTTATCATCGATTCTCCAGTTTTTCTAAGCATATGTCAAAAGGCATGCGTGGGAAAATGGCGGCAATGTCTAGAATTTTTCTGTCAGCTCTTTTTTCAATACATTATGTATAATTAATATGATAGCCACGTCCGACACTCAAGTCTTTCGTTATATACACTTAAAATCACTTTTTTAAGCATATGTCAAAAGGCATGCGTGGGAAAATGGCGGCCATTTGCATACAATTTTCCTGCAACTTTCCGACTCAAGTCTTCGTTCCGTCCACATGCCAATTTTATTTTAATGTCTAACACATCTATAATAGTCTATAGTTTCAAAGGCATGCATGGCAAAATAACTGGAAAGTCGAAAAAACATCCGTTAACTTTTACGACTCCAAAATGTACCTACTTATCTATTCGCGCCACTCACATGTCAATATTTTTTTCGTGCTAGTTACGATGTACGTTTCCATACTTCCAATAGGCATGTGTGGGAAAATCACTCAAAATCTCGATTTTTTCTTACAAGATTACGCCTTTATTTCAACCCTTTATCCACCTGCAACACCTATACCTTTGGTTTTCCGAAGCCAGGTTCTATTGAATCATTTAGTGAACAAGGTATGCATGAGAAAATGGGCAACAGACACCTTTTTATTTCTGTTAAGAAAAATCGAATTTTCCATATGTTATCCCCAAGGGCCATTCGTAAATTTCGCTTTATTCTACTCAGCATCGAAGTACTTTTCAATCCTCTTCGAGGCATGTATGCGAAAATGGGGCACCAGAATCTGTCACTATCTGACGGTCTACGAGGCCCGCGCCTGACAGTTTAAAGGTCCCCGTGACCCGTATACCTGAATATAAAAGGGATCAATTCAAAGAGTACATGCATGTGGAAACAACACTTTTCAGCAAATAATAAAATCTAATCATTCGAAAGTTTGTATTTTTGATGGAATGTCACTAGAGTGCATAAAATTAAATTTCAAAAATATAATACTTTCGGAGATTTTGCCACTGCATACGATCGAAAGGAACGAAACCGAAGCAAATTGTTATATCAAGTCCTTCAACCAAAATCCCGGCCGACTGAAAAGATTTTTTTTCTTCTCAAAACAAACTGCAACTTGTTCAATTTCTGTGCACATATGCTCCAACTTTTTAAAAAATCAATGCTGTATCATCAATATCAGTATTTGAATGGGTATTGCGAGAAACGGTTCATTACCATTCGTCCGACGCGGGAAAGGTGGGGGACTGCGAGCTCATTAGTAGTCTAGATTCGCGGATACAGACCGCCTGCCTTGTTATTGTGACCGACGGTGGGATTAACTCTAGATTGGCGATGATAATGGAGTGGGGTGTGTTTACGACTATTCGTTTCCTTTGATGTGCCACGAAAGACCGACAAACTACGGGAACGGCGAATACTTGGACGAGCACGACATTCGGCCATCGGCGAGTAGCGAGCAACCCGTGTACACATTCGGGATTCGCCGAGCAGTCGCTCGGTGTTCGCCGAGTACCGAATGTCTACCCACCCTGTTTGATAACGGGAACCAAGCGAACAATACATTTGGCCATCGGCAAACAGCGAGCAACCCGTGTACACATGCGGCATTCGCCGAGCATTCGCTTAAAGCCTCGTTGACATCGGCGAGCATTGCTCGGCACTCGCCGAATCCCGCGTGTTTACCGGCACCTTAAGGTACAACCCTGAGGGACGCGGCTATACGTACTCTGCCGCACTCTGACCCTAACGGGAAAACCCCCTTACCCCTTACCGCCCGACTCAAAATAAGGCTAATTTTGGACTTAGATATGCGACGTGCAGAATAAAGCTACCGACCGGAGCGTCCGGTCTTCACTTGTAATCGAGCAACCACCGCGGACACTTCGCATTGAGCTGTACTACTCCTGGACGGCTATTCTATAACTGAGTAAAAGCCTGTTCCCGTGAGAAGTGGGCGGAGTTCACTGGAAAAGTAAGGAGACTCCTAGTCGCTATTCTCTAACTGCGGGAGTACGAAAATCGGGTGAACGTAGTTCCAGGGAGAATCGGTCTGCTCGGTCGGTCTGGTCGGGACGGCGATTCTAACCTATGTATCTACTTCTGTGACAGTGTGCCGCAGTTTACAGTTGGTTAATTTGCGTGTTCCAACAAACGATACACAGTAGTCCGGCGATCTAAGCAAACGCGGTAAATTTGTGTCTTAGTTATAAAAAGATATACTTGTATATAAGAACATTTTCCAGAGGTGCTAATAGGAAAAGTAGTTCGAAAAAATAATTTAACAAAAAGCACATTTCCCTAATGCTTACAATAAAAGTCAAAAGCAGCTTAATAATTAAAAAAGATATAGGTATTATACTGGTACCTAGTATTATTCCAAAATATGCATCCTTGAAAACGTACACTTATAAAAACGTACCTGAAACCAAGCAAATTGTTTTAAATAGAGAAAACTAATTTCGTAACAATAAGACTGCGAAACCGTAAAAATTAAATACATTAAAATGGGACAAGAATGGCATGTAAAATGTTATATAATAATCAAGAGCATGCTTCAAACTATAACTTAAACCAAAAAATGTACGTATCTGAACTTAGCATCATAGTAAGCAGTTATGAATATTATGGACTTTTGACCTATTTCAGAACCACTGTGCGATGGTCGGAATTCTGATTAACGATCCTTAGTAATTAGTATCACCGCGATATACATGGTGTAACAGAGTAAGTGTTACAACGTGAAACTGTAGATTCCTTATGAAAGAAGAAAAATATTTTTCCTCTTACAAAAATGTTCTGCAGGCTGTCGTTTTCGATATAAGGTAAAACAGGGTGAGTTGGCGAATGGAGTTGGCCCCTCGTTTCTATGGAAAGAAATGGAAACGAGGGGTCGACTTCATTCGCCAACTCACCCCGTTTTACCTTATTTAAACCACGAACTACTTGTTATTAGGTGTCAACACTCAAATCTGATAAAAATGGTTCGAGGTTTAAAGAAAAACGATTTTTTTTTCAAAACTTTGACATCCTGTATATCGAAAACGAAAGCCCGCAGAACATTTTTGTAAGAGGAAAAATCTTTTTCTTTTTTCACAAGGAATCTACAGTTTCACGTTGTAACACTTACTCTGTTACACCCTGTATATAACTCGTTCACCAAAGCCCGTATAACCTCTTCAAGGGTTACTTTATTTTATAGCGGTAAATTCGAATATTCTATACTTATTTAGGACTGCTATTCTAACGAGAGATAATGAGCGGAGAAACTGTTAATTTATAACCTACCGTCAAGTATTAACCATCCTGTCTAATTCAAAGCGCATTTAGTTTATTCTCTCTAAAATCTGCTATCGGTCGCTGTTCCGTCTCGCGATAAACGGAATTCGACACAATGCTTCGAACCGTTTAATAGTATCACAGTCAGAAATACCTCGCAAATCTATAGCTACTCTCGGATCGGAATCTACGAAACGGAACGGGGTATTTTTCGGCGAATCTAGGCTGCACGTGCGCTCGCAGTCCCGCACCATGCTCGGGAAGAGGTAATTACCGACCGCATCGGAAGAAGCCATTTCCCACAATACCGATTGTAATAGATACCGCTATACTTAGAATAATAAATCAGCTTTATAAAGGGAAGACAAGACGAATCTAATAGATGGCCGGTCGGATTAACTTAATACCTGGCTTATCCAGGTACAAAGAATCGAACCGTCATTCGATGCAACATAACTCCTTTTATGGCCAGGGACGAGCAACGACATCCTTGCCCACTCGAAAAATACAGTGGGGTAAAAAGTATTCATACACCACGGTGAGGTACCGTTGAACTATGATTCACTTGCAAATAATTGAAAATTGAAATAAATTAATATCTATATTGGCATCAAAATATAGCTTGTACTGTCACCTCTTTCAAATTATATATATTTTATTGAAGAGAAAATATCGGGCTTCTGTCGGTAGCTGAGCCGCGTCAAAGGAGTTTCCAGCACGAGCGATCGTGTGCTTCTCCAGAATATGGATGAAAGTACCTCAAGTACTGCTATGGACATGCCACAGCTGGTTATTTCAACTATTCCTAGGTGTTGCATATATATCGATGGCGAGAAAGATTTTTCTTCTTTCATAAGGAATCTACAGTTTCACGTTGTAACACTTACTCTGTTACATCCTGTATATCGCGGTGATACTATATACTAAGGATCGTTAATCAGAATTCTGACCATCGCACAGTGGTTCTGAAATAGGTCTAAAGTCCATAATATTCATAACTGCTTACTATGATGCTAAGTTCAGATACGTACATTTCTTGGTTTAAGTTATAGTTTGAAGCATGCCCTTGATTATTATATAACATTTTACATGCCATTCTTGTCCTATTTTAATGTATTGAATTTTTACGGTTTCGCAGTCTTATTGTTACGAAATCAGTTTTCTCTATTTAAAACAATTTGCTTGGTTTCAGGTACGTTTTATAAGTGTACGTGTTTTCAAGGATGCATATTTGGGAATAATACTAGGTACCAGTATAATACCTATATCTTTTTTAATTATTAAGCTGCTTTTGACTTTTATTGTAAGCATTAGGGAAATGTGCTTTTTGTTAAATTATTTTTTCCAACTACTTTTCCTATTACCACCTCTGGAAAAAGTTCTTATATATAAGTATGTTTTTGAATTATTTTATATCATTTAATAATGAATGTTTCAGTTTAATATATTTTTTTATTATGTTCCATTTACGTTATCATAGTAGAATAAATATATGGTTAATTTTTGGTCTTTTATTTTAACAGTATATCTTTATAACTAAGACATAAATTTACATCGCACAAATCAGTTATGTAACTCATTAATATACTCATGATCGCGTTTGCTTAGATCGCCGGACCACTGTGTATCGTTTGTTGGAAGACGCAAATTAACAAACTGTAAACTGCGGCACGCCGGCGCAGAAGTAGGTAGGCTAGAGTCGCCGTTCTCCCGGGGAGCAGGCTGCTTCTCACGGTCTTGACCAGTAGAAGTAAGTTCACCCGTTTTCGTGCGATGGGAGCGCTTCCGCAGTTACAGAATAGTGATTCCTTCACTCTCCTTGCTTTTTCAGTGAACATCGCCCGCTCCTCACTTAGAGAATAGCTGTTTAGGTACACGTTTCAACGGTCGGGCATGAGTTGGGCGAGGGAAGCTCTCACCCGTGGAACGGTCACTTCCCAGGTACGCTCACTCTCCCCGGAATTACAGAATAGCCGTCCTGGGCAAAATAAACTTCACCCGAAATCTGCAGCACGCCCTAGCCTTCCGTCACCACCGCCCGATTCCTGTCACTGCATCCAGCAATCCTCGTTTCCACGCGCCGGAACAATTTGTTGGTGCTGGGGGAAAAATGTTATAAGTCCAAAATTGGCTAAAATGTGTTGAGTATATTAATTATTTCTGAAAACGGGTATCTACGGTATAGGGACAAGTGATATAAGTCTAGTTCAAATAACAAAATAAGACTTAGGCATATTGTGACTTAGGGCCGGTTTTACAAACACAGTATAAACGCGGTATAGCGCTATACCGAGAATATCCTGTACGAAGCGTTATGGTTATTCTCAGTATAGCGCTATACCGCGTTTATACTGTGTTTGTAAAACCGGCCCGTAAGGGGGGTTCTTACGGGGTCATGAACTGGGTCAGAGCACTATCTGTTACCTGCAAAACAGGTAGTGTTCTCTCCCAGTTCACGACCCCGTGAGAGCCCCCTTTTATTTTCTTTTTGCGGCACGGCAATTTTTCTTTTGAAGCACGGCAATTTTTCTTTTGCAGCATCGCAATTATTCTTTTGCGACACGGCGATTTTTATTGTGCTCCAGTGAGGTAATATTTACAGTGACACTTATTAACTTTTGTTGAGCTTGCAATTTCGACCCAAAATATAAAATGGCACGGCAATTTTTGCCGGAATTTCTGAACAAAAATTCTTGGATTTTTCTCTCCGTGTAGTTGCGATAGAAGTAGTTCATAAAATCCCAGTAATTCCTGTACGGGCGATACTTCGCGATACATATAGACTAAGAGCTAGTGACATCTTTCAGTGATTATTTAGTTAAGGCCTATTTTTTGAGAGAATGTTGTGGGGGGCATGTCTAAGTGCCATCCGTGAGGATTAACCTTGATAGCGGTATGGGAGGCTGGCGGAACGCCCCCAACTTGTAAAAAATAGTGCACAAAATTATTATTTAGTTAAGGCTGAAATTTTGTTTACTATTCATCTGGTAGTCCACAATTATGAATATAAATTGGCGGATCGATTGGCCGGCATTAAAAGGGTGGCGGATCATCCTAAATACGTCGTGTGAACAATAAAATTTTTATTATTTAGTTAAGCCTCAATTTTTAATATGTTATTGAGGCAACTGTTTCAAGTGGAAATTTAAATTGGCGGAACGAAATATTGGCATTAACTACCTGGCGGAACGGTTTAAACATCCATTGTGCGCGCGCCTCGATTTCGTGTTGTTTGCCGCAGAATTGTTTGTATTAGGAATGCTTCTAATATAGATAATGATTTTGTTTATTTTCTAGAATCTTTTTAGTAATAATAGTAATTTAGTTTCCCTGGAGTTAATATTTTAGCGCTCATTCAATATTGATGAGCTTCACTATATCAATCAAGCATCAGTCTTATGTTAGGACACTCAACATTTTATTTGTGATGTCAGATGTTTTAACAATTTTTAAAACGGATGAATGATATAATTTTTTTTTTAGAATACCCTTTTGGCATTTGGCCGACGGTATAGTACTTTATACAAATATAACGAGGTGTGCGTGAAGTGAAAGAATATTTTTAATAGAAATTTTTTTAAAGCGAACTAATTTCTTAGAGTATTTATCGACTTACAAATATATGGTAGGTAGGTACTTCGTATAAAGACAATTTTAATACCGTCAGTTGTTCGATCATCTAATCATCTTCTGTGTCCGGCCAGTCAGAATCGTCACCTTCGTCAACTGAATTCAGATCACTAGATGCTCGGGAGCCTACGTCTATAAATTTAAACAAATTGATTAGAAAAATGTAATATTTTTTGTTTATATTTACTGTTAAATCTGCATACCTGATTCAATGTCACTGTTGCAATCATTGTCGCTTTTATTGGAATCTTTAACAAGTAGATCTCCAAGAAATTCAGGCAATTGATCTCTTTGAAACCAGACGAATTCATACTTGCCGTCGTTGATGCACCAGCCATGGTTTTCTGGAGATTTGTCCGTTGGTTGTTGCAAATTTGCATTTAGCCAGATACTGGCAATGTACGAGCTCCGCAGTAGTTGCTGCTGCACTTCAGTTGAGCATGGTGGCAAGTTCGATGCGTCGCAATTGCGGATGTTTCTTGCAAATGAGTACGTAGTGTCTGCAACTTTATAAGCTTCGTTAAAGAGTACCAAACGAGCTTCATTAACGGTGTCTGCGTTTTTGACACCATAGATCCGGCAGATAAATTCTTGCAAAACAGGAAACACTGCTGAAGTGTCAACATCATCTTTGCCTAGGTCTTCAAATGCCTTTTGATAATTATAGAACGCCTTCAATAACTGATATGGTTTATTTTTTCCTTTACGGAAAAATGAAGGGTTGTAATCACACCCTGTAAGGGCGTGGAAGCCAGGCAGAGCTCTTGAGAATGTTGAGAAGGTTGAGCTCTTGAGAATGTGAACAGTGACATTGAATCAGGTATGCAGATTTAACAGTAAATATAAACAAAAAATATTACATTTTTCTAATCAATTTGTTTAAATTTATAGACGTAGGTTCCCGAGCATCTAGTGATCTGGATTCAGTTGACGAAGGTGACGATTCTGACTGGCCGGACACAGAAGATGATTAGATGATCGAACAACTGACGGTATTAAAATTGTCTTTATACGAAGTACCTACCATATATTTGTAAGTCGATAACTACTCTAAGAAATTAGTTCGCTTTAAAAAAATTTCTGTTAAAAATATTCTTTCACTTCACGCATCTCGTTATATTTGTGTAAGGAAAGTATCCTAAGTCTATTTGAATCTAGCGCTTAAATCGAGTCGGTAAGTCAGACCTCCTATGGAAACAGACAACCGAATTACACAAGGGACACGTGGTGTGAGAAAAGACGATGTAAGCTACGAAGCAAACATGTCGCAAGAAGTCAAAGTTAAGAATTAAGAAGAATTAAGAACCTAAGACTAAACGATAGTTGTCAAGAAACAACAGGGTGAATAACGACATTGAATGTTGTTTCTTTGTTTACAGGTAGGATTAATTAGTTTAAGTTATTAGACTGGTTTTGTTTGTACGGAATCAATTAGTTTAGGTTAGGTTAGGCTAAGGTTTTATTTGTATAAAATAGAAAAAACTTTGTTTACAGAGAAACAATTCGTGTATTGTTCCCCAACCCTTATATTTGTATAAAGCACTATATCGTCGGTCAAATGCCAAAAGGGTATTCTAAAAAAAAATTATATCATTCATCCGTTTTAAAAATTGTTAAAACATCTGACATCACAAATAAAATGTTGAGTGTCCTAACATAAGACTGATGTTTGATTGATATATTGAAGCTCTTCAATATTGAATGAGCGCTAAAATATTAATTCCAGGGAAACTAAATTACTATTATTACTAAAAAGATTCTAGAAAATAAACAAAATCATTATCTATATTAGAAGCATTCCTAATACAAAAAATTCTGCGGCAAACAACACGAAATCGAGGCGCGCGCACAATGGATGTTTAAACCGTTCCGCCAGGTAGTTAATGCCAATATTTCGTTCCGCCAATTTAAATTTCCACTTGAAACAGTTGCCTCAATAACATATTAAAAATTGAGGCTTAACTAAATAATAAAAATTTTATTGTTCACACGACGTATTTAGGATGATCCGCCACCCTTTTAATGCCGGCCAATCGATCCGCCAATTTATATTCATAATTGTGGACTACCAGATGAATAGTAAATAAAATTTCAGCCTTAACTAAATAATAATTTTGTGCACTATTTTTTACAAGTTGGGGGCGTTCCGCCAGCCTCCCATACCGCTATCAAGGTTAATCCTCACGGATGGCACTTAGGACATGCCCCCCACAACATTCTCTCCAAAAATAGGCCTTAACTAAATAATCACTGAAAAATGTCACTAGCTCTTAGTCTAATAGTCCATTCTTTCACCTCCGTCTCTTATCAATAGTTACATATCTCTTCGCGCTTCTGAATGGGTCGTGATGGCCCGCACGATTTGGGTCAAAAGTTGCACTCATTGTCAGTGAATGCTGGGATGGCTAGTCGCGCACCGTTATCTCTATAGCGATTGTACATTCCGCTGGAAAGGAGATGATTGGCCGAGAATTCGAAAATCTCTCTAATTTCATATTCAAAGAGGTATACGGCTCCTTTCGATCCAGACATGCTCGTTAACTCGACAAGTATTTGCGTTTAAGTGGACGTTATCGAGAACGACCTTGCAATTTCTCTGATACAAAATTAATATTTCAGTCGCGTAACTCATATCTATACTATGGATACGTATATCTACTCGAGCTTCGAACAAGTTACATTCGACTACATCAGAAGTGGGATCCGTTTCCACGAATGAACGTGAAAAAAAAAAACTGTGAAAAAACGAAAAAATCGTAAAGCGTAACACCTTCCCCCCGCCTGCGATCGACGTAAAAAATTCAATGACCAGGGTGCAGGGGCTCGGACCCGACTGATCATTAGGCGCGCGTCGTCAAAGCACCAACTTTTTTCGTCGATCTTCGCCCTCGTCAACGTTCCTATAGATTGCAAGCAAATATCGAGCGGATAGCCCTGTATCGGCGAATATACGACGCGGTCCGTACCGAGCGCATAGGGAGACCGGGTGGGTGGGGTGGCTATTACAATTAGTCGCCATTATGGTAGGTTGGGCAGCAGCGGCACCACCAACAGAGGCCGGATGACCGACCGACCGGCCAGTCTATCATTGCCGACCAACGTCCAGCTCTAGCGAACCGAACCGTACCGAAGCGTTTTCTCCCGTTCCCCATTCGTCCAAAATACCCCCTCGGCACCCCTCCCGACGCCCCTACCGTAATTACAAGCATTCATTTCACACTAAAAGCCGGCCGCGTAGCGTCAACCAAGCGAGCCATGACCATTTGCATCGCCGGCAAAGCCCCATCGCGTTTTTCGTGCTTTTCAATATTTTTTTGACCGCTGTCCGACGTAGAGAGGCAGAGAGACATTTCGATCATTTTCTCGGGAGGGAGAAGGTAGCGTGGACGAGAAAATTCGCTGAATTCGTGATGGGCGTCCGGTGGTCGCGGATGAAAAAGAAGGCAAGAAACACGGGAAGGTAAAGTGCGGTCTTCTTCGTAATCTAATAATAAAGATTATTACTTTTTCAACGAGCTAGCAAACATCGATCACCCTGTCGTCGTATAGTCGAGAAAAAAACCTCGTCCCATCTTCCCTCTTATCGATATACTGTCACCTTTCGCCGAAATATTCCGTTTTTATCCGAAGCACGTTCGGCGTCGCAAAATTTATCAGGCGAGGGGGTTGCTCAACGTTGGCGGTGCTTAAGGCGCCGCTTGATAATCCGGATAATTATATCAGAGGAGATAATGTAGTAACGACCTCTAAAAAGGTTATCACACCTGTTAGTAAGCCTCGTCCTGATGGGCTACACTTTATGGCGTGAGGTATCGCATCACTCTTTGATGGCATCCCATTATTTCAATAATAATGCATCCACCGCTTTCAGCTGCCAATGCCCCTTTCACCGAGTTTAACGCGACGGTGAGTTTTCCACATTAAACGCGAGTAACGTCTTCGCTAAAGTTGCAACTAATAAGAAAATTCAACGAGGGTAACGGAGGTGCGTAACGGCGGTGTAAGAGATTCGGCTCTCTTCGAGGGGCGGCGAATCCGAGAGAATCGATTCTCCCCGAGAGTGGATCGATTCGAGAGATTCTCGCGGGAGAAGGTAGTTGAACGTCTTCCTTCCGATACTCTATCTATCTAGACGTTATCTCTCTCTCTTCTATGAAAATAAAGCGTCGCGAGAGAGTAAAGAATGAACCAATCTCTCGTATGATCGAACATTTCGATTCGATGCACACAGACATTATCTATATATACTGGTCGCGCTTACTCTACCTATATACGCGCGCGTATAGAGCGGGGCTAGTCGGGACGGTAGGGAGAGGTGCGCGGAACCGTGATTCTGACTTTTTTATTTGTTGAATATCGGGCCAAATCAGACACCCTCGTCGCTCCACGCGCTCGAATATAAATGCCCTCCATTTCGTCTATATAATCATGGGAGTGTGAAATTAACCAGCCAACCCTGCAGTGAACCGCAAGCCCTATACCAATCCACGCCGATGCTATCCACCCGAGTCGCATCCCCTCTACCGACTATCGGCTTCCTAGGAAACGAGTTTCGCGATTGACGTCGAAGGTGAAGCGGTCGAATAAAAATTGTAAAAGGATGGGACCTCTTCGTATACACTACAAACCGGCCTCTCGATGAAACGTCTTAAAATAATACGGAAAAGTGTCTTATTGACGTAAAATAAGACGGATAAGTGTATTGATCAGAAATTCAAGACACGAATAGTGTCTTATTCGAAGACGTTTTTCTGTCTTTTCTCAAGAAGACATTTATTTTCCGTCTTTAATCATAAGACACATGGTACTGTCTTAAGATAAAGACGCTTAATCGTCTTAAAGTAAGACACTTCTTCAGGTATAAGACATTTAAATGAATAAGTTGCTTAAAATAGTAAGACACTTATACAAATAATACACTTCAAATGTCTTGTTACCTGTGATGTCAAGCATCATTATTCACATGTAACCTTAGATATATCTAGATTATAATCATATCGCATTATCATTTTTAAATTCGATGACTCGTTAATGAAAAGCAAGGTTATATAAGGGTATAAGTAAATATAGTAATTTATATCAATAAATATAATACCCGTACTAGTATTCAATAGTTTATTAATGTTCAATACATGTATTAAATACAAGAAATAATTATTATCCATAAAGTTCTGAACGCTCGTGCGGTTGATTAACGGAATGAACTTTGCGTTAGCGATTTTGAACAATGATAAAGGATGCGGAAATAACATGCTCACAGTATTAATAACTCGTTTTTGAACCTCTACTGATTTTTCAATTCTATATCTGGAAAACCTCGTTTCTTTGAAGTATTGGTTTGCCGCTGTAGGTGTAACTCTAATTTCGTGATCATCGTCCTCAGATGATCACGAACAGGTTTAATTAGAATTTGAGTATACTTCCAAATCTAATTTCGAACTGCTGGACCTCAGAAAAAATTGAAACTCTATTTCCAGCCTCATTATTCTACATAGCAGACGTTCTGATGAAAAGTCATTACAATTTATAAATAACCAGTTTCACAAATTCCAAAATTTGCTATATTATAACAAACCTATTATCAGATTTATAGAATTTTAACAGCTGAATATTACTGATAGTATTACAGAGAATAGTTTATACTTTATATTAGTACACAGTGTTATATATATGGAGAATATCAAAGTGAACTATTATCTCTCTCTTTCTTTGCTTTTAATTTATATTCACTTTCATAACCCCGATAGCAAAGCGTGCAATTGCACGCTAAAAGCACGCAGTGACACGTAGTGGCATCACCGTAGTGTGTTCGTGAGACCCAGTTAAAACTCCCCGAGTGACAAGATTTCTCGGCCAATAAAGATTCTATGTAGGCACGATATTGGTTTTGTACCGGCCAGCCTATGTAGGTTTTCCATTATGAGGGCAATGTTGGTTTGGGAACGGTGAACCTACATATACGTCACCTACATACAAGCGATATTGGTCCTATGACGGACAGCCTATAAAGGTCACTTCCTACGTAGGGGCGATATTGGTTTGGCAATATCTGGCCTACATAGGCCATTCTATATAAGGGCAATCTTCGTTTTGCGAAAGTCATCCTATGAAGGCCAAATCCTACATAGGAGCGATATTGATTTTACAATATCCGGCTGTTATAGGTTATCCTTTATAGGGGCAATGTTGGTTTTGTGATTGTCAACCTATATGGGCCACACTATATGCCAGCGATGTTAGGCCTGTGACGGTCAGCCTATATAGGCCATATCCTATGTAGGGGCGGTATTGGTTTCACAATATCCGGCTTTTATAGGTTATCCTGTATAGGGGCGATGTCGGTGTTGCGATTGTCAACCTATATGGGCCACACTACATGCGAGCGATGTTAGGCCTGTGACGGTCAGCCTATATAGGCCACATCCTATGTAGGGGCGGTATTGGTTTCACAATATCCGGCTTTTATAGGTTATCCTGTATAGGGGCGATGTCGGTGTTGCGATTGTCAACCTATATAGGCCACACTACATGTAGGCGATGTTAGGCCTGTGACGGTCAGCCTATATAGGCCACATCCTATGTAGGGAAGATATTGGTTCCACAATATCCGGCTTTTATAGGTTATTCTTTATACGAACGATGTTGGTTTTGCGATTGTCGACCTATATAGGCTACACTACATGTGAGCGATGTCAGTTCTGTGACGGCCAGCCTATATAGAAGGGCATTCACCACAAAATATATATACAAAAGATGTCGCGTCGGTCATATATACTATAATATAAGATCGAGGGGACAATTCTTGCACCCAGTACTCTCGTGGGCTTCGGCACTGAACTCTAAAGTTTACTATGGATCGGAATCGGACATTGATCCGAGAACGTGTTCAAAAGCATCGATGTAAAAAGCGTGCTCTGAAAAAGTGGGATCAAGTACGGAATGCTGCAGTGTTGGAAGAAGAAGGGGACTCTGGTTAGTATTACATAAAAATCGTACGTAATTTAACATTTTATAATCATTTTAGTACGCGTTTTATTGAAGTACTTTAACTTTTTATGAAGAAATGATTGTTCCTCATTTGATTGAATTTTTTATACTTTCTAATGGATATTATAGTTGATTGAATATTGGAAACCTAACCTAAATCTCGAAAACGAGAAATATCATAATTTTTTATAAGATCGCGCGCACGTTAATTCTATAGTAATATTTCTAAAAATTAACAATACTAATCCATGAAATTATCATTTCTCCCATGAAAATTTCCCTCGGCTTGAGAGTTAACACTTAACTGGAGGGAGATTTATGCGATGATATTGATTTATTATCAAGTTTTCACCATTACGTCACAATTTTCGATTTAAACGGAAATTTTACTGGACTATTAGGAGTGGACGCGCCAAGCAAGGGCGATCCACGATGCCAGGTTGAAGCGGGCAGTTTCCCCCACAGTGACGTCAAGGTAACGGGGCTTTCCAACGCAGGCCCAGGACAAAGGAGCAAAGAGGACTCATGCTCCTCGAAGCAATCGAAGGAAGGCATTCAACATGTTTTTTTTCGGTTCAGTTGTTAATTAATCATAATAAGTGATTCATGAATTTTAATATAATTATGCTGTTCTCTATATGGAAATTCGATATTTCTCTGTGCAATAAAAATTGATGTTCTATGCATTTGATTGATTTTATCTTAATTATTCTTACCATTTGACTTTAATTGTTTCGGCAATGTTTGGCCTGTGATATAGTCCGTGAATTACTCTTGGTCTGTATAATCTCTGAATCACTCAATCTGCTTATGTAGGTGGTACATCACACGGCGTGAATAGCCTCCATTGCGAGTGTTGTACTCTTGCTACGTAGGCCTATACAGACTCTAGCTTGCTGGCCTATATGTAGCCTGAATATCGTGAGGCCTATATCGTTCGCAAACTAAATACCCTATATAGCCTGAATATCACGTGGCCTATATAGTCTGCAAATGGTAAGGCTTATATAGGCTGTACATTGCATGGCCTACATAGTCTGTAAATCGTGTGGCCCATATAGTCTGCAAAGCGTACGGCCTGTATAGGCTGTACATTGCATGGCCTATATAGTCTGTAAATAGTGTGACCTACATAGGCTCTACATTGCATGGCCTATATAGCCACTTTATAGATGAGCGTTACACTTCCTATATAGGCACTATGCAGGCTGCAGCTCGGTCGGCCTATATTGCCACCTCGGAAGGCCGATGTTGCCCCTACATAGAGCCGATGAATTTTGTCAGTCGGGTCAGTGCAGTCACGGAGCCTTAACGACGTTCAAACACTTCGTAAATTTATTGTGAATGCACTTTCACAAAATTTTTAAATTAAAAAAATAACAAAATTGATATAATAACGATGTTTCAAACAGTGCAAATTGTACCGAATTATTCCATAAATAATGAATGATTAATTATCATAATCGCTACTGTTTTGAAAAAGAAAGTATCAAATTATTTTATAAAATTTAATGAGAAAAACCTTCGAGAGCAGTCACTGTCATGTTCGGTTTCTATATATGACTGGAGTTGACCGACACTGATATTGAAGAGTCGGTGGCTCAATTGGTAGAGTGTGAAAGCATTCCCAGGCTGTGTTCCAATTCATCTTAGTACGTAGGATATACTAGATACTAGACTACGTACTAAGTACTTCGGATTTGACCAGCCTATAGTAGCGTACTACGCGCATGTGTAGTCAGCACACTAGCAGACACGACTCCCAGCGACTCTTGTGTCGACTCGCGTGTCAATTGGTGTCGACTCTCCACCAGGGTAATGGAACGCTCGCTAGGCTAGTAGAGCGGTAAATTCGAATATTTTATACTAATGTAGGACTGGAGGGGTATAGATGCAAAACTCGTCAAGTCACATTTATAGCAATTCACGTTTATAGCAATTTTATGAATATACTTATTAGACTGACTCAAAAAAAAGCTTTCTTAATTAATTCTCTTGGCGGGCTTGGTTAGTATTTAATGTAACTTTGAATATATCGCCGGGTGCACATTTTCACTCAATATTTAGGGGTGTCTCAATCGCTTTTTCTGATTTCCATTTGAATAACACGGTGAAATTGTTGAATCGTTGGTTTAGTGCTAATTCCGTCTACGGTAAAAAAATTTCCCCGTGAAAAATTAGAAAAATTAAGTTAGGTGTATTTGACGTAAAGAAATATTATTTTTAATTATTAAATAGAATTAAATGATAATTAAAAATAATATTCTTTACGTCAAATACACCTAAAACTCAATTTTTCTAATTTTTCACGGGGAAATTTTTTTACCGTAGAAGGAATTAGCACTAAACCAACGATTCAACCAACTAAACCAAAAAGTATAGAGGGAGTTGTAGCGTCGATGCTTGCTGATATTAATTACTTTTCCAAATTATTAATATTTCAATAATAAAAAATTTCTCCCATATGAACACTTGTACAATTTTCTTCCAAACATTGTAATTATAGCGTAGCAATCGTCATGCACGGTCCCTATACCCGGTGAAAAACTCTAGTCTTTATACCTCTATGGTGAATAGAGCGTCTGCTCGAGGCGAGCAGACGAAAAAGTCTTGAGAAAGTTACTTCGTCGCGACTTTCCCCCCACCACCTTTTACGGATGCGTGCTACGTACTAAGGGGCGGAGTCAGAACCGACCAAGTATATACTAAATGCAACTTTTGTCGGATTGGAACACAGCCCCAGTTTCGAAGTAGCTCGTCCTAAAGACCGCAGGTTCGAGTCCCGGTAGGGTATGAAAAAAAACCGACACTACTAGGTGGGTTGGCAAGCGGGTTGGCAGGTAGCAGTGTACACTACTAAGGGCCGGTTTTACCAATGCCAAGTTATACTTAGAATAAGTATACCAAGAATAAATGTTCCAGGTCTCCACGTATGTTGTACACATAGGACGATATGGTATGTAGCGATTTGTAGACTCTAGGTTGTCCGCTATTGGTCGGAGACGCAAGAACGCCGAACGATTGGCTTTGTCGATCGCCGGCAGACGTCAATCGTCGCGACAGAAGTTCCCTAGGGCGCAGACACCTAGCAGACGAGAAAGTATGGCGGTTGACACATACGTTTGTTTACAAAGTGGAATTTTTCAGAGTAATTGTATTTTTTTGAAATAAAACGTGGTTTTCAAAGTTAATAAAATATTTCCATTCGCGAAACGATTTCCTTTGCGTTTATTTCGACCCTCGGACGCGCTTATTAATAAAAAGTAAAAATACAGTTAAATCGGATTAATGAAGGAAGAGCGATAAATCTTGGGAGAAAAGTAAAATAATTAACGAGTGACGATAAGAGACAAGTGAACCGACGTGGAAAATTACAGTGACCAGGCAGTTCTCAGGATTTTTGAGTAGGGTAAGTGTAACGATAAATCGAGAGAAATAACAAAAATGAATTGTTTTGAAGTCCATTCAATTTCTTTATACTTTACAAAGGCAATATAATACAAAAATTATTCGTAGAACTAAAGAAAATTCTGAAGTCTTCATGGAAATCACTTCGACTATGGCCGAAGCAAGACGACCCTAAACGAATGGATGACGGAAGAGTTCGACAATGTGCGTCAGCCTCCATGGAGAAATCTGCCAAAGACGAAGGACGATTGGTGTGCCGCTCATGAGTTAGAAATAAATGAAACGTAAGATATTATTCATACAGAAATAGAATGTAGTGTATAGGTATTTATTTACCAGTATGACTCACATTACCATCCGCTAACCAACGATATTGAATATTTCAGCAAGCCACCAGCAAGCAGAACTCACCATTGCTTCATCTTTACAGGAGACGTTCAAAATGATTTTCTTGTTCAGCCGAGCAATAATCCAAATGGTCGTGCAATGCTGAGATAAAGCTTTTCGTGTCCTCCGGGGGAGTTGATGCTCGTTGTCGCGATCTCAGCATTGCACGACCATTTGAATTTTAACTTGGCTGAACAAGGAAATCATTTAGAACGTCTCCTGTAAAGATGAAGCAATGGTGAGTTCTGCTTGCTGGTGGCTTGCTGAAATATTCAATATCATTGGTTAGCGGATGGTAATGTGAGTCATACTGGTAAATAAATACCTATACACTACATTCTATTTCTGTATGAATAATATCCTACGTTTCATTTATTTCTAACTCATGAGCGGCACACCAATCGTCCTTCGTCTTTGGCACATTTCTCCATGGAGGCTGACGCACATTGTCGAACTCTTCCGTCATCCATTCATTTAGGGTCGTCTTGCTTCGGCCATAGTCGAAGTGATTTCCATGAAGACTTCAGCATTTTCTTTAATTCTACAAATAATTTTTGTATTATATTGCCTTTGTAATGTATAAAGAAATTGAATGACTTCAAAACAATTCATTTTTGTTATTCCTCTCGATTTATCGTTACACTTACCCTACTCAAAAATCCTGAGAACTGCCTGGTCACTGTAATTTTCCACGTCGGTTCACTTGTCTCTTATCGTCACTCGTTAATTATTTTACTTTTCTCCCAAGATTTATCGCTCTTCCTTCATTACTCCGATTTAACTGTAATTTTACTTTTTATTAATAAGCGCGTCCGAGGGTCGAAATAAACGCAAAGGAAATCGTTTCGCGAATGGAAATATTTTATTAACTTTGAAAACCACGTTTTATTTCAAAAAAGTACAATTACTCTGAAAAATTCCACTTTGTAAACAAACGTATATGTCAACCGCTATACTTTCTCGTCTGCTAGGTGTCTGCGCCCTAGGGAACTTCTGTCGCGACGATTGACGTCTGCCGGCGATCGACAGAGCCAATCGTTCGGCGTCCTTGCGTCTTCGACCAATAGCGGACAACCTAGAGTCTACAAATCGCTACGTACAATATCGTCCTATGTATACAACATACGTGGAGACCCGGTATACTCTTCTTTATACCTGGTATAAAGCGCAAGCGTTTTACCAGCTCCAAGTTTGCCTGGGATAACTATTCCAGGTATAAGCGTTGGCCATCTAAAATTATTTTTAGGTTGGTAGTAAGAAGTACGTATTGCGCATGACATTTGGTCGTTTTGACAGCTGTTCCGGCGCGATAAATGAAATTCGGAGTTGTTTATTCTCAGTATAACCTAACTTTTTGTTTGACATCTTTATTCTTTCACGACATAATCACAACCTGATGGTGTTGGTAGATTGTTATTAATTTTGAAGTAGAGTTGATTGATGTACTAGTTTTTTGAATCACTATCTGATGATGACATTGACGTATTACCAAGAATCAGAAATCCGAAGAAAATACGTGCCCAGTAAATAAAAGATCTATAACAATATATTTATATTTTCGTAACAATAACTTTTATTTTCGAGTCGTCGATAAAAGCATCAGGTAGAAAACACGTCCAAACATTCGATATCTCACCAACAAGAATGTGTTCAGTCTCAAAAAAAACTACCCGAGTGACAAGATTTCTCGGCCAATAAAGATTCTATGTAGGCACGATATTGGTTTTGTACCGGCCAGCCTATGTAGGTTTTCCATTATGAGGGCAATGTTGGCATAATGAGATATTGGTCCTATGACGGACAGCCTATAAAGGTCACTTCCTACGTAGGGGCGATATTGGTTTGGCAATATCTGGCCTACATAGGCCATTCTATATAAGGGCAATCTTAGTTTTGCGAAAGTCATCCTATGAAGGCCAAATCCTACATAGGAGCGATATTGATTTTACAATATCCGGCTGTTATAGGTTATCCTTTATAGGGGCAATGTTGGTTTTGCGATTGTCAACCTATATGGGCCACACTACATGCGAGCGATGTTAGGCCTGTGACGGTCAGCCTATATAGGCCATATCCTATGTAGGGGCGGTATTGGTTTCACAATATCCGGCTTTTATAGGTTATCCTGTATAGGGGCGATGTCGGTGTTGCGATTGTCAACCTATATAGGCCACACTACTTGTAGGCGATGTTAGGCCTGTGACGGTCAGCCTATATAAGCCACATCCTATGTAGGGGCGGTATTGGTTTCACAATATCCGGCTTTTATAGGTTATCCTGTATAGGGTCGATGTCGGTGTTGCGATTGTCAACCTATATAGGCCACACTACATGTAGGCGATGTTAGGCCTGTGACGGTCAGCCTATATAGGCCACATCCTATGTAGGGAAGATATTGGTTCCACAATATCCGGCTTTTATAGGTTATTCTTTATACGAACGATGTTGGTTTTGCGATTGTCGACCTATATAGGCCACACTACATGTGAGCGATGTCAGTTCTGTGACAGCCAGCCTATATAGAAGGGCATTCACCACAAAATATATATACAAAAGATGTCGCGTCGGTCATATATACTATAATATAAGATCGAGGGGACAATTCTTGCACCCAGTACTCTCGTGGGCTTCGGCACTGAACTCTAAAGTTTACTATGGATCGGAAACGGACATTGATCCGAGAACGTGTTCAAAAGCATCGATGTAAAAAGCGTGCTCTGAAAAAGTGGGAACAAGTACGGAATGCTGCAGTGTTGGAGGAAGAAGGGGACTCTGGTTAGTATTACAGAAAAATCGTACGTAATTTAACATTTTATAATAATTTTAGTACGCGTTTTATTGAAGTACTTTAACTTTTTATGAAGAAATGATTGTTCCTCATTTGATTGAATTTTTTATACTTTCTAATGGATATTATAGTTGATTGAATATTGGAAACCTAACCTAAATCTCGAAAACGAGAAATATCATAATTTTTTATAAGATCGCGCGCGCGTTAATTCTATAGTAATATTTCTAAAAATTAACAATACTAATCCATGAAATTATCATTTCTCCCATGAAAATTTCCCTCGACTTGAGAGTTAACACTTAACTTGAGGGAGATTTATGCGATGATATTGATTTATTATCAAGTTTTCACCATTACGTCCCAATTTTCGATTTAAACGGAAATTTTACTGGACTATTAGGAGTGGACGCGCCAAGCAAGGGTGATCCACGATGCCAGGTTGAAGCGGGCAGTTTCCCCCACAGTGACGTCAAGGCAACGGGGCTTTCCAACGCAGGTCCAGGACAAAGGAGCAAGGAGGACTCATGCTCCTCGAAGCAATCGAAGGAAGGCATTCAACATGTTTTTTTTCGGTTCAGTTGTTAATTAATCATAATAAATGATTCATGAATTTTAATATAATTATGCTGTTCTCTATATGGAAATTCGATATTTTTCTGTGCAATAAAAATTGATGTTCTATGCATTTGATTGATTTTATCTTAATTATTCTGACCATTTTACTTTAATTGTTTCGGCAATGTTTGGCCTGTGATATAGTCCGTGAATTACTTGGTCTGTATAATCTCTGAATCACTCAATTGGCTTATGTAGGTGGTACATCACACGGCGTGAATAGCCTCCATTGCGAGTGTTGTACTCTTGCTACGTAGGCCTATACAGACTCTAGCTTGCTGGCCTATGTAGCCTGAATATCGTGAGGCCTATATCGTTCGCAAATTAAATACCCTATATAGGCTGAATATCACGTGGCCTATATAGTCTGCAAATGGTAAGGCTTATATAGGCTGTACATTGCATGGCCTACATAGTTTGTAAATCGTGTGGCCCATATAGTCTGCAAAGCGTACGGCCTATATAGGCTGTACATTGCATGGCCTATATAGTCTGTAAATAGTGTGACCTACATAGTCTGCAAAGCGTACGGCCTGTATAGGCTGTACATTGCATGGCCTATATAGTCTGTAAATAGTGTGACCTACATAGGCTCTACATTGCATGGCCTATATAGCCACTTTATAGACGAGCGTTACACTTCCTATATAGGCACTATGCAGGCTGCAGCTCGGTCGGCCTATATTGCCACCTCGGAAGGCCGATGTTGCCCCTACATAGAGCCGATGAATTTTGTCAGTCGGGTATGAGGGTCGTCAATAATAGTAATTACAACGTAAAATTCACCATTTGATCAAAATCTCGTATCGGACAAAATATATTCTAAAATCTATAAATTTTTTAATCGCTACAACTTAATATTTATCACGCTGTGACATTACTCGGAGATTACATAGAGCGGTACAATGCTATCGTTTTTTTAAGTATACGCGACCCTATCTAAAAAGTATACGAAGAGCGTTGTACGACTTGATGTCTAGTGCCGAGATATCTTACAAAAGTGTATCAATGCAAATCTAAAATTTTTTCATATTCTACATCGTACGACGGATGTATCACTTCTGCTCCTGAAAACTCTGCAATCACGCGAATTGAAGAAAGGTATAATCTCTACCTAGATAAATTTAAATGTTACTTACCCAGGTAGAAATCTGTCCAGGTTGTGCAAGGTTGAACCTTGTTACAAGGTACGTTTTGCAAGGTTACGCTGCAAGGTTAAAACAGGATTGCTGCAAGCCTGTCTGTTCCTTGCATAGCCGAAACTGACCACTGCCCTGTACCGTTAGCCTGTTTCAAGCTTGCAATAACAGAGAGATACCAGGTTCGCGCCACAAGGCGAAAACAAGGCGAAAACAAGGTTGTGCCGGCAGTTTAGCGAATCAGTGCCGCCTCTAGATGTTGAGACGTCTTCATGCTTAGCGCCCTTTTCTAGTGTCGGCGCCCCATGGCTAGTGCGCCTTCGTGCGTGGCACGAAATGGCCCCTCGTTAGACACGGCCCTGCGCTTAGCGAATAGATATCATAAAAATCCGCGGCGTGGCGTGCGCATCGCCTCAGCTGTCAGAGCCCTTAGATTGAGGTTAGCATCAGTGGCGATCAGTTTGGTTCACGCGTGTTTTTTTTTGTTTAAGAAGCCGTCAGTGTTTAATGTTAACGCGTGCAAGCGTTTCTTTAGTGCACGTTGAGTGTAAACGTTTTTTTAGTGCATGTTGAGTGTAAACGTGGGTTATTCGTGTCCAGCCTTACTTTCTTAAATACGTTCCAAAAAATGTCAAAAGGATTCCTCTAGAAAAAAATACTAACGCAGCAAACAGTATCGAATTATTTAAATAACGATATAAATAACCATAACGATTGTGTGTACTGCATCACGCAAATGGTTAAAAATCGCGTGGACACGAATGACCAACGTTTACACGGAATGGATTAAAACATTCGGGGCAAGATCTTTGGAATAAGGACCGACGAGCAGAAAATAAGTATTATCCAGTTTCCTGCATAGAAGGGTAAGTATTAATAGCTAATTTCATGAAATTATTTGCAAGAGGCAGATAGATGAATAAGTTTCTTTATTATCTCATATGCTTGTCTTTCATAGAGTTGCAGATCCAGCGTTATCGATGCAGCCAGGATGGAAAAATTGCCCGGAGGAGGTACGCGAGGTTCAGGAAGGCCAGAGATTCCATCGACTCGGAGGCAAAGTAACATGGAAAGGGGACCGCAGGCATTGGTCAGTGCGGCAGCTCAGCTATCGAGTAAGTAACGTCACTGAGGTTAACAGTAGGTAGCGAAAAAAAAATTAATATCTTATAAGGAGTATTATATCGAATTCGTATTTCAGATCAGAAGAAGGAGCATAAGATCCGGTGCTCTACAGGCTACGTCGTAGGACCATGCAGAGCAATCCAGTCGTGACTGAAGATTTGGCTCCACATCTCCCGAAGATTCCTCGACAGCGATATCTGGTTCCATTTGAGAGGAATGTGCATGTTTTCTCCAGTGTCATTAACCAATTTAGTCTGAAACCTCATAGATTACTACATAATCGAAATTGAATAAGTCATCCGTCAAATTGACAAGGTTCCCTAATTTAGTGTAAAATCTCATAGATTCTTAAGATAATATTACTTCTGTTGCCTGTAGTTTAATATATATATTTAACTTAACTTTTATTAAGTAATAATCAGGCCAAAAACCAACAAAAATCACTACACGTCTGACATTTCGGTTCCTTTTCGAACCCTCTCCGGAGACACAATGAAGGATTCGTTCGAAGAAGAACCGAAACGTCAGACATGCAGTGATTTTTGTTGTTTTTTGGCCTCATTATTACCTAATAAAAGTTAAGTTAAATTTATATTAAACTACAGGCAACAGAAGTAATATTATCTTAAGAATCTATGAGATTTTAGACTAAATTGGTGGAATACTTTTCCGTACATTATATTTCGCTGTACAAGAAAGGTATAGGTATTCAATTTTGATTGTTTAATAATATATGAGGTTAATTTAACTTAAATTTTATTGGGTAACAATCAGGCCAAAAAAGCAACAAAAATTACTACACGTCTGACGCTTCGATTCCTCTCCGAACCCTCTCCGAAGACACAATGAAGGATTCATTCTAAAAAAGAACCGAAACGTCAGACGTGCAGTGATTTTTCTTGTTTTTTGGCCTGATTATTACCTAATAAAAGTTAAGTTAAATTAATATTAAACTACAGGCGACAGAAGTAATATTATCAGAATCTATGAGATTTTAGACTAAATTGTTAGAATACTTTTCCGTACATTATATTTCGCTGTACAAGAGAGGTATAGGTATTCAATTTAGATTGTTGTAACTTTTATTGGGTAACAATCAGGCCAAAAAAGCAACAAAAATTACTACACGTCTGACGCTTCGATTCCTCTCCGAACCCTCTTCGGAGACGAAATGAAGGATTCGTTCGAAGAGGAACCCAAACGTCAGACGAGCAGTGATTTTTGTTGTTTTTTGGCCTGATTATTACCTAATAAAAGTTAAGTTAAATGAATCTCATATATTATTAAACAATCGAAATTGAATAAGTCACCCGTCAAATTGACGGGGTTCCGTAAACCTAGTGATAGTAAAGTAGGAATAATAAAATTTTACTCGTCTTAGTATTATACATTATTTTTCTAAATTTGTAATGCTATCGCTATATATTGTAACCCAATTTTAATTATCAATAAAATATAAAAATTTAATTCTAACCTCAAATGTTCTTCATTACCGACTCATTACCGACAACGCAACCTTGTCCCAAGCGCCATAGTCTACCTTGAAACAAGCTTGCATAGCATACTGTCACAACATTGAAACGCGTAACGGATTTGCCTTGCATCAGCCTTGTTTTGCAACCTTGCCGCAAGGTTCTACCTTGCCGGCCAACCTTGTAACAAGCTTATTTCGGGGTACGATTTCTACCTGGGTATAGAAGACAATGCAATGGTAGATGACTTCTTTGGTTGATATTATTGGATACCGTTGAGATTCTCGCGATTAGAGACCCGCGTGCGTAAATTTTAAATTTAAACTTGCATTTTCTGAGTAAAAGAGCGAAGAGAGAAAACAAAATTTTTCCGACGTTTCTATGAGCTTCTATCGTCCTATTAAAAAAGAACTATAATCTAAAATGTGTCGCGCGAAATTACCTCGCAGGGAAAGACTCATTTATAAAAAAAGAAGAGAGATCTATTAATTTTGATTCTCCAGAACTCTGACTCAGATAAAATTATAATCATGATTTAATCTCACGCGTGGAAAGGAAGGCTACAATAGCCGTTCCTCGGAGTACCGTCCGACGCGAAAAAATGCTGCGACCTAGAGAACTTGAGCATCATCGAGTTCTTAATCTAGAACGAATCATCGAACGTTAACGTCGCGGTGGAATTTCTACTGTCCGGCGATTGCATTGCGATATATCGTTTCCGTAAGATCTCTTGAAGGTCGTTGCAAGAGCTATTTTCTCATTTGGCTTGCAAATGTCTCCCACCCGGCGATCTGAAAAACACGTTTAAAAGCCCACTGCGACCAAAATCAATCCTTCGCAGCCACGACATTCTGACAATGCGATACTCCTCTTTGATCCTGGCGAATTAAAAGTTTACCGCGATAAAATTGTTTACTCGTACCTTGTGATGAGTTTCAATTTGGCTTTGTCGATGTTTTTCAGTATGTCGCCCATTGATTTCTGGGAGATCAGTGGCGGTTTATGCCGATCGACGAACTTGTAGTCCTGTAAACTAGCTCGCCTCATGATGTTAGGAGTCGTCGGAGGTTGCAGAGGTTACGGCATATAATAATAACTAATTAAAAGTTTTAACATTATGATAAAAACGATTACCTACAGTAATTACCATTGATCCCGAAGCAAGAAATCTTAAAGTTGGCAATAATTTCGTTGCTGGCTGAATTGCTGTATTTCTTTGCGACCTCGAAGCAATGCGATGTCGTATTTGTCCCAATAATCTCTGACAGGTTTGTTTTTCCAGACAAAATCAAGTGAAGAATTCTACATCATTGTATTCTTCGAAATAGTCAACTCTGGAATGGTTTTGTATTAGATTTGGTTATAAATTAGTAGGTATAGGTATTCTTTATTTACTTACCGCGGGTACGTATTTTCCTACGATTTCTCATTCTTTGTAAGACGTCAATTTCATCATCAGATGATGATTCGAAAACTGGCACATCAATCAACTCCATTTCACAACCAATAACAATTATTATGATTCTGTCACGGAAGAATAAAGACGCAAACAAAAAGTTAGGTTATACCGAGGATAGCTAGCTTATCCAGCGCTGAAACTGCCGGATAAGCTATCCCTGCATTTATTTCAAAGTTTATCCTATTCCAGACTTATGCCATCGTGGTAAAACGCTTGCGTACTGGTTATTCTCAGTATCAATAATCTCGGTCGAGATTATCGAATTAACAAAACCGTCCGACCGTCCGACCGATCCTCCGACCGAGAGTATCTATACAGGAATTGGAACGCCTTTGCGTTCAATAGTCAATACGAGATATTGGTTTTGGCATTTCGTGCTTTCGCCACTGGTTCTGCTGGCGTCACCACCGTCCGGCCTTCATACTCACGTACACTTCCCTTTGCGGCGACGACCCGTGACCAGTCGGTATTTGTACCGTATGTCCCACCCCCGATAGCCAAGCGTGACTTTCACCCAAAAGTCACGCGGTGGCGTCACTGAGTGACGTTACTCTGATGCCACAGTGAGGATCCGGAGTGCGAGTTTTTGCCAGAACGGAATACTTGATCCTGATTGGTCTATTCGCTGACGCCGTGCGGAACTTTTATTCGCGTCGGACACCGCTGTATGGTGGCGTTTCTGTCTTCCTAAGATGGCCGTCGTTCCGGACCGAATGTCAAGATAACCATGTAACGTAAACAAAGTATTTGTAAATACCTAAAAGTAGTTTTAAGAGTGCAAGTGCAATAAACCCAATTCATAAGTGATGAACATCGATATCGAAGATATCTTGTCAGTTCTAGGAGAGTAAAAAATGCCGTTAGTGGAAGGAGAAGCGGTATTGAAAAAGCAGTTTGTATTTTCCTGCTGAATCAAAAAGAGAAACCAAAATACAGTGAAAATCGTCGCTTCTTGCGTACAATCGTCACATGTAACAAGTGCTCCTCACGAAGTTGAAGCGAACATCTTACTAGGAAACAACAATAAAGAAGTAACGTGCAAGTGCAGCTGGGCCAGAGGAAGACGCAAACATGTTTTTGCAACGCTTCTGTACATAAATCAGTACGGCAAATAGTACCATGTGACGATTGTAGGCAAGAATCGATGATTTTTACTGCATTTTGGTTTCTCTTTTTGATTCCGCAGGAAAATACAAACCTGCTTTCAATACCGCTTCTCCTTCCACTAGCGGAATTTTTGACTCCTAGAATTGATAAGATATCTTCGATACCGATATTCATCACTTATGAATTGGGTTTATTGCACTTGCACTTTTAAAACTACTTTTATTTACAAATTCTTTGTTTATGTTACGTGGTTATGTTGACATTTATTTTGAAAAAGAAAAATATCAAATTATTTTACAAAATTTAATGAGAACCTTCGAGAGCAGTCACTAGGTTCGTTCCAACTAACACGAGGACTGGTTCTTAACTCGACGGAGTGTGCGCAGTCTGATCCAGCCGTTCCAACGAACACAGAACTAGTTCTGGAACGATTTCAACGAGCGTTCCAACCGCGAACTGTAACAGAACTGGTTCTCGAACGGTAATTTCAGTCCCTAGTTCTGAGTTGGAACGATTTTTTAGCACATGCGTAGTAAGGCGCGAGACGCACTCTATTTGAATCGGTGAGTCCAAGAACAGTAAAAATGCATATAGTTTCGAGAAAAAATGAAAAAACATAATAACTTCGCAATGAGTTAATGGCCATCATTTCAAGCTCTTAAAAACTGTAATGAGGGATGCTAAATACGTGGATTTTCTTATTACTGATAGGAATCGGTTCTTGACAATATATGAAGATTAGAATTTTAAACATTTTGGCTACCTATCTTAACTCAAAACGCCATTTGTTGGACTTATACTGTTCTTGGATTCACTGATTCATTTCTATTCGGAGGCATTGAAGGATATTTTAAAATATGCTAAACTCTTGCTCTAACAAATATCGTTTACTGGCAAAGGTTTAAGTACTAGTACGGAGAAAAAACTGAAATGTTAATTCCGATGATAACGTTAAAAAGGGTCAAAGGAAATTTTTAGAAATTGCGGGAAAAACATGATGGATAACAGAAAACATTTTTTTATTTGGTAATATAATATGTACATGGTTCTATTATGTGTATATTATCCTATTCTTTATATAAAATACTGTACGACTTAAGCTATTATATCATAGTATTTTCATTCGCAATTTTTTTCAACTGCTGTTACATATAATGAATCTGAATAAAAGGAGATAATTTCCTTGAGAAATCCAGTTAACAAGCTGGTAAAATTAAATAGTATCATATAGAATACATCGTTGGGAATTATTAAAATTCTTCATTGTATGGAATGATTTCGTCCTGGCGTAAATTTTATACTTCATGTTCAGGCATTCGTCCTTCATTTTGAAGTGTTCGTTAAATCTGAAAGAAGCGTACCTATTATCAAAACGATTATCATCAAATGAAATATGAATATTATAAAATGAAAATATCCTGATTACAATCTGATAATAATTAAATAAACTTACTCCAGAAAATCGAAGTCGATATTTGAATGTTCACTCTGTATAAGCGCCCAGCAACCCCGGAAGAAATGAGATAAAGGAGGAAACTTAAACCTTGGTATAAAGTTTAGTAACAATATCTTCGGATACATCTGTGGCTTCATTGTACGTACGAATATATATTCTAAGCCAAGCCCTTTGCAATGTTTCCTTCGGATACAGAGAAAAGTCAGGATTATCTATACCTGAAAAAAGAAATAAGAGATTTTGTATTACTTCTATGCTATAAAAATTATTAGTTTGTGGTAAATGGATAATTTGATTACCAGCAAATTCAATAAAATGATTGGATATATCAAAAGCCTCAGTTAAAAGCAGTGTACTCATAGTCAATGAAAGTAACGCTATTTTCTTTTTGATTGTACAATACATTTCCCAGTAGAAGATCATTGTGAGCCTATACTGTAGGACTATCAAGTTCTGAAAGAGTTTCCTTTACACGTTCACTGCGGATCATGCGGCTCCTGCGTGAGGGTGTATGTATTTTAAAGCAGGAGCTGCGCGGTCCGCAGCGAATGTGTTAAGCATTGATGTTCCTTTTGAAGCACCACATAAGGTCGGATTAGCCATTTGAATCCTGAAACAGAAGAGTATTGGAATACTTTACACAATTAAAATTAGATATCAAGCATACTTCGATAGTTCACTTCGCGTTTTTTGCAGTATCCCTGAATCCCTTTGGCATGATCTAAACACATGATGATAAACACAACCCAGATCCAGAAAATGTATAATACAGGTGGACATGAGAATGCGACCCCTTCAATCATTTACGCCAATAAACTGAAAATGTAAAACACGAGTCAAGAATGTTTACAGTTGCATTCCGGGACGTTTGTAGGTTAGAGCAGCGCGAAGGGGATTATCCGTAACTTCTAAATGGTGTCTATTTGAAAAATAGCAATTGAAAGAAAGACTTACGTTTCAACAATTAGTTGAACTCACACATCCGCTTAGGATTACCCGTGATTTTCCACAAAATGTATACAAAAGGTGGAGAAGCCTCCCTGTCTGTCATGTCCGGTATCTATATTATGACCGGAGTGGAGTAACATCGCGCTCCAAGAGTCGATGGCTCAATTGGTAGAATGCAAGCATTCCCAGTTTCGAAGCATCTCGTATCTTGAAGATCGCAGGTTCAAATCCCGGTAGGGTGTGAAAAAAAAAGCGACACTACTAGGCGACGGCACTGCACGGGCACACAGTGAAAAACCTCGGTAAAGTTACTGCATGCAAAATCCTACTTTATCCTTTTGCAAAATCCTACTTTATCCACTTTGTACACTGCGTGATGCCACAGTGGTACCCCAGTGGACACGCACCAAGACATCACTGTGATGTTTCTCAAAGTCACCGCGTGGTCCCACAGTGCCACCACTGTGGAGCCACCTGGCTATCGGGGACTCTGTACGGGCCAGTTTGAAGTTACCTTCGGGGAGGCTTGGTCGGTAATCGAAATATTTAATACCGGTAGAAGTCGAGTCGGTAGTTAGAGTTGGTGTCAATTCGGGTGATCGAAGCATCTAACTTCGAAATTATGAATTTGTGAATAATGGAAATTACTCACCATTATTCACAAATTCATAATTTCGAGGTTAGACGCTTCGATCTCCCGCATTGACACCAACTCTAACTACCGACTCGACTTCTACCGGTATTAAATATTTCGATTACCGACCAAGCCTCCCTGAAGGTAACTTTCAAACTGGCCCGTACAGAGTGGGACATACGGTACAAAGCCCAGCCGACGGTAAATTTCAAGGTCCCTGTAACTGTGCGGTTCTGTTCGGGTCGGGACATCATGTACGTGTGTACGAAGGCTCGCACACTGGAACGCGTTGTCCGTACAAGGCTTTAAAGAATGCTCTGTACTGCTTCGTACACCAATACAGTGAGCGTGTAGTAGGTATGTTCGTTCATCTCGATGTAAAGCGAGCAGCGAGAACCCGTGTATCTTTATGTCTGCCCCCTCCGCCCCTCAATTTTTACATCGAATTTTCTCAATAAATATATGTATGGTTATAACCAAAATTATGCTTAGTCACACCATATAAATTGATTATTCTCTAATGATATATTGATTGATTATTCTCTAATGATAGATTGATAAAGACCAGAATAAATTTTTCATCTATACCGGTAGAGATCGAGTCGGTAGTTACAGTTGACTTACAGCCCGTAAACACTGTGCAGTTTATTCACTGTTTCGATAATTTTAACAAATCGGTGCAAATTGAATGCTATGTTATGAACATAATATCCGGTTTGCACCGATTCGTTAAAATTACTGAAACGGTGAATAAACCGCATAGTTTGTTTATTTACGATTTTTATGACTTCTTTCACGAACGAATTGTTCTGGGGAAAATGTAAATATTATCGAAACATTAATTATAAAATCATTACATGTTGATGATTTTATTTATCATTCATAATTTTTAAATCAGTCATCTAGGCTGAAAACATTTTTACCGATTTTCCGTTTATCATTGAGTGCGCTCTAGGTACGAAATTCGATGTTCAATTGTTTTCAAACTGTTAACACGCGATACGTCGGCTGACAACAATGAATGTGTAGTGACGCGCCACGCCGCTCTTTTCTCCGCCTTGTCGGAAACTACGCGATAAAGCGATCAGGGGCCCCTTTCTCTAACTCACTCGCAAAGTTGCGTATACGCATCTTAGCCAATAGACCAATCAGGATCAAGTATTCCGTTGTGGAGGGGGTCCTGATTGGTCTACTCGCTAAGAAACGTATACGTTTCTCTTGCGAGTGAGTTAGAGAAAGGGGCCTCAGGAGACTCCTTACCTGAGAACCCTGCCTACGTCACAACTAAGGGCCTTTGCACATGACGTTTTTTAAACTAGCTGACGACGCGCGTTATACGCGATTAGGACGCTCAGCAAACGCAGGGCAGTCGGCAAGTTGTGACTTTTACACACGATCCTTGCTAATACAACCTGCTAATACGCGCTGATGACGCGCAGCGAACGCGCTCATCAAAAAGGCGCATCGTCAGCTAGTTTTAAAAAACGTCGTGTGCAAAGGCCCTTACGGTTGCCAGCTTTATCACAGCGTTCCGTACCCCGAGGTACATATGTCGGTACTTCGTCGAACCTTTGTCTCACGGTGTACGGAATTTCACCGGAAAGGCAGTCGGTCTTGAGCTTCAGATGCGTACAGTTGCGTATTTTTTTCTATCCACTAAAGTAAGTAGATAACAAACCATACAATAAATATATAATATTAATAAGCTTCATATCACGCTTCAGAACTGACCATATTCTATCATTTAAAAAAATGTTTCATATTTATCTGACAAAAGAGCACGAAAGAAAATTAACGAAAAAAGAAATGAAATCCCCCCCCCCCCAAAAAAAAACATCGACGATGTATGATAGCACGAATTAATAAAATAGCTTCCTTTCCAAAGTAATCATGTAACAACTTACGGATCACCAAAGATAATGAAAAAATTATAATAAAAAAGTAATGAAACCATTACCGCCCAATTAATGAAAGCAAGTGTGTTGTCAAGGTATGTTGCGTTAATGAGAGAAATAGTACATAATTCCATACAATGGTAAACTTTGCTACAGAGACTAAAAATAATATAGAGGGAAAAAAAACCAAGTTCCACTGAAACTGAGAATATATCCTCAGTTAACCATTGTGCTAGATCCAGCTTCAACCATGGCAGCATCTTGATAATTAGCGTTCACGAAAGTCTCATTGTTCTCATTGTTCATTCGCAGAAAAAAATATATATAAACCATCAGAGACAAAACACTACTAACTCAACCGTCTTATTTTAAGACACCTACATGTCTTAAAACTTGAGGTCACTTTTAAGACGTTTAATGCCGTCTTAATACGTTAAGACACTGTAAGTGTCTTACAATAAGACACTTCAAACGTCTTATATTAAGACGGTTAGATGTATTGGAATATAAGACTCTAAAAACGTCTTGCAATAATTATACACAAATGTATAATTTTCAAACGTATATGTGAGCGCGAAATTATTCATAGTCAATATGAATACATTACAGGCGAGTCAATAAACATCGAATGTAATAATTTTTCTCATCAGAGTAATATTATAAAGTTCGATATTAAAGAAATTCGTTGGAAATATATTCAAATCCACAATGCATCCAGCTCTCACAAATCGAAACACTCTGAAATAAACACATCGCGTCAAAAAATTTCACTAATACTAATAAAAATATTGAAGTAATGATGAATGTATATCTCTAAGAGAAAGGTATTTTTGGTTATTTCAATAAAAAATCCAGAATTATATTGTTTTCACTTTATTGGTGATTGAGAAAACAAAATTTATTTTCCAACATGAAATAAAAATTTATTTACCGTATTTTTCAACTCGTTCGAGATAACTATCGCAGTTTCTTCAGTCTCAAAAAGTTCATCCACCTTGTCAACTGGAGGGGGGGGTTCTGTGTAAATAACCTTCCCATCTGTGCTCTTTTAGGTTAGTTGTTGGCAATATCATTTGCATTGGAGACTGCACCAGCACAATATTCAATTCAATATGGTCATCAATTATGCTGTCATCCGCAGCATACCATATGTCCGATGCTTGATGTTTTTTTTTGAATGATAATGTCTGTGTTTGCTATCATCAAACAATGCTGGATCGCGAGCACATAATTTCTTAAACTCTTCCAACACAACTTCAGCGTCAGGCTGATTATCTCGTGAGAGAAATCTAACATACTTGCGTCGTTGACCTAATGCACAAAACACTGTTTTTTCTTTTTTTTCGACATTTTTGCACAGCAAAACATGCACAGCAAACAACCTCCGGAAAATGACGTGCTTGTTGGCCGCGTTGAATTTTACAGAAAGTGAGTTGAGGTGAGGTCGAAAAAGGAGGGGAAGGTCCCGTTACCTAATAGTACAGGGGCCCCTTTCTCGAACTCGCTCGTATCTGCGTGCACGCATCTTAGCGAATAGACCAATCAGGATCAAGTATTCCGTTGTGGTGGGGTTACGGACAGCGGAATACTTGATCCTGATTGGTCTATTCGCTAAGATACGTGCACGCAAAGGTACGAGCGAGTTTGAGAAAGGGGCCCCAGTAAAGTACGCTAAACCCTGTTCCAACCGAGCCGAAAACCGTATACCGAACCGTACACGTCATGTGCAGTAGAGTGCGCTCGTCGGTTTTTTCCTCGGGACCGGCGTTACTTGAGTAAAGAGAGAGAGAGAGAGTGTACAAATTTTCTGTAAGCGGTACGCGACATATACGGATGAGATGTAGATATTTTTTTATTAGCAAATAATAAAAAGAAAAAAAGGATACAAATTCGGCTGATTTGTTGACATTGACAATGAATAGAATTCAACGTGAAAATGAACTGTCATGCTCGATGTGTTTCTTTAATTGTCAGTCAAATGAAATTTTGTTTGAATGTTTTTAATCTATCTTGCTTCGTTTCCAATATAACCAACCACTCAAATTTTATTCACTCAAAGCCCTTTTGAGGGTGACCGGAAACTTATCGGAGGTTGTGTATATCTAAGGTTACATGTGAATAATGATGCTTGACGTCACAGGTAACAAGACGTTTGAAGTGTATTACTTGTATAAGTGTCTTACTATTTTAAGCAACTTATTCATTTAAATGTCTTATACCTGAAGAAGTGTCTTACTTTAAGACGATTAAGCGTCTTTATCTTAAGACAGTACCATGTGGCTTATGATTTTAGACGGAAAATAAATGTCTTTTTGAGAAAAGACAGACAAACGTCTTGGAATAAGACACTGTTCGTGTCTTGAATTTCTGATCAATACACTTAACCGTCTTATTTTACGTCAATAAGACACTTTTCCGTATTATTTTAAAACGTTTCATCGAGAGGCCGGTTTGTAGTGAACTTGTCACGTATAACTTCTCCATTTAAAAAAAATTTATTTACCGTATTTTTCAACTCGTTCGAGATGACTATCGCAGTTTCTTCAGTCTCAAAAAGTTCATCCACCTTGTCAACTGGAGGGGGGGGGGGGGGGGGGGTTCTGTGTAAATAACCTTCCCATCTGTGCAGTCTTTTAGGTTAGTTGTTGGCAATATCATTTGCATTGGAGACTGCACCAGCAGAATATTCAATGCACTATTGTCATCAATTATGCTGTCATCCGCATCATACCACATGCCTGATGCTTGATGTTTTTTTTGAATGATAATGTCTGTTTGCTATCACCAAACTTAATGCTGGATCGCGAGCACATAATTTCTTAAACTCTTCCAATACAACTTCGGCGTCAAGCTGATTATCTCGTGAGAGAAATCTAACACACTTGCGTCGTTGACCTAATGCACAAAACACTGTTTTTTCTGGTTTTTTCGACATTTTTGCACAGCAAAACATGCACAGCAAACAACCTCCGGAAAATTTTTACGTTTCTGTTATCTGTGCGGAAAATGGCGTGCTTGTTGGCCGCATTGAACTTTACAACGTCTGTTCCAACCGAGCCGAAAACCGTACACTCTCTCTCTGAGCGGTACACGTCATGCGTAGTAGAGAAAGTGGACGGATTTTCACTACTGCGCATGACCGTTTCTCTACTGCGCGTGACGTGTACCATTCATGTACGGTTTTCAGCTCGGTTGGAACAAACCTACAAAAATTGAGTTGGGGTGAGGTCGAAAAAAGAGGGGGAGTGTACAGTTAGCTAAACAGTACAGTACGCTAAAGGCCAAGGTGGGAGGGGTGGTGGGGTTACGAACAACGGAATACTTGATCCTGATTGGTTTATTCGCTTATGCTTACATCTTACGGCCTTACAGAATTTTGGGTGTATGATGGCCATAAACCCTGTTCCAACCGAGCCGAAAATCGTAGACCGAACGGTACACGTCATGCGCAGTAGAGTGCGCTCGTCGGTTTTTTCCTTAATAAACTATTGAATGCTAGTAGAGGTATTATATTTATTGATATAAATTTCTATATTTACTTATATAACCTTGCTTTTCATTAACGAGTCATCGAATTTAAAAATGATAATGCGATATGATTATAATCTAGATATATCCAAGGTTAAATGTGAATGATGATGCTTAACGTCACAGGTAACAAGACGTTTGAAGTGTATTATTTGTGTAAGTGTCTTACTATTTTAAGCAACTTATTCATTTAAATGTCTTACACCTGAAGAAGTGTCTTACTTTAAGACGACTAAGCGTCTTTATCTTAAGACAGTACCATGTGTCTTATGATTATAGACGAAAAATAAATGTCTTCTTGAGAAAAGACAGAAACGTCTTCGAATAAGACACTATTCGTGTCTTGAATTTCTGATCAATACACTTATCCGTCTTAATTTACGTCAATAAGACACTTTTCCGTCTTATTTTAAGACGTTTCATCGAGAGGCCGGTTTGTAGTGTGGTGTCGGTTCACTGTTAGAAGTTTCTATTAGGAAATCACAATAAATGTAATGGAAGCATTTTTACAAACACGAGTGTACATTGAAACTAATGCGTAATAGTGTTAGGAATTCCAAAATCGTTGTATTTTAAAATCACAATACTTTGTGTGGAAAAGTAGAAGCGCTCTCTTCGGTACTGTGAAATTCGAAAGATAAGGTATTGTGAAATCAGAATACACTACTAACTCAGCCTAAAAATGGAACGCACGCAGTAACTTTACACGTCTACCTGCCGACCCGCCTAGTGATGTCGGTTTTTTTTTCATACCCTACCGGGACTCGAACCTGCGATCTTTAGGACGAGCTGCATCGCACTCTACCAATTGAGCTACAGACTCTTCAATATTGGTGTCGGTCGACTCCAGTCATATATAGAAACCGAACATGACAGTGACTGCTCTCGAAGGTTCTTCTCATTAAATTTTATAAAATAATTTGATACTTTCCTTTTCAAAATAGTAGCTATTATGATAATATTAATTATTCATTATTTATGGAATAATTCGGTACATTTTGCACTGTTTGAAACATCATTATTATATCACATGTAGACGCAAACTGAACCGACGACGCTATTAAAACATCACAATGTATTGGGAATTCAAAAGAGACGTTTTAGGTTTCCCATACATGTTTTAAAACCAAATATGGGTATTACTTTTTCAAACGTTGTTGTGAAATACAAACACGATGTTAAGAATTCAGAGTGAACGTAGCCTATTTAAAGAGACAGTGATTAAATAAAAGTACGAGTTTTTTATTTCCTAATATGTGTTTGGAAATTAAAACGAATTTGTGATTCCAAAAGTTTTGTAGTGAATTCAATGTTTGCTTATTAAAATTAAGAATGTATTTTTGAATTCTCTACACATCCGTATAGCGTCATATTGTGAAATCAAAAATAATTCTAACAGTGTTTTTTTTCATACCCTACCGCGACTCGAACCTGCGGTCTTTAGGACGAGCTGCTTCGAAACTGGGAATGCTTTCGCACTCTACCGCTTGAGCCACCGATTTTTCAATATTGGTGTCGGTTAACTCCAGTCATATATAGAAACCGAACATAACAGTGACTACTCTCGAAGGTTCTTCTTATTAAATTTTACAAAATAATTTGATACTTTCTTTTTCAAAACAGTAGCGATTATGATAATTAATCATTCATTATTTATGGAATAATTCGGTACAATTTGCACTGTTTAAAACATCATTATTATATCAATTTTGTTATTTTTTAATTTAAAAATTTTGTGAAGATAGTGCATTCACAATAAATTTACGAAGTGTTTGCACGTCATTAAGGCTTCGTGACTGCACTGAGTATAAACACTGGGTCTCACGAACACAGTACGGTGATGCCACTACGTGCTTTTAGCGTGCAAATGCACGCTTTGCTATCGGGGTTATAAAAGTGAATATAAATTAAAAGCAAAGAAAGAGAGAGATAATAGTTCACTTTGATATTCTCCATATACCGCATGTCCTATGGCCAAACGCGCAGGTGAGCTCCGACCTGAATTCTTGACTTCGGCAGTATTTATGGTACAGTTAGAGTGGGCTTCAGACGAGTGCGCTGCATAAGAACGAAAAGAGTGTCGACTTCTAATAGCTGTCAATTCGGGAGATCGAAGCGTTTCGTGTAACCTCAAAATCGTAAAGTTTTGAATTAGTATTGAATAATTTGTAGAAGTGATGAAAAATAACCATAAATAATCTTCCGAATTGACACCTTAGGTATCGCTCACGCCACTTCGTAAAACTACTTCCTAGACACGCGCGGTGCTAGCGCGGAAATAATTTCTGAAACAAATGAATCACATATTTCAGAAACCCCGTAAGTGACATTTTTAGGAAAATTGAGGTTTTAACTGGAACTTCTATTTGAAATGGTGCTCCATCCATTTTATGCAGAAACCCAGCTATTTCTAGGCATCTTATCGTATTTTCGAGGTATGTTATGATGACGTGTAGTGCAGAAACTCCGTAAACGTATACCTCTTAATGTTAAAAAAATGAGAGATATTGAGAAGTTCAAACCGTATTTGCCAGACAGTAACCATGTCCAGTACTTTTACAATAAAATCTTTGAATGGCCAGTGGTGAATAAAGATGACCCAGAAGATATTCTTGACTAATAGGGCATATAACAATTGTTTACATTGTACTTGCACATTACACGAATAAAAATGTTAAATCAGCTAATTTTACTTAATATTTACTAGGAAATTTAATGCAATTTACCATGTAATTCAGAAACCCCGTAATTACAGCATAAATATCTGTTTATAACATTAGCAATAACTTTTTTTTTTTCTAACAATTAATACAAATCGATGAAAGAATATTTTTCCAAAATTAACACATGTTTAGAATTGCAATAAAAATAAAAAATTGGCTATTTACTAGTTTTTCGTCTTTCCTGAAAAGTAAGGTTCTGTGTACTTACGGGGTTTCTGAAATATGTGATTCAAATAGGCATGAGGCGTGTAATTCGGTTGGACATCGAAAAAACCCGAATGATTGTTAACTCTCACTTCTGAACATTACTTACCATTTATTCAAAGATTCACGATTTCGAGCTTATACTTCGATCTCCCGAATTGATAGCCATCGGGAGATCAGACGTTTCACAGTTTTCGTAAGAACGCAGCGTAAGAGCGAAAAGCGTCGTCTGATTTCCCGATGGCTGTCAATTCGGAAGATTATTTATGATTATTTCTCATCACTTCTACAAATTATTCAATACTAATTCAAAACTTTACGATTTTGAGGTTACACGAAACGCTTCGATCTCCCGAATTGACAGCTATTAGAAGAGCAGTTGACACTTTTCGTTCTTATGCAGTGCACTCGTCTGAAGCCCACTCTAACTGTACCATAAATACTGCCGAAGTCAAGAATTCAGGTCGCAGCTCACCTACGCAGTTGGCCATAGGACATGCGGTATACCGTATGTCCTATAGCAACTCGAGCAGGTGCAGCGACCTGAATTTTCCTGAAATTTGACTTCGGCAGTGTTTTAGTTATAGTTGGCTTTGGAAGATGGCGTTGCGTACGAGCGAAATGTTTGAAATGGTAAAAGCGGGAGGTAGATAAATGCGGGAGATCGAAGTGTAACCTCAAAATTGTGAATGTTTAAATAATGGTGAGTAATTGTTTGAAACGATAAGACATAATAATTATGGTTTCTTTTCGATGTTTAACCAAATAACACGACTGATACCTAATTGCAGAGAGAAACTGATGCGACTGGCAGTCGTGGAGAAAGGGGCTACCGTCAACGTGGTCCTCGCCAGAGTGGTCCAGCTCTGCCTCGGCGACGAAAGGTGCCAATTGAAATGAAATTAAACGACGACGCGCGCTGCTGCTGCTGTCCTTGCTGCGACTACGTCGAGTGTCTGGAATCGTTGTCTACAAAAGCGGCCGCGTATCGCGATCGGCGAGATATCATTCAGGAGCTGGTGCGGAGTTGAGCAGTGTCGACCAACTGCTGCTGCTGTTCGTCACTGTCTTCCACATGGTTTTTCGGCATCACTGCACTTTTCTTTCGCACTTCACTTACACACTCCTTCTGTCGGCGACGCTACCGCGTTTTCTTTCCATGCCTTCCAATCTTCACCTTGCTCAGACTTTAATTTCATTTCAATTGGCACCTTTCGTCGCCGAGGCAGAGCTGGACCACTCTGGCGAGGACCACGTTGACGGTAGCCCCTTCCTCCACGACTGCCAGTCGCATCAGTTTCTCTCTGCAATTAGGTATCAGTCGTGTTATTTGGTTAAACATCGAAAAGAAACCATAATTATTATGTCTTATCGTTTCAAACAATTACTCACCATTATTTAAACATTTACAATTTTGAGGTTACACTTCGATCTCCCGCATTTATCTACCTCCCGCTTTTACCATTTCAAACATTTCGCTTGTACGCAACGCCATCTTCCAAAGCCAACTATAACTAAAACACTGCCGAAGTCAAATTTCAGAAAAATTCAGGTCTCTGCACCTGCTCGAGTTGCCATAGGACATACGGTATAACACTGTGTACTAATATAAAGTATAAACTATTCTCTGTAATACTATCAATAATATTCAGCTGTTAAAATTCTATAAATCTGATAATAGGTTTGTTATAATACAGCAAATTTTGGAATTTGTGAAACTGGTTATTTATAAATTGTAATGACTTTTCATCAGAACGTCTGTTATGTAGAATAATGAGGCTGGAAATAGAGTTTCAATTTTGTTTGAGGTCCAGCAGGTCGAAATTAGAGTTGGAAGTATACTCAAATTCTAATTTAAACCTGTTCGTGATCATCTGAGCACGATGATTACGAAATTAGAGTTACACCTACAGCGGCAAACCAATACTTCAAAGAAATGAGGTTTTCCAAGTATAGGATTGAAAAATCAGGAGAGGTTCAAAAAAGAATTATCAATACTGTGTGAGCATGTTATTTCCGCATTCTTTATCATTATTAAAAATCGCTAATGCAAAGTTCATTCCGTTAATCAACCACGAGTGTTCAGAATTTTATGGATAATAATTATTTCTTGTATTTAATACATGTATTGTGTGAACATTAATAAACTATTGAATGCTATTAGTAGAGGTATTATATTTATTGATATAAATTAATATATTTACTTATATTCCTTGCTTTTCATTAACGAGTCATCGAATTTAAAAATGATAATGCGCGATATGATTATAATCTAGACATATCTAAGGTTACATGTGAATAATGATGCTTGACGTCACAGGTAATAAGACGTTTGAAGTGTATTATTTGTGTGTCTTACTATTTTAAGCAACTTATTGATTTAAATGTCTTACGCCTGAAGAAGTGTCTTATTTTAAGGGCCAGTTTTACCAACACGGTATAAACGCGGTATAGCGCTATACTGAGAATAACCAGCAATACGCCTTTGAAGTGTATTATTTGTGTGTCTTACTATTTTAAGCAACTTATTGATTTAAATGTCTTACGCCTGAAGAAGTGTCTTATTTTAAGGGCCAGTTTTACCAATATACGCGGTATAGCGCTATACTGAGAATAACCATAAGGCTTATTGCTGGTTATTCTCAGTATAGCGCTATACCGCGTTTATACAGTGTTGGTAAAACCGGCCCTAAGACGACTAAGGGCCGGTTTTATCAACAGGTATAAACGCGGTATAGCGCAATACTGAGAATAAACATAAGGCTTATTGCTGGTTATTCTCAGTATAGCGCTATACCGCGTTTATACCGTGTTGGTAAAACCGGCCCTAAGGGTCTTTATCTTAAGACAGTACCATGTGTCTTATGATTATAGATGGAAAATAAATGTCTCCTTGAGAAAAGACAGAAAAACGTCTTCGAGTAAAACACTATCCCACAAAAACAGATTCTCTGTAAAAAAAGGCGGCATGTTCATTCAGTGCCAACAAAAATTGATACGAAAAATACTCTCCGGAAAAGATTTGAAATCAATTAAGATCGCCATGTTTAAGATTTATGTATTAAAAGTAAAAGGCATGATTTGAAAGGAAAATTATTGTAAATCAAGTTACTAAAAAATTCGATTAAAAAAATTGATAAAAAAATTTTAATAAAAAAGAACTTACCGCGTTTAAGTTTTCATATTTTGTCCACTATACCGAATAATTGGCAGTGCTTGGACGGTGCTAGAGTGATTCATAAATTGCACTGCCGAAGTCAAATTCAGAGAAATTCAGAAGGCCCCCGCCTGATCGGTTTCCCGTGCGACATTCGGTATACTGGTGGTATCATATAAGAGTGTATGAATTTATTTAAAATCTCATAAGTGCATAAACATCGAGTATAATTCTGTCTGCATTTTTTATTTTGAAGGAAAAAACGCGGCGTTCTTTTTTATTAAAATTTTTTTATAAATTTTTTTAGTCGAATTTTGTAGTAACTTGATTTACAATAATTTTCCTTTCAAATGATGCCTTTTACTTTTAATACATAAATCTTGAACATGGCGATCTTAATTGATTTCAAATCTTTTTTGGAGAGTATATTACGTATCAATTTTTGTTGGCACTGAATGAACATGCCGCCTTTTTTTACACAGAATCTGTTTTTGTGGGGGGATTTCACTACTTTTTGGAATTTATTCATGAGAAAGATACGTACATGTAGAAGAATAGCTTTTTATTACCACAAAATTAAAGTCTCACATTTTATACCGATACGATCCAATTAATTATAACCACGTTACTTTTGATTTATTCTCGTGATATTTTGAAAGGGATTTATAGATTAGAGAGCCCTTATATTTTTCACTTTGCCTTAGTATTTTGGAGAAATAAAACATATACCGCTTTCGAATTTACAGGCCATCGGATTTTTCTTATATTTTGGTCGTCTACAGAAATCCATGAAGACGTTTTACCTTGAACTCTCTCTCTCTCTCTCTAAGTCTACTCTTCCAATGACCATGACGAATTGTTTCATCACATATAAAGATACCACTTATGACAGTATATATCGTTCCCTTCCTGCAAAAAGTTACTAACTAACATATTTTGTAAAATTCACCTAACTGGACCTAGTAGCTTAATTTTATTAAATCTTTAAATGGTAAAATTCACTAAGTGCTAAATGCGTTGGAAGTGAGCATGCGCGCATCATAAAAAGTCATTAACTGAAATATAATACCGATATTATAGAGCAGAAACTACCTACTAAGTCAGTTGATGATAAATGTTAGTTAGTGACTTCTTGCAGGAAGGGGACGATATGTTGTTACATACAGGGTGTCCGTAAAGTATGGAAACGGTTGAATATCTCGAAAAGTACGCTTCAGAACGGGAAACGAAAAAATAGGTATCCGATATTTTTTTAAAACTATCAAATGGTACCAAGATTGATCCCACACCCAACCCCTGTGGGTGGGGCAGGGGGAAGCTTCAAAATCTTAAATAGGAACCCCCACTTTTGATTGCATATTCGCATTCTCCATTAAAAACTACATAACTTTTATTTGACAAATTTTTTTCGATTCATGGCAGATGGCGCTATAATCGACGAAATTCAATTTTTTCGGTTTTTGTAATTGAGAGTCGATTTATTCGATTTTGCAATACAATTGCGATAGAAATTTACATTTTTTATTCTCATACTTGATATTTTTGTTAAAAATGTAATTTAGTTTTGCAAATTTGAAGTGCAGATGCGTTCTGTACCTGGAATTCCCCGTGACGCACTAAGTTCCGTTAGAGGAAATAAGCTAATTTTACTCAAGGATAATCCCTTTCCGAATACATCGAGGTTCGAGGGTCCGGAAGGCCCGACAATTAGCGGTACCTGTTTACGTGTACTCAGGTTAACGGATATCATTAAAACGTACTACTAGTGAAAGAATAGCTACGATTCCCGGAATATACCGTCCGCCGGGGGAATTCCAGGTACAGAACGCATCTGCACTTCAAATTTGCAAAACTAAATTAAATTTTTAACAAAAATATCAAGTATGAGAATAAAAAATGTAAATTTCTATCGCAATTGTATTGCAGAATCGAATAAATCGACTCTCAATTGCAAAAACCGAAAAAATTGAATTTCGTCGATTATAGCGCCATCTGCCACGAACCGAAAAAAATGTTTCAAATAAAAGTTATGTAGTTTTTAATGTAGAATGCGAATGTGCCATCAAAAGTGGGGGTTCCTATTAAAATTTTGAAGCTTCCCCCTGCCCCACCCACAGGGGTTGGGGTGTGGGATCAATCTTGGTATCATTTGATAGTTTTTAAAAAAATATCGGATACGTATTTTTTCGTTTCCCGTTCTGAAGCGTACTTTTCGAAATATTCAACCGTTTCCATACTTTACGGACACCCTGTATATTAACTCGAGACGTTGGAATGGTTTTAAGAAATCCTTTTGCATGCACCGCTGAAATTTCGCCCTTACTCGTAAATAAATTTAATTTAATTATTACCACATCATTTACAGCTTCGATGCTGACCTTACGACTCATTTCAGTCCGAGTAGAACATTAATTGCAAATATCATCATAAACATGCCAATGCGAATAAAAATAATGTATTAACTGTTGCAGATAAAGTATTCCGTTGTGGTGGGGGTCCTGATTGGTCTACTCGCTAAGATGCGTATACGATTCTTAGCGAGTAGACCAATCAGGATCCCCCCACCGCAATGGAATACTTGATCCTGATTGGTCTCTTCGCTGAGTTGCGTGCACGCAAAGATACGAGTGACTCGAGAAAGGCCCCCCCTGATCTCCCGGTAGCTGTCAATTCGGGAGATCGAAGTATCCAACCTCGAAATCAAGTGTACAAGTGATAAGAAATAATTATACGGGTTTCTTCGGTGAGTTTCCCCAAGTGTTTAAAGTAGTTACTCCATTATTGTGTAATCCAATGCCATTGTATCCCTTATTTTTCTGCCACGACTTTGATTGTTGGTAGTGGATGGATCAGCCAATAAATTTGATTTTTATTCACTATCAACTATCAAAGTCGTGGCAGAAAAATAAGGGATTCAATGGAATTGGATTACAGTAACGTAGTAACTACTTTATTATTATTTTTTCTTTATCGATATAGTCCCTCTTTCGTATTATACTATCCCAAGTTCGAATTTATATACCGACCTGTCAAACGTGAAGTGTACATGTACCTCACTTTTATCTCATTAAGTATTACTGCAGACTCTGACATTTCATCTCGTACAGGTGCAACCGAAGAGGAGCTAGCTCGTGTCCTGTCCGTAAAAAGTTGACTCGATGGACATCGGAGAATGTCAGACTTGTCACCGAGCGCCTATTACCCACGGTACATTTATTGCAATATGCGCTTTTCTTTTCAATTATTCCTGCTTTAAATAACTTTCACTTCTTTCAAAGTATTTACCTTGTTCAAACTGTTCATCGTAGGGGGCAGCGATCAATGATTGTGACTAATCGTAGACAAATTATTCCTGCGATGATGTTCCAGTTGCAAAGCATACACTAGCAAGTAAGCTTACAGCATCCCATGTTTAGTATCAACTTTACCTCTTTTGGAACACCCATCACCCGAGCATAATCACGATTACGTTAATGTTAATCGCAGAATAGACCGTGAGCTCGGGCACATTATCGCAGTAGTAGTTCGGCACACCGAATTTTGCCTTTTAGTTTTAATAGACGAACTTGTCTACGACGAGTCGCTAATATCGATCGCTGCCTCCTACCACGAACAGTTCATAAAAAGTTATTACCTTGAAAGAAGTAAAAGTTATTTAACGCTGGAATATAGTTGAATGAAACGAGAAGCGCGTATTGCAATTAATGTACCGTGGGTAATAGGCGCTCCGTGACAAGCCGGACATTCTCCGATGTCCATCGAGTCATCTTTTTACGGACAGGACACGTGACAGGTCGGTATATAAAATCGAACTTGGGATAGTATAATACGAAAGAGGAAATATATCGATAAAGAAAAAATAATAATAAAGTAGTTACTACATTACTGTAATCCAATTCCATTGTATCCCTTATTTTTCTGCCACGACTTTGATAGTTGATAGTGAATAAAAATCAAATTTATTAGCTGATCCATCCATTATCAACAATCAAAGTCGTGGGAGAAAAATAAGGGATACAATGGAATTGAATTACAATAATGGAGTAACTACTTTATTATTATTTTTTATTTATTTATATATTTCCTCTTTCGTATTATACTATCACAAGTTCCAATTTATATACAAACCTGTCAAACGTGAAGTGTACATATACCTCACTTTTAATTCATCTCTTCTTCGCCTCTGGTATAATCATTTACACCCCACAAAGCACGTTTTTGCAAGTAACTTTTCTGTAACATTCCTGCGATATTTTGCAATATTCGTGAATACTACCGTATGTTAGAAATATATATTTCTCGATAAATTCGCGAATGTTGCAAAATATCATAGAAACATTTCGGAATCATTACATCGAAAGATCTCCTCGATAAGGTACAGCTCGATAAGATTGTACTTGTCAGGGCTGAATTATATGGGGTTTTATAATTATTTTAGGAAGTCTCAGAAGAATACAGGTGCAGTATAATATACATAGATCCGTGCTAGAAAGAATAAGGAATAACCTTCGATGAGCATTTGGGCTGTGGCAACAGAGGTTAGAATCAGCAAGACCATGGCAGGGAGGATATTGAAGGATGGACGCACGTCCATGCACTCGAGGCAGCAAATCTAACTCGCGGAATGAACCAATGCAGCTGGTTCTTGGAACAACAAGTGGACGATCCCTCGTTCGAAAGAAACCGCCTCGGGTTCGCACATGATTTGGAGTCCTTCTGGGTGGAATTTAATAGCAGCACGTTTATTTCTGTAACAGATTATAAATAACAAAATTATATCCAGCATTTCACTATTTAAAATATAGTACGAAGGAGGAAATATATCAATAGAGAAAAACTAATGTTCAAGTAATTACATGATTATTGTGATCCTATTCAATTGCATCTGCTATTCTTCTGCCACGGCTTTGATGAAGAAGAAACATCAAATTTATTTGTTAATCCATCGATTCACCCCATGCTCGCATGACGCTGGAAACAAAAAATAGAATTACTACAAAAATATTTGTCCTTCCATCGAAAGTGAGGTTAAAGCTGTCAGATGGCAATTAAACTTATCTGGTAGCAATTCTTCTGAGATACTGCCGTTTCCTTTCCTGCTCTTGATGCACAGGCAAGAAGAGAAAAATACCACTGCATCCGTTCACTATCTCGATTAAACGAAAAAATACAAACAATTATTAAACTATACGGAGCATCTGTCACATTCACCACTATTGAGATTCATTACTCCGATTACACTGAATTTTCACTTTTTATTAACAAGCGCGTCCGAGGATCGAAATAAACGCGAGGGAAATCGTTACGCGAATGGAAATATTTTATTCACTTTGAAAACCATGACCAAACATTCAAGGAATATATTCTCTCACACACTCTCACATACATTTGATGGCGTATGCGTGTGCCCGCATTTGTGTAGACATTTCCGATCATGGCCGACTATCGCCGAAGACAGGCGGAATTAGAGTGACATTTTGACGTATATACCGCATGTCCTATGGCCAACCGCGCAGGTGAGCTGCGACCTGAATTCTTGACTTCGGCAGTATTTATGGTACAGTTAGAGTGGGTTTCAGACGAGTGCGCTGCATAAGAACGAAAAGTGTCGACTGCTCTTCTAATAGCTGTCAAATCGGGAGATCGAAGCGTTTCATGTAACCTCAAAATCGTAAAGTTTTGAATTAGTAGTGTGAATAATTTGTAGAAGTGGTGAGAAATAATCATAAATAATCTTCCGAACTGACAGCCATTGGGAAATAAGACGACGCTTTTCGCTCTTATGCTGCGTTCTTACGAAAAGTGTGAAACGTCTGATCTCCCGATGGCTATCAATTCGGGAGATCAAAGTCTAAGCTGGAAATCGTGAATCTTTGAATAAATGGTAAGTAATGTTCAGAAGTGAGAGTTAACAATCATTCGGGTTTTGTCGATGTCCAACCGAATTACACGCCTCATGCCTATTTGTTTCAGAAATTATTTCCGCGCTAGCACCGCGCGAGTCTAGGAAATAGTTTTACGAAGTGGCGTGAGCGATACCTAAGGTATCAATTCGGAAGATTATTTATGATTATTTCTCATCACTTCTACAAATTATTCACTACTAATTCAAAACTTTACGATTTGGAGGTTACACGAAACGCTTCGATCTCCCGAATTGACAGCTATTAGAAGAGCAGTCGACACTTTTCGTTATTATGCAGCGCACTCGTCTGAAGCCCACTCTAACTGTACCATAAATACTGCCGAAGTCAAGAATTCAGGTCGCAGCTCACCTGCGCGGTTGGCCATAGGACATGCGGTATATTGCCCGAGAAATCGGATTCTCGACTTTCAGACGGCAGGGGCATGGCTTAGCGTTGCTAAGGGCGAATCTCTGTTAATATTTAACTTATAACATTTATTCTGGTCTCTATCGATAGAGAATAGTCGAGTTATATGGCGTAACTAAGCATAGTTTTGGTTATAACCGTATATTTATTGAGAAAATTCGATATAAAATTTGAGGGGCGTGAAGGGGGCAGATATTTTTCCTGTAAAGGTACACGGGTGCTCGCTCGCTGCGACAGCGCTATCGGCGTCGTTCTGACGAACTACTTGAATGAACATGCCGCGAGACACTACCGTGTCTCTTGATTCGTGTCTCGAATTTCTGATCAATACACTTATCCGTCTTATTTTACGTCAATAAGACACTTTTCCGTATTATTTTAAGACGTTTTATCGAGAGGCCGGTTTGTAGTGTACCTACTTTTGCACACTTATGCTGAATCTGCTCCATCGGAAACAGTATGTAGAGACTGGTTTCGTTGCTTCAAAAGTGGAAACTGTGATGTTCACGACAAACAACGGCCAGGTCAAACAAAGAAGTTCCGAAGATGAACAACTGCAAGCTCTATTGGAAGAAAACACTACTCAAACGTTCAAAGAATTGGCTCAACAGCTTGAAGTCAATAAATCTACAATTTCACGACGTCTACATGCTATGGGAAAGATTGAAAAAGAAGGAAAGTGCCCCGGGTAGAAATCGCACCCAGAATTAAGCTCGCTATAAGGTTGGCTTGCAAGATAGAACCTTGCGGCAAGGTTGCAAAACAAGGCTGATGCAAGGCAAATCGGTTACGCGTCTCAATATTGTGACAGTATGCTATTTACACAAGCTTGTATTTAGGTAGACTATGGCGTTTGGGACAAGGTTGCGTTGCGGTAATGAAGAACATTTGAGGTTAGAATTCAATTTTTATATTTTATTAATAATTGAAATTGTGTTACAATACATAGCGATAGCATTACAAATGTAGAAAAATAATGTATAATACTAAGACAAGTAAAATTTTTTTGTTTCTACTTGACTATCACTAGATTTACGGAACCCCGTCAATTTGACGGGTGACTTATTCAATTCCGATTATCTAATAATCTATGAGGTTAATTTAACTTAACTTTTATTAGGTAATAATCAGGCCAAAAAACAACAAAAATCCCTGCACGTCTGACGTTTCGTTTCCTCTTTGAACGAATCCTTCATTGCGTCTCTGAAGAGGGTTCGAAAAGGTACCGAAACGTTACACATGTAGTGATTTTTGTTGTTTTTTTGGTCTGATTATTACCTAATAAAAGTTAAGTTAACTTAATATTAAACTACAGGCAACATAAGTAATATTATCTTAAGAATCTATGAGGTATATCCTTTCTATGTTACTTCTCCTCCGAGTCAATGGAATATTTGGCCTTCCTGAACTTCGCATACTTCCTCCAGGCAATTTTTCCATCCTGGCTGCATCGGTAACTCTGGATCTGCAACTCTGTGAAACACGAGCATAAGAGATAATGAAAAAACTTTTCATCTATCTGCCTCCTGCAAATAATTTCATTAAATTAGCTATTAAGACTTACCCTTCTATGCAGGAAGCTGGATAATCCTTATTTCCTGCTCGTTCGAATGTTCTAATTAATAACGCACGTTAACGTTAAACTCTGACGGCTTCTTAACCAAAAAATCACGCGTGAACCGAACTGATCGCGGACATACTTTTGAAGCATCAGTGTTATAGACGCCACTGACAGCTAACCTCAATGTAAGGACTAACTCTTCTCTAGTAGATAGCTGAGGCGATGCGCATCCCACGCAGCGGATTTTTATGACATCTATTCGCTAAGCTTCCGGCATAACCTTGTATTCGCCTTGTATTCACCTTGACGCGCGAACCTGGTATCTCTCTGTTATTGCAAGTTTGAAATAGGCTAACAGTACAGGGCAGTGGTCAGTTTCGGCTATGCAAGGAACTTACAGGCTTGCAGTAATCCTGTATTAAAAAATCAACCTTGCAAAACGTACCTTATAGCAGCGGCTTTCAATGCAACCTCCAAATATTATTGTAATTTCAGCATTCGAATTTACATTATATGCAATGTATTACATCACATTGAGGAATTCCAGATATAATTGGTTATCGAAATAAATTTAAATGCAAGTTTACCTATTTATAATATAGTACCTATGCTTTCATGCTTCATTTTTTGAAACATATTCTAACTGTATAGAACGAGGTGGATGATATAGCAAAAATACGAAACATACGTAAAATGAGAACAAACGTTTCTTTCTCTCCACTTTCCTCTACCTAATTATATTCGTATTTGGATTTAGAGAATGACCTTTAAGCACTAGATGATAACACGAGAATTGAAAACAATCGCCATCTCTCCGAACAAGTGAACATCTCGAGTCGAAATTCGGAGTCTACTTTAAACCTTTTTGATTCTAAATAGAACCTTTTTAGGTCCTCTTTAACCTCGTTACCTTATCGAAGACCTGAATAAATGTAGTGTCAGACATGGCTACTTTTGCTGCGCAGTTTTTTTGCAGCGGCTGCAAAAGTTGCGTACAGTGTTCACACACCAGCCGAAAGTAGCGCAAGGCGCGCAGTTTTTATGCTGCAGCTGCTTGTAAAAGTTGCAGGTTAAGACTAGAAGTTGCACATATGTTCACACCAAAGCACTACTTTTGCAGCATATGCAGCATTGCAGCATTGCAGCATTTTGGTTAACCCTTATGCTGACTTCACATACGTGATAATATAGACGATGTACTGATACACAAAGAATAATCACGAAAGAAAGATTGGAAAGAAGCACTTGAAGTATGTAGACACGTACGTGATTCACGGGAATTGCGCCTATATGAGTCTGCGTTTAGTTCCCACATCAACACAATACTGCACCGGCAGCCGCAGTAAAAGTTTCAACTGATTTGAAAATTTTTGCTGCGCTTGCAACCTTCCGCAATAGCTATTCACACACGGTAGCTTCTTAAACTGCGCGCAACTTAAAATTACTGCACGCGCGTAACCAGGCTACGATCGCAACGTTGCAGGTTGCATGGGTGTTCATCATCACATCCACTGTGAGGTGTGAGTTAGTAGAATAGGAATAGGGGTGTGTGTGGGTGAATGGTATGAGGTAGGCGTGATCCTTGATCCGCCTTGGGTGGTTGACGTGATCCATCTGATCCGTCTCTGGAGCAGACCGGAGGTTTCTCTAGCTTAAGATCGGTGAAGACTCCCCTGTATCCGACCTGCAGGTGAGTGGTTACTGTAGCGGAAGGGTGCGGCGGAGTACGTATGTGTGGGACATGTCGGGGCCGGTGAATCAGGTATGCGGGGCTTGCCTCGCCACTCCATTGGGAGTGTCCCTGGTCACTGGTAGGCACATACCGACATGGTTACGGTTTGGTGCTTGATTGCGAGTGAATGGGTGAGTGAATGGGTGAGTGTATGTGTTGCGAGTGAGGACGTGCCGGTGATGGATGTTGGTAGTGTAGCTCCAATATCTGTGAGCTAAGCACTGGAAGACGAGACGTGTGTGGCGCCGGGGGGACTGGTTAGTGGGACAACCCACCACTCCGCTTGGAGTGTTCCAGTCCCTTTCGAATGGCACAAGTCACCACTCTGCATGTGTGAGTGGAATGAATGTGGTTTCACTGGAGGAGTTGTCTTTCGGGTCAGTCTGTGGGCCGTGGGTGGTATTGCACTCACGACTCCTGCGCTGGCTTCGATCCTCCTCCCTTGTTAGAGGATCTGATGTGGCGGTTTTATCTACCGTCTTCCGGAGTGGACGAGGTAGGTACAAAGATTAGTGCCCTAGTTGAGGTCGCTGGCACTTTAACGCGAAAACGAGGAAAGCGACAGAGCTCACACCCAGAAAGTTCCCTGCAGACGGGCCCTAGTCGGCTGATACCAGGGTTCTCTCACCATCTTGGGTGGCGAGGATTGAAGTTAAGGTTTAGTGGGTAGGGAGGCTCCCGTATTGCACTCGCAGGCAAAACATACTGCGGCGGGAAGTCCTCGAGTCCCACACTGCCCGGGTTGGTGTCAAACCCGGGCGTGCGTAAAAAGCATTCCCCCTCCTTATAAAAAAAAAGAAAAGAAAAGAAAAAAGGTTGCATGGGTGTTCATACTTGCAGCAGTTCAAGTTGCACCGTTTTTTAATGTGCTGCGCAGCAAAAGTAGCCGTGTCTGACACTACCTTAACTCTGTCTGTACCTCTCACGGAACTTCGAGGCCCACGTTTCTCAGTTTTTACCTCTTACGAGCCTCTACATCCTACGAATTTTATTTATTATGTATACAACCTATCTTGAACCTCTAAGATCTCTCGCTATACTACGAGTAGGAAGTACATCTCGGACACGAAGCTTAACCTATCTTCATTTGCCTTCAGTTACCTGGTAACGGCATAACAGAACACATTGCTCTGTCATAAATGTCAAAATCGATTATAGACGAAGTGTATTAAATGAAATTTGTATTTTTTATGTTGTTTTTTATTTCTAAGATGATACCACCGCGCTCAGAAAATATCGTGCATTAATTTGGTGGATTAAGAGTGTGTATGAAAACGTAGTATATCTATCCGTGATTAAAAAAATCCTGAGTATTATATGTTCTACAAAAATTTGTTATATACCGTGTAATTACGAGAAAGCTGATCGTAAGACGATATTCCGTATAATGCTGTGTACACTCTAGAGTGTACGGAATTGGCCGATGGCCCGAGGGCGCTGTATCCTTCTAGAGTCTACACAGCGCTACGTAGCATATCTTCCTATGATCAACTTTATTATAATTGTGCGGTATACCTATACCTCTTTTCTCCATGTAGGATTTGGAGGATCTATAGGTTCTAAGTATGCCCTATTTTAATCCTCTAACTGAAAGAATTAGAAACACCTTTTGAGGTATTAAATAGGACAATAAGACAATAAATTCAATAAAAAGAAGTTCTCTTTAAATTCTCGTATGTCCTACTGAATGGTAGGGTCTTAAGGTTTAAAGTAGAGTCTGAATTTCGACTCGGGCATGCTCTTTAACTAATGCTCTTCGGCTGGTTTTCAGTGCGAAGCACGTCGGGGAAAAAATTTGCGAGGAAGGGCGGCTCTGTTTCGCGTCGACCGAGTGTGGGGATTAAGCGAACGCACACTGGAGGGGTTGTTTCTGTTTATCGCGTTATATAAATACGAAATTAATTAAAACTGCGGAGTTAATTGAATTTTTATAACCTTTGCGCGGGGACGCCTCTCATCGGCTCGCGTTATACCGACGTCGCCGCCGCCGCCACCGCCACTGCCGGGGCCGCCGCACTCCGTTAACCGGGTAGTTACCGAGCGTCGGCCCATTCCCGGTAAGTGTAATGGCGCGCGTCATGGAAATATTACCTTTGTAGAAAAGCAGCCGAGCTACGATAAAACCGCGAAATATTTATGACAACGATGCGCAATCTGGCTGCGAATAAACCGTCGTAACATTATTTCCCTCCGTAACGAGAGTACGATGCTGTGTACTAATGGACAATGAGCTCGGCGAGTGTGGAGGGGAATAGGAGGTGCAGGTGGATTCCTACGGGGGTATTTCGCACGATAGTGATCATTATTTTTAAAAACGAGAGAAACTGAAAATTCAGTTTGTAGGAGAATATTTCGAAGCAGTACAGGTAATTTGATGAAAAGAAAGTTGAGACTCTTGGTAACCATTAAACAAGTACGACAATCCAGGGCCAGCTCAGCATTCTGTTTCATCTCTACGGTGTACGTACCAAAGCGCATACCTATATACGTACATCCATCCCTACCGCCGGATAATTATTTCACCCCTTCCTCTAGTTTTCCATTTGAATCGGCCTTCTCGTCCGTCCTTTCCTTTCTCCCACCCTGCAGTTAGGGAAGCTATCAGAAACTCGCTCTTTCTCCCAGGATTAGCATGTCTGAGGTAGAGACCATCGATTTCAATATCCACTCGATAAATATTCCTTTGGATCCGAGTTCTTCTTCTATTTACTTCAACGATCCACCCGTCTGTAGGAGTGTGTCGAGTCGAGTGCGCAATAGGCGAGACGAAGCGAGGCGAGGCAAAGCGAAACATACGACCCGATAGACGAGACGTAGACTGGCTTTAGATAAGATCCCACGCCCTTCCTTCAGTCTCCCCGCCCCAAAGGATATTTCGAGTCGTAAGTTTTCGCATATTTTAGAAACGCGTCTCGCTGTCCAGCCGAGTAAATGGGAATCGCTGTGCTCGTATGCTTTCACGCAGGTGGCGATAAGTATATACATATGCATATCTGTGGCGATATTCCTCGCAACTCCCTCTCATTCTCGCGTCAGGTGAATATCACCGGTCGAGCTGTCGTTCGGCAGGTCGTGTTCCGATGGGAGATCTCGTGGGAGCTTGCGTCGCGGGAGAGGCAGTCCTCGTTTTTTCGCCTCCCGAGCGAAGTTGGGCGAGTTCCGCGCGCACCGTACTGCCCTTTCCGCGCGGAGGGATAAGTAATGGGAAAGCAAAAGATTTTTGCGAAGCCACGGACGGCAAAGCGAAAAGGGAAGGGGCTCCGGTAATATTAATAAGTAGAAGAAAAGTTGGTTTGATCAGCCAACGCGGATGCCGGACCACATCAGACAGACCCGCTTCGAAGCTATTAGCATAATTACAATACTTCCGTCCACGTTTCTACTTTGCGTTTATTTCGAGCAGCTCTGATATTCGCGATGGGATTGCGGAGGGAATCCATTAGTTTGATGCACCGCCGAAGAACCGAATCATCGGGCCGAGTTTGAACCCCCGCGCGCCCCCGAGCGCGATTTTTCATTCGCATCGCATACGCCGGTTGCCGGTATTGTACCGCCGTCCGACTCCGAGCTTTTTTGAAATCATTCACCCGTACCGCGTGGCGTTCCGATCGATTGGCGTGTCGCCCGGGTTTTCTTTTTTCCAGACGCGTCGTGTGCGAGAATCATCGGTTCCACTCGCGCGATTAATTGTACCGGAGAATCAAGTGCAACTTCGACGACGTTGCACAACCGTTTCTCTCCCGCTTTGCAGCGACCCCCGTCATAGAAGACGATCATATGCCACCATATTACACGCGATGATGGAGTGCCGCCCAGGATGGCAAGGGTGAGACGCTGATTCAGCCACACCCGGCGAAGCGAAACACCCTCCGGCCACGATTCAACCCTGTTTACGTTCTCCCCAAACACTGTCTCGGGATAAACTCGACGGGTAAAAGCTTGCGCGCGTGATTTCGGGAGAAGCGAAATTTCCGTAAAACGCCAGCTCGCTCGAGATGCTCGTGCGATTTCGATCGAGGCGACATTACGTTTTATATACGCTCCGCGCGTAACTCCGTGACGCTCGACGCGGGGAAATCGCAATGGGATCTTATCCGAACTTCCACGGATGCTCGAGAGAGCGTCTTTCGTTTTATAGGCACCGAAACAAGAATCGGGATAGCGACGAGCGTGTTTGTATACGAAGCGAATTTGAAGGGCGTCTTCGGAATCAAGAGACACGGTAGTGTCTCGCGGCATGTTCATTCAAGTCGTCAGAACGACGCCGCCAGCGCTGTCGCCGCGAGCACCCGTGTATCTTTACAGGAAAAATGTCTGCCCCCCCTTCACCCCTCAATTTTAACATCGAATTTTCTCAGTAAATATACGGTTATAACCAAAACTATGCTTAGTTACGCCATATAAATCGACTATTCTCTATCGATAGAGACCAGAGTAAAGGTTGTAAGTTACATATTAACAGAGATTTTTCCTTAGCAACGCGAAGCCACGCCCCTCGCGCCTCAAAAGTCGAGAATCCGATTTCTCGGGCGATATATATATGTCAAAATCTCACAAAAATTCCGCCTGTCTTCGGCGATATTCGGCCATGGGCGGAAATGTGTACACAGATGCGGCCACACGCATACGCCATTAAATGTATGTGAGAGTGTGTGAGAGAATATATTCCTTGAATGTTTGGTCATGGTTTTCAAAGTGAATAAAATATTTCCATTCGCGAAACGATTTCCCTCGCATTTTTTCGATCCTCGGACGCGCTTGTTAATAGAAAGTAAAAATTCAGTGTAATCGGAGTAGTGAATCTCAATAGTGGTGAATGTGATAGCTTGATAATCGTTTGGATTTTTTTCATATCGAGATAGTGAACGGATGCAGTGGTGTTTTTCTGTAGTTGCCTGTGCATCAAGAAAGGAGCAGGAAAGGAGACGGTCTCAGAAGAATTGCCATCAGATAAGTTTAATTGCCATCTGACAGCTTTAACCTCACTTTCACAATGGAAGGACAATATATTTGTGTTCGTTCTATTTTTTGTTTTCAGGGTCATGCGATCACGGGAAAAATCGAAGGTTTTTCTTCTCACAATCAGTCATCAATACAAGCCGTGGCAGAATAGATGAAATGGAATTGGATCACAATAATCAAGTAATTACTTTATCACTATTTTTCTCTATCGATATATTTCCTCTTTCGTATTATCACAAGTTCCAATTTACACACCGACCTGTCAAACCTGAAGTGTACACGTACCTCACTTCTATTTCATCTCTTCTTCGTCTCCGGTGTAACGACGGTCAATGAGGAATTACTGATACCGATTAGGCAGATAAGTGCTGAATAACGTAGTATAATACGAAAGAGGAAATATATCATTTTTAATAATTCTGTCATTATTAGAATAGAATTGATTAACTCAGATATAGTTTTTTAATTTCTGCGCTCGAGTAAGTTCGGTATATTTTAATAGTGAAATGCTGCATATGATTATGTAATTTACAATTTGTTACAGATCGTTTGCGAACCCGAGGAGGTTTCTTTCCAACGAGGGATCATCCACTTGTTGTTAAACAAGAACCAGTTGCATTCATTGCATTGACACAGGTCGGTATATAAATTGGTAGTATAATACGAAAGGAGGAAATGTATCATTTTTCTTAATTCTGTCATTATTAGAATTGGTTAACTTAGATTAATATAATCTTAGTTTCTACGTTTAGTTAGTTCAGTATATTTTAAATTGTTTGTGTTATTTACATTTGTTACAGATCGTATGCGAACCCGAGGGGGTTTCTTTCGAACGAGGGATCATGCCCTCGCATGTATGTTCCAAGAACCTGCTGCATTAATTAATTCGGCGACCTGGATCTGCTGTCTCGAGAGTGCATGGACGTACGTCACTTTAAATGGATGAATATCCTTTAATATCCTCCGAACCCGTAGACTTGCTAACCTCTGATTCTAACCTTTCTTGCCATAGCCCGAATATTCGTTTGAGGGTTATTCCTTACTCTTTCTAGCAGAGCATCGATATTTTGCTGCATCTATATTCTTCTGGAACTTCCTAAAATAATTATAAAAAGCCTATATAATTCAGCCCGAACAAGTATAATACAATCTTATCGGACTATACCTTATCGAGGAGATTTTTCGACATAATGATTCCGAAACGTTTATCGAGAAGTATATATCTCTAATACGGTAGTGTTCACGAATATTGTAAAATATCGCAGGAATGTTACAGAAAAGTTAATTGCAAGAACGTGCTTTGTGGGGTGCAAATGATGATATTTTGTAATCCATCGTTACACCAGAGGCGAAGAAGAGATGAAATAGAAGTGAGGTACATGTACACTTCACGTTTGACAGGTCGGTATATAAAGTGAAACTTGTGATTGTATAATACGAAAGAGAAAAAACTTATATCGATAAAGAAAAAATAATAATAAAGTAGTTACTCTATTATTGTAATCCAATTCCATTATATCCCTTATTTTTCTGCCACGACTTTGATTGTTGATAGTGCACTGTTAAAAGTTTTCTTAATTTTCAGACGCAATCATTTACAAATGTAACATAAATTTACGAATCTGTACTCTTAACTTTAAGAAACTTGAATTAGTCAGAAATTTAAGAAATATTTTCCTAATATTTCAGTAAATTCTTAAATTTAAGACACAAATCTTGACGTATTATGACATTTAAGGCAGATTTCTTAAGATTCAGCTACTTTTCTGAAATTTAAGGTACTGTTTCTTAATTTTGTGATGCTGCAACGTCTAAACCCTACATGTGAAGGGTGCCGATCTTGACCGAAAGGGGCCGAGCGCGGCCGATCAGGTTTCGAATTGGCAAGAGTCGGAAGCGTCCCTTCTGATCGTTAGTCGTAAGCAAACACCCCCACAAAAACAGATTCTCTGTAAAAAAAGGCGGCATGTTCATTCAGTGCCAACAAAAATTGATACGTAAAATACTCTCCAAAAAAGATTTGAAATCAATTAAGATCGCCATGTTCAAGATTTATGTATTAAAAGTAAAAGGCATCATTTGAAAGGAAAATTATTGTAAATCAAGTTACTAAAAAATTCGACTAAAAAAATTTATAAAAAAATTTTAATAAAAAAGAACTTGCCGCGTTTAAGTTTTCATATTTTGTCCACTATGCCGAATAATTGGTAGTGCTTGGACGGTGCTGGAGTGATTCATAAATTGCACTGCCGAAGTCAAATTCAGAGAAATTCAGAAGGCCCCCGCCTGATCGGTTTCCCGTGCGACATTCGGTATACTGGTGGTATCATATAAGTGTATGAAATTATTTAAAATCATAAGTGCATAAACATCGAGTATAATTCTGTCTGAATTTTTTATTTTGAAGGAAAAAACGCGGCGTTCTTTTTTATTAAAATTTTTTTTATAAATTTTTTTAGTCGAATTTTTTAGTAACTTGATGTACAATAATTTTCCTTTAAATGATGCCTTTTACTTTTAATAGATAAATCTTGAACATGGCGATCTTAATTGATTTCAAATCTTTTTTGGAGAGTATTTTACGTATCAATTTTTGTTGGCACTAAATGAACATGCCGCCTTTTTTTTTACAGAGAATCTGTTTTTGTGGGGGGATTTCACTACTTTTTGGAATTTATTCATGAGGAAGATACGTACATGTAGAAGAATAGCTTTTTATTACCACAAAATTAAAGTCTCACATTTTATACCGATACGAGCCAATTAATTATAACTACGTTACTTTTGATTTATTCTCGTGATATTTTGAAAGGGATTTATAGACTAGAGAGAGCCCTTATATTTTTCACTTTGCCTTAGTATTTTGGAGAAATAAAACATATACCGCTTTCGAATTTACAGGCCATCGGATGTTTCTTATATTTTGGTCGTCTACAGAAATCCATGAAAACATTTTACCTTGAACTCTCTAAGTCTACTCTTCCAATGACCATGACGAATTGTTTCATCACATATAAAGATACCACTTATGACAGTATATATCGTCCTCTTCCTGCAAAAAAAGTCACTAACTAACATATTTTGTAAAATTCACCTAACTGGACCTAGTACCTTAATTTTATTAAATCTTTAAATGGTAAAACTCACTAAGTGCTAAATGCGTTGGAAGTGAGCATGCGCGCATCATAAAAAGTCATTAACCGAAATATAATACCGATATTATAGAGCAGAAACTACCTACTAAGTCAGTTGATGATAAATGTTAGTTAGTGACTTTTTGCAGGATTCAATGGAATTGCATTACAGTAATGTAGTAACTACTTTATTATTATTTTTTCTTTATCGATATAGTCCCTCTTTCGTATTATCCTATCCCAAGTTCGAATTTATATACCGACCTATCAAACGTGAAGTGTACATGTACCTCACTTTTATTTCATTAAGTATTACTGCAGAACGAGTACGTTAGAAGATTTTCATGAAGGCTCACGATTTTCTCACATGTCATCTCGTACAGGTGCAACCGAAGAGGACCTAGCTCGTGTCCTGTCCGTAAAAAGATGACTCGATGGACATCGGAGAATGTCAGGCTTGTCACCGAGCGCCTTTCACCCATAGTACTTTCATTGCAATATGCGCTTTTCGTTTCAATTATTCCTGCTTTAAATAACTTTTACTTCTTTTAAAGTATTTACCTTGTACAAACTGTTTATCGTAGGGGGCAGCGATCAATGATTGTGACTAATCGTAGACAAATTATTCCTGCGATGATGTTCCAGTTGCAAAGCATACACTCGCAAGTCAGCTTACAGCATCCGATGTTTAGTATCAACTTTACCTCTTTTGGAACACCCATCACCCGAGCATAATTACGATTACGTTAATGTTAATCGCAGAATAGACCGTGAGCTCGGGCACATTATCGCAGTAGTAGTTCGGTACACCGAATTGCCTTTTAGTTTTAATAGACGAACTTGTCTACGAGGAGTCGCTAATATCGATCGCTGCCTCCTACCACGAACAGTTCATAAAAGGTTATTACCTTGAAAGAAGTAAAAGTTATTTAACGCTGGAATAGTTGAATGAAACGAGAAGCGCGTATTGCAATTAATGTACCGTGGGTAATAGGCGCTCCGTGACAAGCCGGACATTCTCCGATGTCCATCGAGTCATCTTTTTACGGACAGGACACGAGCTAGATCCTCTTCGGTTGCACCTGTACGAGATGACATGTGAGAAAATCGTGAGCCTTCATGAAAATCTTCTAACGTACTCGTTCTGCAGTAATACTTAATGAAATAAAAGTGAGGTACATGTACACTTCACGTTTGATAGGTCGGTATATAAATTCGAACTTGGGATAGTATAATACGAAAGAGGAAATATATCGATAAAGAAAAAATAATAATAAAGTAGTTACTATATTACTGTAATCCAATTCCATTGTGTATCCCTTATTTTTCTGCCACGACTTTGATAGTTGAGAGTGAATAAAAATCAAATTTATTAGCTGATCCATCCACTATCAACAATCAAAGTCGTGGGAGAAAAATAAGGGATACACAATGGAATTGGATTACAATAATGGAGTAACTACTTTATTATTATTTTTTCTTTATTTATATATTTCCTTTTTCGTATTATACTATCACACACAAGTTCCAATTTATATACAAACCTGTCAAGAGCGTGAAGTGTACATATACCTCACTTTTATTTCATCTCTTCTTCGCCTCTAGAGTATAATCATTTACACCCCACAAAGCACGTTTTTGCAAGTAACTTTTCTGTAACATTCCTGCGATATTTTGCAATATTCGTGAATACTACCGTATGTTAGAAATATATATTTCTCGATAAATTCTCGAATGTTGCAAAATATCATAGAAACATTTCGGAATCATTACATCGAAAGATCTCCTCGATAAGGTACAGCTCGATAAGATTGTACTTGTCAGGGCTGAATTATATGGGGTTTTTATAATTATTTTAGGAAGTCTCAGAAGAATACAGGTGCAGCATAATATAGATCTGTGCTAGAAAGAATAAGGAATAACCTTCGACGTGCATTCGGGCTGTGGCAACAGAGGTTAGAATCAGCAAGACCATGGCAGGGAGGATATTGAAGGATGGACGCACGTCCATGCACTCGAGGCAGCAAATCTAACTCGCGGAATGAACCAATGCAGCTGGTTCTTGGAACAACAAGTGGACGATCCCTCGTTCGAAAGAAACCCCCTCGGGTTCGCACATGATTTGGAGTCCTTCTGGGTGGAATTGAATAGCAGCACGTTTATTTCTGTAACAGATTATAAATAACAAAATTATATCCAGCATTGCACTATTTAAAATATAGTACGAAGGAGGAAATATATCAATAGAGAAAAACTAATGTTGAAGTAATTACTTGATTATTGTGATCCAATTCAATTGCATCTACTACTCTTCTGCCACGGCTTTGATGGTGAAGAAACATTAAATTCATTTGTTAATCCATCGATTCACCCCATGCTCGCATGACGCTGAATACCAAAAATAGAATGAACACAAAGATATTTGTCCTTCCATCGAAAGTGAGGTTAAAGTTGTCAGATGGCAATTAAACTTATCTGATGGGAATTCTTCTGAGACCGTCTCCTTTCCTGGTCTTGATGCACAGGCAACTAGAGAAAAATACCACTGCATCCGTTCATTATCTCGATTAAACGAAAAAAATACAAACGATTATTAAACTATACGGAGTGTTTGTCACATTCACCACTATTGAGATTCATTACTCCGATTGCACTGAATTATCACTTTTTATTAACAAGCGCGTCCGAGGATCGAAATAAACGCGAGGGAAATCGTTACGCGAATGGAAATATTTTATTCACTTTGAAAACCATGACCAAACATTCAAGGAATATATTCTCTCACACACTCTCACATACATTTAATGGCGTATGCGTGTACCCGCATCTGTGTAGACATTTCCGATCATGGCCGACTATCGCCGGAGATAGGCGGAATTAGAGTGACATTTTGACATATATATATTGCCCGAGAAATCGGATTCTTTACTTTCAGGCGGCAGGGGCGTGGCTTGGCGTTGCTAAGGGCGAATCTCTGTTAATATTTAACTTATAACATTTATTCTGGTCTCTATCAATATAGAGAAAAGTCGATTTATATGGCGTAACTAAGCATAGTTTTGGTTATAACCGTATATTATTTGAGAAAATTCGATGTAAAATTTGAGGGGTGAAGGGGGCAGACATTTTTCCTGTAAAGATACACGGGTGCTCGCTCGCTGCGACAGCGCTGTCGGCGTCGTTCTGACGAACTACTTGAATGAACATGCCGCGAGGCACTACCGTGTCTCTTGATCCGTTTAGAAAGTACGTTTAGAAAGTACGTATCTGTGTATTAGAATAAAGAGAAAGTTCATTGTTCTTTGATCACGAGTCCATTTTCTTTCGCAAACATATTCTCAAAAAATCGTTCGTCACAACAAGTTATGGGCCCAGACAATGCGTGAGAATAATATTGCTGGAAAGAAATTGAGATCGAGATCGTAAACAGTAGAAGCGTGCGGGCTTGCGACTCGAAGCGGCCATTACCACATGCGAGCAAGGCACGAAATCGAAAGATAGTAGTGATCGGGAGTGTTCGTGTGGTAGAGTCTCTTGTTCACCGGAAAAATGTCGAATGACCTTACTTATTTATATTATTTTTTTCATATGTATTAGAATTTACATTTATCTTGTGTAGTATTAGTTTCTCAATAAAACATCAGCTACTCAAGTATAAGAAACATTTGAAAATTAAGAAACCTGCACAAAAATTAAAAATCCCATGTATCTAAAAACTCAGAAAACTGCCTGAAAATTAAGAACCATACACGAAAATTAAGAATCCCATACATCTAAAAACTCAGAAACCTGCCTGAAAATTAAGAACCGTATATGTCTGAAAATTAAGAAACTTGTCTGGGAATTAAGAAACCTGCTTGAAAATTAAGAACCATGTATGCCTGAAAATTAAGACTTTTGTCCGGAAAACAAGAAATATTTCTCTAAAAATTTAGAATAGAGCTTACATGAAATTTAAGCCATATTTGTCTTTGATAAAAACTTCAGTGCTTTTTTCTTAAATTTAAGACAGATATTTTTAACAGTGTGGATGGATCAACCAATAAATTTGATTTTTCTTCGCTATCAGCAATTAAAGTCGTGGCAGAAACATAAGTGATACAATGTTATTGGATTACAATAATGGAGTAACTACTTTATTATTATTTTTTCTTTATCGATATAAGTTTTTCCTCTTTCATATTATACTATCACAAGTTTCAATTTATATACCGACCTGTTAAACGTGAAGTGTACATGTATGTACCTCACTTCTATTTCATCTCTTCTTTACCTTTGGTGTAACGATGGAAATTACAAAATATCATCATTTACCCCCCGCAAAGCACGTTTTTGCAAGTAACTTTTCTGTAACATTCCTGCGATATTTTACAATATTCGTGAACACTACCGCATGTTAGAAACATTCCTTTACGCATAATATATATTTCTCGATAAATTCGCGAATGTTGCAAAACATCATAGAAACATTTCGGAATCATTACGTCGAAAGATCTCCTCGATAAGGTACAGCTCGATAAGATTGTACTTGTTGGGACTGAATTATATGGGGTTTTTATAATTATTTTAGGACGTCCCAGAAGAATACAGGTGCAGCAAAATATCGATGCTATGCTGGAAATTTATTTACGGGTAAGAGCAAAATTTCAGCGGTGCATGCAAAAGGATTTCTTAAAATTATTCCAACGTCTCGAATTAATATATGTAACAACATATATACTGTCATAAGTGGTATCTTTACATGTGATGAAAGAATTCGTCACGGTCATTGGAAGAGTAAACAGTATGTCCGATGGCAAAAACTCCAACTTTTGAATTTCCCTGACATTTGGCCGGAAGTGTTTGGGTCCTTTCTCTAGTCATTCATATAATTGGTTTCGGGAGAATGCGCTGCGGTCTTACGAGCCGTAAAAGCGAAAAGTGTCAAGCGTCTGGGGCCCCTTTCTCTAACTCGCTAGGAAAGTTGAGTATACGCATCTTAGCCAATAGACCAATCAGGACCAAGTATTCCGTTGCGGTGGGGGTCCTGATTGGCCTACTCGCTAAGAAACGTATATGTTTCTCTTGCATTAGTCCAGTAAAGATATCATTTTTCAAAAAAATAATTTCCGGCAAGCTAATTTTTTCAGGGTCGATGGAGGGGTGTCTCCCGAGTATCCAACCAAAAAATCACCCTCCGCACCCCTTGCAAAGTGTTGCAAATAGGGTGGTTTTTGTTTTTGTTTCTGTTTTTTATTTTTTGAAAACAAATTTTTTTCAGCTTGTACATAATAATATTCTCTACAACTTTGCCTAATAAAATTTTTTGATAACTTTGACTTTTGACCGACCAAGCCTGGCCGAAGGCAAATTTCAAGGTCCCTGCAACTGTGGGGTAATGCGCGGGACATACTGTATAATGGGCGCTGGACCGTCAAAAATCAAAGTTATCAACAAATTTTATTAGACAAAGTTGTAGAGTATATTATTATGTACAAGCTGAAAAAAATTTTTTTTCAAAAAAACAAAAACAAACAAAAACCACCCTATTTGCAACAGGGTGCGGAGGGTGACTTTCTGGTTGGATACTCGGGAGACACCCCTCCATCGACCCTGAAATAATCAGCTTGCCGGAAATTATTTTTTCGCACCCCTATAAAGAAGGTCTACTTTTACTGGACTACAAGGGAGTTAGAGAAAGGGACCCCTGATCTCCCAGTAGCTGTCAATTCGGGAGATCGAAACATCTAATCCCGAAATGGTTAATTTGTAAATAATGGTGAATAATGTGTAGAAGTGATAGGAAATAATCATTCGGGTTTCTTCGATGAGATTCCCCAAGTGTTTAAAAATCGGTGTCCGATTTTTGATATAACTGTTGCTTCAACTTTCAGGTATATTAATTGTAAGTATTACTGCAGAATGAGTAGGTTAAAAGATTTTCGTGAAGACTCACGATTTTCTGATATGTCATTTTGTACAGGTGCAACCAAAGAGGATCTAGCTCGTGTCCTGTCCGTAAAAAGATGACTCGATGGACATCGGAGAATGTCAGGCTTGTCACCGAGCGCCTATTACCCACGGTACATTAATTGCAATACGCGCTTCTCGTTTCATTCAACTATTCCAGCGTTAAATAACTTTTACTTCTTTCAAGATAATCATGTTTTATGAACTGTTCGTGGTAGGAGGCAGCGATCGATAATAGAGACTCGTCGTAGACAAGTTCGTCTATTAAAACTAAAAGGCAATTGGTGTGCCGAACTACTACTGCGATAATGTGCCCGAGCTCACGGTTTATTCTGCAATTAACGTTAACATAATCGTGATTATGCTCGGGTGATGGGTGTTCCAAAAGAGGTAAGTTGATACTAAACATCGGATGCTGTAAGCTGACTTGCTAGTGTACTTTGCAACTGGAACATCATCGCAGGAATAATTTGTCTACGATTAGTCACAATCATTGATCGGTGCCCCCTACGATCAACAATTCGTACAAAAGGTAAATGCTTTGAAAGAAGTAAAAGTTACTTAGAGCAGGAATAGTTGAAACGAAAATCGCATATTGCAATGAAAGTACTATGGGTGAAAGGCGCTCGGTGACAAGCCTGACATTCTCCGATCCATCGAGTCATCTTTTTACGGACAGGACATGAGCTAGATCCTCTTCGGTTGCACCTGTACGAAATGACATGTCAGAAAATCGTGAGTCTTCATGAAAATCTTCTAACCTACTCGTTCTGCAATAATACTTAATAATAAAAAGCTATTCTCCTACATGTACGTATTCTCCTCATGAATAAATTCTAAAAAGTAGTGAAATCCCCCCACAAAAACAGATTCTCTGTAAAAAAAGCGGCATGTTCATTCAGTGCCAACAAAAATTGGTACGTAAAATACTCTCCAAACAAGATTTGAAATCAATTAAGATCGCCATATTCAAGAGTTATATATAAAAAGAGTAAAAGGCATCGTTTGAAAGGGAAATTATTGTAAATCAAGTGACTACAAAATTCGACTAAAAAAATTTATAAAAAAATTTTAATAAAAAAGAACTTGCCGCGTTTTTCCCTTCAAAATAAAAAATTCAGGCACAGAATTATACTCGATGTTTATGCACTTATGAGATTTTAAATAAATTTATACACTTATGTGATACCACCAGTATACCGAATGTCGCACGAGAAACCGATCAGGCGGGGGCCTTCTGAATTTCTCTGAATTTGACTTCGGCAGTGCAATTTATGAATCACTCTAACACCGTCCAAGCACTACCAATTATTCGGTATAGTGGACAAAATATGAAAACTTAAACGCGGCAAGTTCTTTTTTATTAAAATTTTTTTATAAATTTTTTAGTCGAATTTTGTAGTCACTTGATTTACAATAATTTCCCTTTCAAATGATGCCTTTTACTTTTTATATATAACTCTTGAACATGGCGATCTTAATTGATTTCAAATCTTTTTTGGAGAGTATTTTACGTATCAATTTTTGTTGGTACTTAATGAACATGCCGCCTTTTTTTACAGAGAATCTGTTTTTGTGGGGGTACGAGTAGTACGAGGTACGGTAGTTTCCTGTGGAGGCCAAGAGAGAGAGAGAGTCGGGATTCAACAAAGAATATGAACGAGCACAAGGTCACCGGAGTTTCGACGTCACATTGATAAAGTATCCGCTCGCTCGGCTCGAGCGTAACAAGCGAATCATCGAAACACTAGTGTGACCCCACAGTAACGATATATTCTCTGTAAAAAAAAGGCAGCATGTTCATTCAGTGCCAAAAAAATTGATACGTAAAAATAATACTCTCCAAAAAAGATTAGAAATCAATTAAGATCGCCATGTTCAAGATTTATATATAAAAAACAAAAGGCATCATTTGAAAGGAAAATTATTGTGAATCAAAGTTACTAAAAAATTCGACGACAAAAAATTTATAACAAAATTTTCATGAAAAAGAACTTGCCGCGTTTAAGTTTTCATATTTTTTCCACTATATACTTGTGGTATCATATAAGTGTATGAATTTATTTAAAATCATAAGTGCATAAACATCGAATATAATTTTCTGTCTGAATTTTTATTTTTAAGGAAAAACGCGGCGTTCTTTTTTATGAAAATTTTTTATAAATTTTTTGTCGAATTTTTTAGTAACTTTTGATTTACAATAATTTTCCTTTCAAATGATGCCTTTTGTTTTTTATATACAGGGTGCGGCAAAATGATAGACACTATTTGGGATGTCAATAAAAACTAAATCACACAAAGCAAAGAAAAAATTTTTTTATTTTTGGAAACTACATATCATGCAATTGTGAAACGTTACGTTCGAAAAATTACATCTCTTAAATGACGGCCATTATTGTCGATACACTTGAAGGTTTTCACGGAAGCGCGCTATTACTCTACGGATCATCTCTTGCGGAATCGCGAAGCTTTGTAAAGGAGAGAAATGACGATTTTTCAATAGATAACCGAATGCGCTCCTTTCCAAGCCATGTCGATAACTGAAAATGGCACAAACTTAAGTTTATGGCCGTCATTTAAGACATGTAATTTTTCGAATATAACGTTTCAAAAAATGGCATGATATGTAGTTTCCAAAAATAAAAAACTTTTTTCTTTGCTTTGTGTGGTTTGGTTTTTATTGACATCCCAAATATAGTATTTATCATTTTGCCGCACCCTGTATAAATCTTGAACATGGCGATCTTAATTGATTTCTAATCTTTTTTGGAGAGTATTTTACGTATCAATTTTTTTGGCACTGAATGAACATGCCGCCTTTTTTGACAGAGAATCTGTTTTTGTGACACGATTTCACTTCTTTTTGGAATTTATTCATGAGGAGAATATGTATATGTAGGAGAATAGCTTTTTTGTCACTCAGTGCCAAATACTCGGTTTTACGGACGTCCTCGACGCATGTGAAATTACGTTTTACGCACTAATGTGTGAAAGGTTGCGCAGTGCGTGAAATAACCTGCGCAGTGCGTGAAATAACCTCACAGTGCGTGAAATAAAAGTGGCACACTCGAGAGATGATATCACTGCGATTATTACTTGAAGTTGGCAGTCAGTGTGTCCAACGCCACGCATTCGCAGCATAACTCTACGCTGCTGACGCAAAGCCAATCTAATCTAACTGAACCCATTCACTGCCGCTGTCGCTTATAAGCGTCAGCGGATGAGTTGCGCGGGTGCCGCTGTCGCTTATATAAGCGTTCTATTCCATTTAGACTTGAACTGGGCACTGCGGTTACATGTGTACCTATGTGTAGGCTGGCACTTGAGTAAAGGTACTTTGACGTAAACGTGCACGTGGTTCGGAATTTTGACGATTTTTATATATTTTGTTAATATTAGAATTATTAACTTGAAGTTGGCATGGGGCCAAATGTATCTAAATTAGAGCAGCAGTGAATGTGTTAAAGTTCTTTGTTTGTTTATTTCTTTCTTTTTATTTTAAACAATACTTTTTTGTAATAGGGGGGGGGGGCTCCGCCCCCAACCACCCCGCCAGCCACCCGCCCCGAACCCTGTCGACCTCGTATTTGACCCTTACAATTAGTGACAAAAAATATAATTCGTCATTCGGGCGTTCGCGCCCTCATAACGAAAATAACTATTTATTACCACAAAATTAAAGTCTCACATTTTATACCGATACGAGTCAATTAATTATAACCACGTTACTTTTGATTTATTCTCGTGATATTTTGAAATGATTTTATAATTAATGTTTCGATAATATTTATATTTTCCCCAGAACAATTCGTTTGTGAAAGGATTTCCGTAAATAACTACCGTATGTTCGCAGGCAAACAGATCAAAGTCATACCTATGGCCGATAACTTGAAATTTGACTTCGGCAGTGTTTGCCGACGGTTGAGTCTTTGATCCCGATAGCTGTCAATTCGGGAGATCGAAGCGCCTAATCTCGAAATCGTGAATTTGTGAATAAATGGTGGGTAATTTGTAGGTGATAAAAAATAGTCATTCTTCGATGAAATTCTCCAAAAGTTTAAAAACCTGACTGTTAAAGACTTCATGAAAAACTTCTAACCTACTCGTTGTGTAGTAACACTTAAATTTTAAATTCTAAAAATTACTTACCATTATTCACAAATTTACGATTCTGTAGCCAATTATTCCAACTATCAAAGACTTGACCGTCGGCAAACACTGCCGAAATCAAATTTTAAGGTATCGGCCATAGTTATCGGTACTTGCTCGAATTCTCCTGGGACATACGGTAAATAATCCGATAGTCGATAATATAGAATCATGCCATTTCCTTCTTTTTTTTAATGGGTGCTTTCCAGTTAACTGACACGAGTCGACACAAGTCGACACAAAATTAAACCATTGGTTCTTTCTGCTGGAGTCTGTCAATCAGTTGATGGTTCTAGTAGAAGTGTGTCGACTAGTGTTATAAATGGAAAGCACCCAATCAAGGAAAAAGAAAAAACATTTTTAAAGTAATAATTAGGAAAGGAGATACAGGCATTTGAAATAGACATATATATTCTCTCCCATACATTTGATGGCGTATGTGTGTGGTCGCATTTGTGTACGCATTTCCAATCACCACCGAACTCTGTACCTCAGAACCAGACGAACGTAAGTCCAAAAACAGATATTTTCCGGTTATTAACGTTTTGCACGTAGAATTTTATTCTCCGTAACCATAACGACGTATGCCCTTTAGAAAATTATCCTTTAAAATTAAGCTCGGTTATACGAGCGTAAGTCCTAAGATTTATTCGAGCCAGATAAATTTTTTTTTCACTTTTACTGGGCTCCTAGAAAGTTGACGGAATGTGACTTACGTCCATCTGGTTCTGAGGTACAGAACTGTCGACGGTGAAAGCCGGAATATATCTCACACATTCAATGGCGCGTGTGTGTGTTTCATCGCATCTATGTATACACATTTCCGATCATAGCCGACTATCGCCGAAAATTGCCGGATTTTTGGTGACATTTTGACATATAGATATCGGCCGAGAAATAAAATTCTCGATTCTTAGGCGCGAGGGGCCTGGTTTCGCGTAGTTAAGGATGAATCTCTGTTAATATGTAACTTATAAAATTTATTCTGGTCTCTATCAATAGAGAATAATCAATATACTATCTGTCCCTTTCAATACACGCCAGCGTGGCGGGTTGCATACCGGTTATCCGCCTTGCGCCAGACACAGGCGCCACAGGCGCATGGCCCCTGCAGCGGATCGGAGGCGTCAACCGATATGCAACCCGCTACGCTGGCGTGTATTGAAAGGGACAGATAGTATATGGCGTAACTAAGCATAGTTTTGGTTATAACCATATATTTATTGAGAAAATTCGATGTAAAAATTGAGGGGTGAAGGGGGCAGACATTTTTCCTGTAAAGATACATGGGTGCCCGCGGCGACAGCGCTGTCGTTTCTGACGAAACTGATGAACGAACATGCCGCGAGACACTACCGTGTCTCTTGATGGATACCTTACTTTGAAAACCTCTAACAATAAGTTCAATTTTTCAAAAATTGAACTTCGAGGTTTTCAAAGTAAGGTATCGATATTCGTTTTTGTCTTCCCGGAAGGGTGGAGAGAGATCGACATTTCTTAAAACACAATACGCGGATATCGATACCTTACTTTGAAAACCTCGTAAGTTCGATTTTTCAAAAAGCGAGCCTTCGCAGAGAGTCCTGCCATACGAACGCGAACGTTGGAGAACGTTTGAATTTCCATGGAAAAAAAAACGAAGGCGACGGTACAAGTGACAGAGTTATGTTGTCGCTTGTAACGAAGTAGATTAGTTAGAGTGACAGAGGGCCGTAATTCCCCGGGTAAATGACATCGATCGTATAACGAACACGCCGTGTTACCCGGGGGTCGAGTCTGAAGCTCGTCGACCCGTTCCGTCGTATATTTTATGCTTCTTTTTTATTTCATTCCAACTGCCGCCACTATATAACAGGTTCGTTCCAACTAACATGAGAACTGGTTCTGAACTCGGCGGAGTGTGCGCAGTCTGACTTAGCCGTTCCAACAAACACAGAACTGGTTCTGGAACGATTCCAAAGAGCGTTCCAACTAAACTGTGAACTGTAACAGAACGGTTCTAGAACGGTAATTCCAGTCCCTATTTCTGAGTTGGGACGATTTTCTAGCCCACGCGTAGTAAGGCGCGAGACGCGCTCTATTTGAATCGGTGAGTCCAAGAACAGTACAAATGCATATAGTTTCGAGAAAAAACGAAAAAACATAATAACTTCACAATGAGTTAATGGCCATGATATAAAAGTTGTGATAACTTTTTAGGTAAATGATAATTGAAAATAAAAAATCCGAAAAAATCACTCCCCTCCAAGTTATAGAAGGAAAAAATGTATGCACTCTCTCTCTCTCTCTCTCTCTCTCTCTCTCTTGTACTCTTTTTGGACTCATCTTTCTTTTTCTGCTTTTTTGAATGTTTGTGCATGATAAGCTCTTGAAAAATGTAATGTTTTTTACGTTTCAACAATTAGTTGAACTCACACATCCGCTTAGGATAACCCGTGATTTTCCGCAAAATGTATACAAAAGGTGGACAAGCCTCCCTGTGCTGTGTGCGATCCTGTGTTCCAACACATCCCATGAATTCAGTTCTAGAACGCATCTGACTGGCGGATGCGCATTAAATAATTCTTAACTAGTTCCAGGACGGTTCTAGAACTGTCCTAAAATGCTTGTTGGAACGAACCTAACGCATCACGCACTCCATCCCTCGCACAGTGCTCCCCGGTATATGGGAGAGTGGACAAAAATAGAAATTCATCTTGACGGTTAATCAAACAGTAAATAAATGATTGTTAAGGAGGTTTTTTGGGTCGCTGATCACGAATCTGAAGTCAGATTTCAAAAATTCAAGATGGCCGATACAATATGGCGGACGAGATTTTCGACAATCGACGAATTCATGCAAAATTTGGCATACGGGGGTTTCTTGGGTCGCTGATTATGAATATGGTTATATTTGCAAAAATTCGAAATAATAAACATTTAAATTTTGTTCTAAAGTTCTTTGTCTGTTTGTTTATTTATTTATTTTCTTTTTACTTTAAATAATACTTATATGATTTATTTGTTTGTAATGGGGTGTTGGGGGGGTGGGGGGTGGGGGGGGGGGCAAAACTGCCGCCAAAACCCCGCCTTGAACCCCGTCAAACTCGTATTTGACACTTACAATTAGCGACAAAAAATAGAATTCGTCATTCGGGCGTTTCGCGCCCTCATAATGAAAATATCTATAGTTGAGCAGCCCTGAGCAAATAAAACGATATATCTATAGGTATTAAGAGGAATGTACAATCTTTAATAAAATACTAAACTAAAAAGGAGGTTTTTGGAACTTTTTAAGAAATAGTCTTCGCAATCGTACGTGTAAAAATATAAGAAATATAAGTTTTATGAATATTTTTTAAAATACTTATGAGAATTTTGTTTGTAATGGGGGGGGGGCTTTAAATGTGTATGTAATCTACAAGGTAAGTGGATTTTTATTCACTTCATAAATAAGAAAAGGGTTGACATACCGAAAAAAATATTCGTAAAATTTATATTTCTTATGTTTTTACACATATGATTGCGGAAGCTATTTCTCAAAAAATTCGAAAAACCTCCTTTTCAGTTTAGTATTTTATTAAAGCTTGGGGGCCATCCATATATTGTGTAAGACATTTTTGGCCTCTTTTTGACCCCCCCCCCCTCACCCCAGTGTAAGATACTATAAGATTCCAGATGACCCCCCTCCCCCCCTTAAATCTTACATAAGACGTAACTTTTTTAAAGTCATTCTTGAGCTTGCCGTTTATACTGCTTTCAAATATCAGATGAATATTAGGAAGAGATTGACTATATTTCGAGACGGTCCTGCTGAACTATAGCATCATACATAGTCAGAACGAGGGTGCTGTACATAGGAGCTGTTTAAATAGACTTCATTATTCGCTATCAAGAGACACGGTAGTGTCTCGCGGTATGTTCATTCAAGTCGTCAGAACGACGCCGCCAGCGCTGTCGCCGCGAGCACCCGTGTATCTTTACAGGAAAATTGTCTGCCCCCTTCTCCCCTCAATTTTAACATCGAATTTTCTCAATAAATATACGGTTATAACCAAAACTATGCTTAGTTACGCCATATAAATCGACTATTCTGTATCGATAGAGACCAGAGTAATTGTTGAAAGTTACATATTAACAGAGATTTTTCCTTAGCAACGCGAAGCCACGCCCCTCGCCCCTCAAAAGTCGAGAATCCGATTTCTCGGGCGATATATATATGTAAAAATGTCACAAAAATTCCGCCTGTCTTCGGCGGTATTCGGCCATGGTCGGAAATGTGTACACAGATGCGGCCACACGCATACGCCATCAAAAATGTATGTGAGAGTGTGTGAGAGAATATATTCCTTGAATGTTTAGTTGTTTTTCAAAATTAATAAAATATTTCCATTCGCGAAACGATTTCCCTCGCATTTTTTCGATCCTCGTACGCGCTTGTTAATAAAAAGTAAAAATTCAGTGTAATCGGAGTAGTGAATCTCAATAGTGGTGAATGTGACAGACGCTCTGACAGCTAGCTATTATCAAATCGTTTGGAATTTTTTTTAATAATCAAGATAGTGCACGGAGAAGCTGTCATTTTTCTCTGGTTGCTGGTGCATGAAGAGCAGGAAAGGAGACATCTGTATCTCGAAAGAAGTGGCATCAGATAAGTTACTTCCTAACTGACTGTCTTAACCTCATTTTCATCCCTTATACAGAACAAATATCTTTGTGGTTATTCTATTTTTTGTTTTCAGCGCAATACGAGAACGGGACGGATTGATAGAAATTTGATTTTTCTTCGCAGTCAAAAATCAACCTAGGTAGAAAAGAATTCTCTAGAATTGCGGTACAATGCCACGGTATGAATATCAGGTTCTACCGACATGACATGCTTCGACAAGGTCTGTATCAACTTTAGCGGTATATTGGGGGCACTGCACTAATCCTGTGGTACATTTTTCTATCTGGGAAAGCATATTATTATGGTAATACAGCTGTACAGCGTTCCGATAATATATAAATGGAACTTTTGATAATACGAAAGGGGGAATATATCGATAAAGAAAAGATAATAAAATAATTACTTCATTATTGTAATCCAATTCTATCGTATCTTCTACTTTTCTACCACGGCTTTCCCAGATAGAAAAATGTGCCACAGGATTAGTGCAGTGCCCCCAATATAATGCTATAGTTGATACAGACCTTGTCGATGCATGTCATGTCGGTAGAATTTGATATTCCTACCGTGGCATTGTACCGCAGAGTTCTAGAGATTTTTAATTCCGGCATATTAGAGGTTAGTATAATACGAAAAAGGAAATATATCGACAAAGAAAAAATAATAACAAAGTAGTTACTCCATTATTTTAATCCAATTCCATCGTATTCATTATTTTTCTGCCACGACTTTGATTGTTGATACTGGATGGATCAACCAATAAATTTGATTTTTCTTCACTATCAGCAATTAAAGTCGTGGCAGAAAAATAAGTAATACAATGTTATTGGATTACAATAATGGAGTAACTACTTTATTATTATTTCTTCTTTATCGATACATTTCCTCTTTTGTATTATACTATCACAAGTTCCAATTTATATACCGACCTGTCAAACGTGAAGTGTACGTGTACCTCACTTCTATTTCATCTCTTCTTTGCCTCTAGTGTAACGATGGAAATTACAAAATATCATAACTTTTCTGTATGTAACAACATATACCGAACGTCCTCTGGCAAAAACTCTTGATTTTGGATTTCCCTGACATTTGGCTGGAAGTGGTTGGCTCGGTGCTTTAAGAGTTGGCTTCGAGAGAGTGCGCTGCGGTCTTACGAGCTGAGCGAAAAGTGTCAAAAGTCTGATCTCCCGGTACCTGTCAATTCGGGAGATCGAAATCGTTAATTTGTAAATAATGATTACCAATATGTAGAAGTGGTAAGAAATAATCATTCGGGTTTCTTCGATGATATTCCCCAAGTGTTTAAAAACCGGTGTCCGATTTTTGCCAATAACTGTTGCTTCAACTTCCAGTGATATTATTAAGTATTACTGCAGAACGAGTAGGTTAGAAGATTTTCATGAAGATTCATGATTTTCTGATATGTCATCTCGTACAGGTGCAACTGAAGCGGATCTAGCTCGTGTCCTGTCCGTAAAAAGATGACTCGATGGACATTGGAGAATGTCAGACTTGTCACCGAGCGTCTATTACCCACGGTACATTAATTGCAATACGCGCTTCTCGTTTCAACTATTCCAGCGTTAAATAACTTTTACTTCTCTTTCAAGCTAATAACCTTTTATGAACTGTTCGTGGTAGGAGGCAGCGATCAATAATAGCGACTCGTCGTAGACAAGTGTGCCGAACTACTACTGCGATAATGTGCCCAAGCTCACGGTCTATTCTGCGATTAACGTTAACATAATCGTGATTATGCTCGGGTGGTGGGTATTCCAAAAGAGGTAAAGTTGATACTAAACATCGGACGCTGTAAGCTGACTTGCTAGTGTATGCTTCGCAACTGGAACATCATCGCAGGAATAATTTGTCTACGATTAGTCACAATCATTGATTGCTGCCCCCTACGATCAACAATTCGTACAAGAGGTAAATACTTTGAAAGAAGTGAAAGTTATTTAAAGCAGGAATAGTTGAAATGAAAAGCGCATATTGCAATGAAAATACCGTGGGTGAAAGGCGCTCGGTGATAAGTTCGACAATGTCTGATGTCGATCGACTCATTTTCTTCAGGATAGGACAGAAGTTACATCCTCTTTGTTTGCACCTTATGAAAGGGGACATGCAAGAAAACCGTCAAAAACTTCATGAAAATCTTGTAACCTACTCGTTCTGCAGTAATTACTTACTTAATCGCTGGAAGTTGAAGCCACAGTTATGGACACCGATTTTTAAACACTTGGGGAAACTCATCGAAGAAACCCGAATAATTATTTATCACTTCTACACATTATTCAGTATTATTTACAAATTAACAATTTCGAGGTAAGAGACTTCAATCTCCCGAATGAGGTTGGCTGGGCAAAACTGAAGCAGATTGCGCCACCGAGCCAAACACCCGCGGGCAAATTTAAACGGTTATAATATATTATTAATGCTGCACTAATGTGACTAATGTGACTGGTAAAAAAAATTGTAAAAATGAATTACAAAATAAAATTCAAATACAATCCCCATATGTACTATAAATATGTCTACATATTTAATTAAATCAGAAATGTTCATAAATTGGCTGACAGTACTGCATTCCCATACTTCGGAATGGGAATACAGTACTGTCAGCCAATTTATGTGAACACGCTCTAAATAATTTTCATTTTTACCTGCATCACCGCTAAAAGTTATTAATTGATCAGAAGTAAAATGAACTTCGCATAATCCTTTTCTATAATGAGGTGCATATTTTAAAAAATCGAGCCACTTTTGACGAATATCTTTCAATTTGTTTACAGAAGGAACCATGAACCTTGATTTATTTTTACAACTCGGTACTGCACACGAAAAAACCATTTTATATTACATTTTTTATTTCAATTTCACTACATATAGATTCATAAATGAAGGTTATATTTTCATTCTTTACTCCTGCAAAATGCCTACTATGAAGTAGGCTGCCATATTGATATATCGATACCATTGATACCTTACTTTGAAAATTTCGTAGGTGCAATCGTGCTTCGAGGTTTTCAAAGCAAGGTATCGATATTTCAAATCAGGCGGTCAAAAAGAGTGTTTAGCTCGGTGGCGCCGAAGTTTACTTCCTCGACCACCAGCCAACCTAATTGACAGCTACCGGCAGATCAGAGGCCTCTTTCTCGAACTGGCTCGTATCTTCGCGTGCACGCATCTTAGCGAATAGACCAATCAGGATCAAGTATTCCGTATCAAGGAACGTATACGCATCTTAGCGAGTAGATCAATCAGGACCCCCATCATAACGGAATACTTGATCCTGATTGGTCTATTCGCTTAGATGCGTATACGTAACTTTGCGAGTGACTTGAGAAATTTATTTACGAGTAAGGGCAAAATTTCAGCGGTGCATGCAAAAGGATTTCTTAAAACTATTCCAACATCTCGAGTTAATATGTAACAACATATATACTGTCATAAGTAGTATTTTTACATGTGATGAAACAATTCGTCACGGTTATTGGAAGAGTATACTTATTGTTAGAGAGTTAAAGGTAAAATGTCTACATGGATTTCTGAAGACGACCAAGATATAAGAAAAATCCGATGGCCTGTAAATTCGAAAGCGGTATGTTTTATTTCTCCAAAATACTAAAGCAAAGTGAAAAATATAAGGGCACACTCTAGTTTATAAATCCCTTTCAAAATATCACGAGAATAAATCAAAAGTAACGTGGTTATAATTAATTAGCTCGTATCGGTATAAAATGTGAGATTTTAATTTGGTGGTAATAAAAAGCTATTCTCCTACATGTAGGTACGTATTCTCCTCATGAATAAATTCCAAAAAGTAATGAAATCCCCCCACAAAAACAGATTCTCTGTAAAAAAAGGCGGCATGTTCATTCAGTGCCAACAAAAATTGATACGTAAATACTCTCCAAAAAAGATTTGAAATCAATTAAGATCGCCATGTTCAAGATTTATGTATAAAAAGTAAAAGGCATCATTTGAAAGGAAAATTATTGTAACTCGTTACTAAAAAATTCGACTAAAAAAATTTAGGTATAAACAAATTTTCATAAAAAAGAACTTGCTGAGTTTTTTCCTTCAAAATAAAAAATTTACAGAGAATTACATTCGATGTTTATGCACTTATGAGAGAGATTTTAAATAAATTCATACACTCTCGTATATGATACCACCAGTATACCGAACGTCGCACGAGAAACCGATCAGGCGGGGGCCTTCTGAATTTCTCTGAATTTGACTTCGGCAGTGCAATTTATGAATCACTCTAGCACCGTCCAAGCACTGCAAATTATTCGGTATAGTGGACAAAATATGAAAACTTAAACGCGGCAAGTTTTTTTTATGAAAATTTATTTATACCTAAATTTTTTTAGTCGAATTTTTTAGTAACGAGTTACAATAATTTTCCTTTCAAATGATGCCTTTTACTTTTTATACATAAATCTTGAACATGGCGATCTTAATTGATTTCAAATCTTTTTTGGAGAGTATTTTACGTATCAATTTTTGTTGGCACTGAATGAACATGCCGCCTTTTTTTTACAGAGAATCTGTTTTTGTGGGGGTTCTCTAATCGTGTATCAACAGCGTCTTTCATCCGAGTGGAAGCCCAACACGATTGATGTAAAGTTTATAGTCTACTACGGTATATTTCTTTATGCACTTCATCCTCGTTCTAACTCTTCGTATCAACGGAAAACATTAGAAAACATATATTCGCTCAGTTCATGTAACTTCATTTTTAAACTTCGTTTAATAAAATATATCCTCAGTAGAGACGTCCTGCTCCTCAACCTAATCGACGTCCTCCACTCCCGTTTCACTATCTCGGAAGATGCACATAAGCTCCCGATCACGACGCAATGCCACTCGTGCAGGGCGCCTCTTCTCTGCTTGATCCTGGGTTTTGCACATTCTTTTGTCTATTGTTACTGCTTTATTTGATGCAAAGTACAGCGCTTCTTTCAATCTGTATTGAGTGATTTGATAGCATTTTTGGCTAGGAATTTCTCACGTAAGATAAGGTCTAGACCCCCGCCCCATTGTAAGACACTGTAAGAAATATTCACCCCCTCCCCCTCAAACATCTTACGTAATATATGGATGGCCTGTTACGGCCAACGATAGCCGTAATGTAATATTCGGTCCCTCCTTTAATTTCTGCACATGTCGTACGTTAATAGAATTTAAGGTGAATTTTAACTGCGGCTATGCGGCCTAATCCGGGCATAAATGCCACGATTCGGCGACGAAAGGTCAATCTCCGGACGGTGAATCCCTGGACAGCTATTCTCCGAACGGTTCCTAATTCGGCCCAGGTCAACGCCTAATCACTTAATGCATCTTTTCACGGGCGTTCGGACGGGTCTAAAAGCGGAGTTATTCTCGGTACGGGGGGTGCATCGCGTCGACAAAAGGGCACGGTACCTTGTAACGGTACGAACCAACGTCATTCGTACGGGACTTTGAGGAACGCCAAAGTCCACCGAGTCTAGCGACTGTAATCGCCCCCGTGCACCCGCGTTTCCCCTTCCGTATTCCATTTTGCCGATATATAAACCTTAGTCGAATGACCTGCGAGTCAGTTATAATTTTGCTACTCTTCGTAACTCATCTTCGAGCTAGAGCCCCTCGATCGCACCGTCGCGTACCGTCTCCAAGTGTCGCGGGCGCCTCATGTGCTATCAGTGTTTATTGTAAGTGCTTTAACACACTCTCGGGCCCGAGCTCCTCTGTCAAATCGACGTAACGTACTCTGTATTCACTTATGTCTCCTTCATTTCAATCCGCTTTCTTAATTATATTACAATTTATTGTTCAATTGCCTTTTATTACCCGATCCCTACATTCTTTCCGTTTTTTCCACTCGAGCCTTAACCGTGTCCTTTATCCGTGTCCCCGGGCCTTACAACCCCGCGGCGATATCGACGCGCCCGTTAAGCCGCTCGAAACATTTGGTCCTTCGAGCCGGATCGGCCCTCATCGGAGAAGACAAGTCCACAGTCCGTATTCCTACGAGCCTGCAGAAAGTGCCGATTCGAAAACGCGTCGCGGTGCTCGTTGTGCGTGTAGTGGCCAGTGCTAGTTTCCAGTGTGTTCCTGCTTCAATCACTCGCCAAACACCATCATGGACGTCCTCATCGAGGAGCAAAAGTCAATCCACGGCCGCATCACCCGCACAATGAGCAACTTCCAGAAGTTGGGAGTCGCACGGATGACTCGCGGAGCCGCAACAGTCCGTCTTCAAAATCTCGAGGCGCAATGGGCGCAGTTCCAGGAGCAGCATCGAATGCTTAGTGCGCAAGCAACTCCCACGGACAGACGAAGGCCTTACTTTACGGAAGATCTCTTCGAACAAGTCGAAGAAGCGCAAACCGTAGCACACGGTGAGCTGCTAGAGTTCCTCGACTCACTCGGTACTACTCCAACCGACGCTCAGCCCGTGATACCTTCGACATCGGCCCACGGCTCGTCCAGCTCCTGTCGCGTCCCACGTATAACGCTGCAGAAGTTCAACGAAACCCGAATACGAGCGGTGGAATTCATCGATCCATCGCAGACGCAGGAGAAGTCGACGTCTCCTTCGGAACGGATCTCGACGGACAAACGTGGGAAGGTCGGCAAAGCGGTCAACGCCAGAGCGCATCACGTCGCCGCCAAGCCCTCTCCGTGTCCACTGTGCAATGCGGAACATTATCTCCGTCTCTGTCCGTCCTACGTGGCGCATTCACCAGAAGAGCGCCAGTCAATCGTCGAGGCCAGACATCCATGCCTGAATAGTCTAGGTCCGCATCTGCTGCCAACGTGTCGATCACCGCGACGGTGCCAGAAATGTAACGGTAAGCACCATACGAGTTTGCATCGTGCGACAGCAGGTCCGCAGCCAGAATCATCGAACGCAGCAATCCAGACTTCGACGCCGGGACACACCATGCGTCCAAGTGTTCACCTCATTAGCGATCCGCAAGTATCCGGGCCGTCGCATTCCCTTCATGCGGCAACCTCATCGGGAAACCCTCAGGTAGAAGCAGCCACGCTCCTCGCCACGGCCATAGTCGCTGCAGTGGCGTCCGACGGACAAATTCAGGAGGCGCGAGCTTTACTCGACCAAGGCTCCCAAATCAATCTTATTTCGGAGAGACTGGCACAACGGCTGCACCTGCCTCGTCGCTGGACCCCGCTTGCGACCCGGTTCCGGGTAAACGCCCACGTCATCCCGAGGCTCTCGGAATACTTGCCGAATGGCCAGCTCTATACGGAAAATATCCCGCATCCTCGAGATCTACAACTCGCGGAACCCGCGCTCGAGCGGCCCCTCCGCATCGAGCTCCTCTTCGGTGCCACTACATACACGAGACTACTTCGTACAGGAGTGCGTCTCGGAACCGAAGACACTCCGACCGCACAGAAGAGTGCCCTAGGTTGGATATTATCGGGACCAACGCCGCTCCGAGCCTTGGACCAGCAGCCAACCACTTCCCGCAGGACAGTCAGTCTATATTGCACGGCAGATCAAAAACTTCATGATCTCCTCCAAAAGTTCTGGCTCCAGGAAGAGGCCCCTACGCGTCAGACACCGCTCAATCCAAATGAGATCGCGTGCGAACAGCATTTCGCACGCACGCATCGACGACTCGACGCCAATGAGACACTTCGAGAGGCGTACACGGCCTCCTTAGACGAATACGAGGCGCTCGGGTACATGGCCCCGATTTCGTCTTCTTCCGAGCTTCGTAGTGAACCTACGCGGTGCTACTACCTGCCTCATCACGGAATCATCAAAGCCACCAACAGCACCACGAAGCTCCGGGTGCTGTTCAATGCGTCCCAACCGTTGGACTCGACGGTCAGTCTCAATGACTGCCTGCACGTCGGGCCGAAGTTTCAAACGGGGTTGGCTGACGTCATAACACGCTGGAGATGGCATCTCTTCGTGTTTGCGGCGGACATCGAAAAGATGTACCGTCCAATCTGGATCGCCCCGGAGGATCGCGATTTACAACGGATCCTCTGGAAGCGATCTCCAATCGAAGCCCCCCAGCCGGTCCACCTGTGCACGTTGGCGCACGATGACGTCCCGAAATTCCCGATCGCTGCCGACGTCCTCCGCTCGGACATCTACGTTGATGACGTCCTCTCAGGCGCAGACGACCTTCCCGCTGCCATCGAGAAGCAGGTCCATGGTGGAGCTTCTCAAGGCGGGCGGTTTCAACCTGCACAAGTGGGTCTCCAATAATCCCGAACTACTGAGTCGCGTACCAAGCGAATCTCGAGAAACCGCCCAGTCGCTGCAACTCGAAGATAGGCACGCCTTCACACTGCTGGGTCTCAGGTGGAGAGCCCAGACGGACACATTCGAATTTCGCGTCCAAACGTCGAAAACGACACCGCCAACGATGAAGCGATCCGGGTTATCCCGCACCGCTCAACTGTCCGACCCTCTGGGCTGGCTAGCCCCGGTGGTCATAAAGGCCAAAATCTTCCCTCAAGCCTTGTGGGCACGCAGATCTGGCTGGGATGAGTCCCTTCCCGACGATCTTGTCAACACCTGGCAGGAGTTCCATGGGGCACACATGGAGATCGGGTACATTTCAGTTCCTCGGTGGCTTGGGATTCAGACCGCTAGCGAAAGCATTCAACTACACGGCTTCTGCGATGCTTCTGAGCGCTCCTACGCAGCCGTGATCTACATGCGAACCACCGACGCTGAAGGGACCACCAGAGTCGCATTCGTCAATGCCGTGACGAAGGTCGCCCCACTGAAGAAGATATCGCTCCCCCGGCTGGAGCACTCTGCCGCCACGATACTTGCCCGCATACTCTCCCATGTGAAGGACGTACTCGGACTAGAGCCAATCCCCGTCTACCTCTGGTCGGACTCCACCGTCGTGCTGGCCTGGATCTGCCAACCTCCAGCCAGATGGAATACGCTCGTCGCCAACCGAATTTGGGAGATCCAAACCCTGGTCCCTCTTGCGCAATGGCGACACGTTCCCGGAGTCAATAACCCGGCCGATTGTGCATCCAGAGGGATTCCTCCGGACGGAGCTTTACCATCTTGACGCGCGTAGCCTCTTCAGTCGCTCGCGGTCAGTCGATTCTTGACGTGCAAAGCCTCTTCTGTCGCTTGCACTCTTGACGCGCGTAGCCTCTTTAGTCGCTCGCGCTCAGTCGATTCGTAATCGCTCAACAGTAACGTTCTCAGTGCAAAGCCTCTTCTGTCGCTTGCACTCTTGACGCGCGTAGCCTCTTTAGTCGCTCGCGCTCAATCGATTCGTAATCGCTCGTACGGAACGTTCACAGTGTAAAGCCTCTTCTGTCGCTTGCACTACTATTCCAATCAGTACATAGCCTCCTCCGTCGCGTGCATTATTCTCAGTGCTTGGCCTCTTCCGTCGCTCGCACTCCTGACGCGTGTAGCCTCTTCCGTCGCTCGCGCTCAGTATATTTCGGTTTCGTCATGAACACTACGATTGGTCCACCGCTTGCCATTCGAACTTTAAGCACAAACTTTGTATCTTTATAGCTCGTTAAAATATAGGACATTAACTACTTAGTTTCGCCATCGCTCGCGATGGCAAGGCGGGCGGAATGTTACGGCCAACGATAGCCGTAATGTAATATTCGGTCCCTCCTTTAATTTCTGCACATGTCGTACGTTAATAGAATTTAAGGTGAATTTTAACTGCGGCTATGCGGCCTAATCCGGGCATAAATGCCACGATTCGGCGACGAAAGGTCAATCTCCGGACGGTGAATCCCTGGACAGCTATTCTCCGAACGGTTCCTAATTCGGCCCAGGTCAACGCCTAATCACTTAATGCATCTTTTCACGGGCGTTCGGACGGGTCTAAAAGCGGAGTTATTCTCGGTACGGGGGGTGCATCGCGTCGACAAAAGGGCACGGTACCTTGTAACGGTACGAACCAACGTCATTCGTACGGGACTTTGAGGAACGCCAAAGTCCACCGAGTCTAGCGACTGTAATCGCCCCCGTGCACCCGCGTTTCCCCTTCCGTATTCCATTTTGCCGATATATAAACCTTAGTCGAATGACCTGCGAGTCAGTTATAATTTTGCTACTCTTCGTAACTCATCTTCGAGCTAGAGCCCCTCGATCGCACCGTCGCGTACCGTCTCCAAGTGTCGCGGGCGCCTCATGTGCTATCAGTGTTTATTGTAAGTGCTTTAACACACTCTCGGGCCCGAGCTCCTCTGTCAAATCGACGTAACGTACTCTGTATTCACTTATGTCTCCTTCATTTCAATCCGCTTTCTTAATTATATTACAATTTATTGTTCAATTGCCTTTTATTACCCGATCCCTACATTCTTTCCGTTTTTTCCACTCGAGCCTTAACCGTGTCCTTTATCCGTGTCCCCGGGCCTTACAACCCCGCGGCGATATCGACGCGCCCGTTAAGCCGCTCGAAACATGGCCCCTTGTACATTCTTCTTCATACCTATATACCGTTTTATTTGCTCAGGGCTGCTCAAATCACAAACTATAGATATTTTCCTTATGAGGGAGCGAAACGCCCGAATGACGAATTCTATTTTTTGTCACTAAGTCTCAAATAAGAGGGTGACGGGGTTCGAGGCGGGGTGTTGGGAGGCTCACTTTATGTAAATAAGAAAAGGGTTGACATACCGAAAAAAATATTCGTGAAACTTGTATTTCTTATGTTTTTGCACATATGTTTGCGGAGGCTATTTCTCAAAAAACTTGAAAAACCTCCTTTTCAGTTTAATATTTTATTAAAGCTTCTACATTCCTCTTAATATCTATATATCGTTCTATTTGCTCAGGGCTGCTCAAACCAAACTATAGATATTTTCGTTATGAGGGAGCGAAACGCCCGAATTACGAATTCTATTTTTTGTCACTAAGTGTTAAATACGAGGTTGACGGGGATTCAAGGCGGGGTGTTGGGGGGCTCACTTTATATAAATAAGAAAAGGGTTGACACACAGAAAAAAATATTCTTAAAACTTATATTTCTTATGTTTTTACACATATGATTGCGGAGGCTATTTCTCAAAACATTCGAAAAACCTCCTTTTCAGTTTAGTATTTTATTAAAGCTTGTGCGTTCCTCTTAATACCTATATATCGTTTTACTTGCTCAAGGCTGCTCAAACCACAAACTATAGATATTTTCGTTATGAGGGCGCGAAACGCCCGAATGACGAATTCTATTTTTTGTCACTAAGTTTCAAATAAGAGGGCGACGGGGTCGAGGCGGGGTGTTGGGGGGCTCACTTTATATAAATAAGAAAAGTGTTGACACACCGAAAAAAATATTCGTAAAACTTATATTTCTTATGTTCTTACACATATGATTGCGGAGGCTATTTCTCAAAAAATTCGAAAAACCTCCTTTTCAGTTTAGTATTTTATTAAAGCTTGTGCATTCCTCTTAATACCTATATATCGTTTTACTTGCTCAGGGCTGCTCAAACCAAACTATAGATATTTTCGTCAAACGCGAAACGCCCGGTAAGAAATATGTTTTACAAATATTTTTTTCGATGTGTCAACCCTTTTCTTATTTATATAAAGTGAGCCCCCCAAAACCCCGCCTCGAACCCCGTCAACCTCGTATTTGACACTTAGTGACAAAAAATAGAATTCATCATTCGGGCGTTTCGCGCCCTCATAACGAAAATATCTATAGTTTGGTTTGAGCAGCCCTGAGCAAATAAAACGATATATAGGTATTAAGAGGAATGTACAAGCTTTAATAAAATACTAAACTGAAAAGGAGGTTTTTGGAACTTTTTGAGAAATAGCCTCCGCAATCATATGTGTAAAATCATAAGAAATATTAGTTTTACGAATATTTTTTTTCGGTATGTCAACCCTTTTCTTATTTATATAAAGTGAATAAGAATCCCCTTACCTTGTAGATTACATACTCATTTAAAATAATTTCTAAAAAGAAGTTCGTAATTCTGTTGAGACGAGAATGTTTATGCTGTGACGCGTCTTTCTTTATTTATTTGCATGGCAACGGTGATTCAATTGTTCAGAAATGGATAGGTGTGGGTATAAGGGGCATTACTTTTTGATTTCAACAAATTAGTTTTTCTATATCGCGTAAGTAAAAATCTGATTTTTGTCCACTGGATAAAGCACTGTGCCTCGGCCGGCATTTAACGTCGCGATGCTCGCGTAGTTTGGTCGAACGATTGGTATTTCGAGATCGAGATCGAAATCGATTTTCGATCGGTACGGCGCAATTGACCCGATCGACGCGGTAGTCGGGCTCTTTTCAGAAGTTTCTTACGCGAGTCTGAAAGCGCCCCATCAGATAGGAGTTCGGTCGGTGAAGTGCCGACGGGGGCGTGAGAAAGGGAAAGAAATAATGCCGTAACGCGTCTCATCTACGAACGGGCGAGGTGAAAACGATTTTTTAAAGTTACGCGTTAAACAGTTATTATTATAATTTCACCCTGGTGAGTAATTAAGAGGGGGCTAATTAGCAAAATATAAATCAGTTTTTAGAGTATCTAATTAATTTACCCATTATAGTGGGGTCAGGTACTTTGTCCTTGGAAATTGTCAGTACTGCATTTTCGGAGATTAATATACGAAACGAATATAATAAGAGTAAATCGCATGGCTTAATCTGACAATGAAAGTAGTGCCTACCCCCCGGGTACGACTGTAACAATGTTTACATTTCAATATTTCTCGAAATGACAAATTATAATATTTAAAAAACAACAGTACCATCAAATAAATGATATACTATCAACCACTAATATTCAATATTTGAAATTATTCACAATTTGTAATGAATAGATCGATAAACGAATGCTTGCGCGCAATCATAATTGTACCCAATGGGGGGGGGGGGGGGGGTCAAATCTATTGTAATAGCGAACAGGAACAAATGTTTTTATGGAGGAAAATTGTATAAACTATTATATATCCTACGGGTCATTCCATGTCAACTTTTAGTAGTAGAAACTTTTGGGTCTCCGATTTAGTTGTTGATTTTTTTTTTAAATATCTTTAATCAATATAAAAACTGGCCTAAATTTTCAAAACGATTCCATAAGTCGTTCAGCTGTTATTAATTTTTATATTTCTCATTTGTTTTCTTTTCATCGCGATTTACGGTTTAAATTAACAAAATATGAAAAAAATAACCGATATGAAAAAAATGTATTTTTTGTAAAGATTTCGAAAATAAATTTTATTTCTTTTATATTGCATTTTTTTTGAAAATGGAAACAAAAAATGTATCTCAAAACCGACATTTTTAATTTTCATGATTTTTTTACCCTAAATTTCGACATCTTTTATGGTAATTTTGAGAGCACTTAGAAAGTGGGGCCTCCCATAGAAATTCTTTAATGAATTTTTTAGTGATTTGAAATGTCAGAATCGTCTATTTATGCTAGCTTAGAATGGATTTTTTTGCCCTGCTAAAATGTAATTCCAGTGTATGATTTTATAAAATTGTACAAAATTTGTTATTAATATAACAGATCGAATTATTAAAAATGTAAGCCTATAAATATGGGCCTTTTAAGTATCTAAAAATGTCTGATGCATTAGTATGTTTATGGTAGTGTATTGCATTAGTATTCGGTCTCACACGTGGATAACTAGGGTTCGATTCTCACTGACAGCCGAAACTTTTTCAAAAAATTTTACAGCAAATATCTGGTAAATTTTTAATTTTAATTATTTCCAAACGATACAATTAATGTCTAGAAATTGAAACTCTTGTCTATTTAATTTTTAAATCTATTTAATAATAATAATAATAATAATAAAAGCGGTTAGGACGCTAATCATCCCTGAACGCCACCGAAAACTTAATAGTTTTATTGTAGCCCCGCTGTGATTAGGGGTGTACTTTAGATTTGCATCTTGGCCTTTTTGGCCAGTTCGCATATCCATTCCACCCCTAGCTCTCTAGCCCTTTCCAGGCTAGGAAAAGCCTCGCCTATATCAGACGGTGTCTAAAAGCCCCTAGTGCTGGACATTCCAGCAGCAGGTGCTGGGCATCTTCCCTCTCCACTTTGCAGTATCGACATCTATCCGTTTCCGATAGACCTAGTCTCCTGCAGTGTGAGTTGAATTTTCCGTGACCAGTTAATAGTCTGATTGTAATGCTCAGGCTTATCCTGTTCATGTTCACTTTTATCTCTTTAAGTGTAGAAAATTGTTATAGTGAGGTGAATCAAAAAGTGAAATGGAATTTTAAAAAATAATTAAAATTTAAAATTTACCAGATGTTTGCTGTAAGATTTTTTGAAAAAGTTTCGGCTGTCAGTGAGAATCGAATCCGAGTTATCCACGTGTGGGTACCATAAACGTACTAATGCATCAGACATTTTTAGATACTTAAAAGGCTCATATTTATAAGATTACATTTGTTATAATTCAATCTATCATACTAATAACAAATTTTGTACAATTTTATAAAATCATATATTGGAATTACATTTTAGCAGGGCAAAAAAATCCATTCTAAGCTAGCATAAATAGTCGATTCTGACATTTCAAATCACTAAAAAATTCATAACAAAATTTCTATGGGAGGCCCCACTTTCTAAGTGCTCTCAAAAAATTACCGTAAAAGATGTAGAAATTTAGGGTAAAAAATCATAAAAATTAAAAATGTCGGTTTTGAGATACATTTTTTGTTTTCGTTTAAAAAAACGCAATATCAAAAAATAAAATTTGTTTTCGAAATCTTCACAAAAAATACAATTTTTTCATATCGGTCATTTTTTTCATATTTTGTTAATTTAAGCCGTAAATCGCGATGAAAAGAAAAAAATTGAGAAATATAAAAATGAATAACAGCTGAACGACTTATGGAATCGTTCTGAAAATTTAGGCCCGTTTTTATATTGATTAAAGATACTTGAAAAAAAAATCAACAACTAAATCGGGGACCCTTTACGCGTATCGGACGGATACGCTTTAAAACAAAGCGGAAAATACTGTCATTATTTGGTTTACAAAACCCACCCTCACTACCCTTTTCAACCCCCTTAAGAAAAATTTACACGTGGAACTTTTTAGTTTTTCGCAAATATATTTAAAACAGTGAGGGAATCGGCAAAGTCAATACTAATAATCTGAAAGCCCATAAAATTTCCTGTTGGATAGCGTTGGACCGGCTCCGATCGAAAAATTAGAAACTGAAAAGTTTGAACTTTAAACTAAAAAATTGTTTAAAACGTGGTGTGGCGACACACGCCATTGCGACATACTCCACTATGCTTGCTTACCGCTACATAAACCTTTTACAAAATTGACTAATACACTACATGGTAGTACATAATAAATATTAACATTACGTTAGTAACAAGTCTTTACTATCTTGGGAGAGGGAGGTGTAATATAGCGGTTGAATGACACATGACATATGTTAAATTCTTTAGCTACCAGTCTTTCGTTCAAATGGGGTGTAATAGCCAAATTGGTGGCCTTATTTAATACTTCTTCTCAAGGATTTCTATCCATTTTTCGTATTCGTTTTCATCCTATATACTAAAACAATTTTTATAGTTCGTTACATTTTTCTCTGTGAGAAGTGTTACAATAATTGTCTCTCGGCATTATTTTTTTTTATTCGAATTTGTTAGCGGAGATATGATTTGAACTATATGATAAGTGGTATTGCGGTATTGTGGTGTAAGCGGTATTTTGGTACAAATATGGTACGGTATTGTGGTATAAGTAGTATTAACAAATTGTAGCGGCATCTATGTATCTTTGAATAAATTTAGCAGAATTTTTATGAACAGTCAATGGTAGAAGCTATACTAAAAATTACGAATGTGGTTCAAATTTACTTATGCGCGGTAATATTAATTTCTCATTCATTCATTGGGACTACGTTTTTATATCCTGTCAAAATTCTTGGTAAAACTTCGCTACATATTCTGGCTATCTATAAATTGACGATAATTTATGTCGATTTTTCATCGAATTATATGATCAGTCTTACAATGGTACCGTGTTACAAGTGTACCCGTTCTCCCATATCGCTTAAAATGATTACTTCTATAGAAGAAATCATCGAAATGTGAAAATATGTACCTACGTATAAGAGAAATTCGTACAACTACCAAGGGAGAGGAAACATCGGCGACACAAGCTAGAGCCGCTTCTCACCTCGTGCACCGACTTTCCACATTCGCGAAATAGGTAATCGAAATGCCGTTTTACGGCAAGTTTCCGGGCGGACGCCGAAGATACGGGCTGTCGAACGTAGAGGCCCCGAGCGTTGTAAATCGGCGTCGCCTAATCCCTCGGGCCTAAACGGGGAGTGGTCAGGAATGATTAGTTGATTTAAGAGGCTCTTCAGCGAAGCCCAAAGCTGACGGGGCCGACCGAACGTTCGAGCTGCATTTAACCTGCTCTGTTTTATCTCTTCTGCGCAGCAGCCGCCTGGGCTTAGGCCAACCGTCTGACTTCTCAGACTCGCTGGCATCTCAATATCGAATAACGGCGTTAGCCGAATGATGCACTGTTGCTGTTGAGTACACGAAGGAGCGTATACCGTGTGATTACGAGAATGGTATAGAGGATGGTTACCAAAATCGTACTACTTAATGTTATCTCATTTCAGTCACGTACCGTACAAGGGTAAGTCAAAATTGAGCATGCGGCATATGTATTTACATTAAATATTTTTCTACCTATGAGAAAATCTACGCAGTCCTATAAAAATATTAATATTATGAAATTCATTATTTCTCAAGGCTGTGTAATCGATACGATTCTAGGAAAATCGGTTTCCAAAATCGTATTTAAGGTTAATAAATATAGATATACCTACTATAAAGAAAACGAAGGAAAAAATGTACTTAATAATTCTAAGAAACAATCAGAACAAATGTACTAAATATCGTTTTGCTGAAAACCGACACAGGTTTCATGAATCTAGATGAGATATTGAACAATGAATACTGGTACTATTTCGGCAACTGATTGTCAGTTACACGTGCGCAATCTCAAGTTAATCTCAAAAACAAATAAAGCTATTTTCAGTATACCAATTTAAATTTAAGGAATTATTAACTAAATTGGTGCTAAATCCTTAACCCTGGAATGCTACCCGGGGTACACCTGTACCCCAGAGAAAGAATATCATTCCACCTCTTCACGTTAGATAGCGCCACAGATTAGTCCATCGTAATAGTTTCATATGATTACTAGTCAGTCTTGATTACGCCTTGGTTGCATATATTTGTTTACTTATATTCCAAGTACGGGTTATTTGGGGTACACTTGAACCCCAGGGTAGCGGAATCGCTATATGTATATATACGAGATATAGTGCATAGGTTAAGGTAATTTCTGTCACAATATAATAATATTATAAATGAAATTAATTTTATAGAATAAGAAGTTACCAGATATTATACAATTTTATAATAAGACTAAAGGAGGTGTTGATACTCTGGACCAATTGTGTCACACATACTCTACTTCCAGAAAAACCAGACGTTGGCCACTATGCCTTTTCTATAACTTAAGGGATGTTATAGGAATTAACTCTATGATTCTTTTGAGAGGTTCAACCGCACGAGAAAAGGAAACGATCAAGAACAGACGATCATTTTTGAAGGATCTTGCCATGGCTTTAGTGAGACCGCATATGATGAGCAGATTCAATATTCCAACTTTGCCTCGTCAGCTCCGGGAAACTATATGTCGTGTATTAAAAATAAACGATGAAATTCAAACACCTGACAAACCCGAGCTATCAACAGGAAGATGTGCCTTCTGTGCTAGGTCCAAAGACAGAAAATCGAGGGTTAAATGCACCATATGTAAAAAATTTGTGTGTTTAGAGCATCAGAAGAAAATATGTCCTACATGTGGATGAATCAAGTATTCCTTTCTGTAACTGGTATTTTTATATTAAAAGTAATGGATTTCAAGGATTTGGTGTTAATTTAAAACAATAAAAAAAATTAGCAGTAAAATAAGGTAATTTTATCTTGGGGTACATTATACCCCAGGGTACTCTTTATGCATTATAAAATATGGGTAGCATTCCAGGGTTAAAATATAGAGCCAAAAATCACATATTATACAAGCGTATGTTTCTGATGAGCACTCCAGTGAACTCAAATATGTGACAATAATCACATAAACTACTAATTTTTGAAGTGAAACTTCTTACGGCACGGTAGGCAGTAAAATGGGTGCGTCTCTCCAGCAGATCATACCTCTTCGCAACAGTTGTGGAGCAGCTCAGCAAAAATCTGCCGAACGCACATGCTAGCGAGCGCTTCAAGTGAGCGTAAGTGGTAGCGGTCGCCATGTTTTGTAGCGAAGAAAAGTTACGCTCCAGCGCTCCCGCTCACTTCCATCGGAAGAAGTTTTGGCGCATTTTATGAATGATGTCGAGCGGTGTGAACCGATGTGTCGAATTCCGTCTGTCGTGCGACGGAACATCTTATATTTTATGTATTATTACGAAAAAAATTACATTTTCTTGCCACCGGCAATCGTAAAACAATCTGTTACCATATCAGTACCTCAGAGCTAAACAGTATTAGCTCCATTTTTTTCGAAACCCGTACTATTTCTTCATTCTGTTATTTTCAATGTCAAATAGCATAATGAGGAAATAATACGGTTTTTGAAAAAAAATTGTGTTATACTGTTTAGCTCTGAGGTATTGATATAAACAATACAACATTTTGTAACCAGAGATAACACTGGACAATAGTGATTTTGTTACTCGAACCAGACCAGGTGATTCTTATAGATATACATATGTGCACTCTAAAAACGAATCTGACTCTCAAATTGATTGTTCCTAAACAATTTGATAAAGCCAAATTTCAGTACGGCAAGTCGATCGTTTAAGTCCACCGCGCCACTCGCTTAACCTTCCCGGAACCGTGCTACAAAAAGTTACGTTTCAGGCCGTGTGGGGTAACTATGATACCCCACTGGAATACTTCAAAAACTGTTTAAATTTTTATCATTTATCTAAATTATGCAATACTATTTGCAAAGTTATACAATAAAACACTAAACATTCAAACATTTTATATATTGTTTAATAAAAAAACATGTTTATTTTCGCCTTAAATTATTATTTGCGCTTAATCATTATGTTTACAATCAGGACATATAAATGTCTTAATTTCTTCTCGGTGTATATTGCAAATGGGTTTTTCGCATGTACTACAAGATATTTTAGTCTTTCTATCCCGTGATCTGGCACAAAAGCTGCATCTTCGATTTGTATACTGTTGAACCTCTCTAGCAGTATTTTCTGTAACTGTGGCATTGCTGTTCGCAAGAAATAAATCTATTGCAGTTGTTACAGGCTTGTGGAAATTATTGCTATTTTGTTTCCTGCTCCGAACGTTTGGGAGTGCAAGTTCTAGTGCCAAGTTTTGTAAAAAAATGCGTCGCTTACTTCGGTCATTACATTTCCAATTGGGAAACTTTTTAGTAAATATAATATAAGCATTGAGTGCAGCCATATCAATAATTTCCATAAAAATCCTAAATGGCCATCTCCTCGTTGAACGGATACACGTATATTCTCTAGTCATTTTATCTCCGGTGTCAACGGCTCCTTTAGTTTTATTATAGTGTAAAATAATTTCAGGCTTACGTTTTTGTTTTTCATCAGATGATATTTCATCGCTGTGAAACTGTGTTGATAAAAGAATAACCGCTTTCTTCTTTTTAGGTACATAAGATACTAATGTCAAATCATTAGAAAATCCAAAAATTGAAGATTGTTCCTCGCGCTTAGAATTGGGAGCAAATTCGGCAGGAATCTCCTTTTTGTTGGCCCTTAGAGTTCCGGTAATTGTGAGTTGATGTCTTAGTAGTTCTTCGGCAAGAGGAATTGAGGTAAAAAAATTGTCTGTGGTAACTCCACGTCCAGATCCAAAATAAGGTCTAACCATATCTAAAACTATCCTAAATCCTTGATTTCTTTCTCGTTCATTATCTATCATTCCTGCGTATACCTGACTGTTCAATATATAAGCTGAATTAGAGTCCGAACAAACCCAAATTTTTATTCCATATCGACCTGGTTTACTTTTTATATAAACTCTAAACGGGCATTTTCCTCTGAATGTAGCTAATCTTTCATCGATTGTGATATTTTCGCCTGGTGAATAATTATCAATGCAATTTTTTACAAATTCATCATATGTTTTGCGAATTGCTTGAAGTTTATCTTTTGCCTCTGTTATTCTATTATTCCTTGTGGAGGGGTCATCAAATCTTAAATGTCTATATATCATCTTGAATCTATTCCGAGACATTACAGCAGTAAAAAATGGCTGTTTGAAAAGTTCATTTTCGGCCCACATTTCCCCCAAGTGAAGTCTTCTTCCGTGATTTCTACCACTTGCTATAAGTACTGCAATGAAAGCGTATAATTCAGCAACTGTAACGTTTTTCCATTTCATGTGATCAGCAGGGTGACTTTCATTAAATTTTTCTGTATAGATTTCTCCGTGTCGATTTGTGTGAGTGCATATGTCAGCTAGCATTTCTTCAGTAATATAACACTGGAACGCGTCTTTTAGTGAAGTTAGAGCCATGCTGAAATTAATTTTTAGTTTATCAACAGGCCTGTTTTTTTTTCTAAATATTTACTCACCTATTATTTTTAAAACCTTCAAGAGAATTTACTATATTGTGGGCTCTGCGCCTTGTAGCCGCAGGTGGTTGCGTTTTCCATTCATATCCCGATTTCGACATTAGTATTACCCCAACTGGATCAAAAGTTACATTTTCTCCTTCATTTTCAAGTGCTGTAATCTCATCTGGAACTGTTTGTTGTTCTTCGACATTGTCGGTACATTCTGATTCACTATCACTGATTTCGATTTCGTCATCACTATAGTCACTTTCTTCTAATATTCTACGTAATTCCTCGTCAGTACAGTATTTATGTCGCGCCATTTCCTAAGAAATGCAAACGATAACGTACTATCGAAGCAAAGTAAATCCTAACCTCTCAATATAGAATTTGTTTGCGTATTCCGCCGACGCGACGGCACGATCAGGCACGATGGGACTGTAGGTCTGTTCGCAGAGCGGTCACGGGCCGTTGGCGGCTGATGTACGCATGCGCATTTCGCAAATGCGCATGCGTATATCAGTTGCCAACGGTGTGTGACTGCTCTGCGAACGGACCTATAAATTCTGCACCTAGAATTTCGATACGCTGCAGGCCGTGCGGGGTAACGGAGGTACCCCACGTAATTAATTTCAGTTTTTCGTTGGAAATTGAAATTAAATTGAACGTTTTTTATTAAAAATGGGTTTGGTAATATATTTTCTAGGATTACGTAAAGGGAACAAAATTAAAAATTAAAAATAGAAAAGCTATTAGAAAGAAACCGCTTCTGGGGTATCTAAAATACCCCGCTCGGCCACGTAAAGGTTAATGTATCGAAGGCAACGGCCGAAACTTGTCAGCAAAACAGAGAGCGCTACTTCTGAGCGTACTGAGTGGTAGCGGTTTATGATCGATCTGCTGAACGCAACCATTGAAACAGGCGTGAAACGAAATATTCATAGAGAATGAGGGGTAAGCGCTTGTGGTGAGGGACGCTGTCGGTGGGATGAATAATGGTAGGGAGAGTGGGGGAAGAGAGTGGTTAGCGCTCATGGTGAGGACCTAGAGGGTGAGAGGAGAGGTAAGGGAAAATAAATATATAATGCCGGCGGTACACGCTCGCCGAGGAGACACGAGCGCTAGACATAACATGCCGAGGCGAGGACTACCTGAGATGCGAGACCGTGAGCACCATGTATACCCCCCACTTACACCTATGTGATATTAGCCCCCCCCCCCGCAACCGAATAAAAAATTTTTCAATACATCATCGTTTGCCCTTTGCCCATGATTGCCTACCACTTTGTTTCGTTTGTCCAACACACCGTTTACGAGATATATCTAAAAACAGGGCGGGGGGCTAACTTCACGCTATCCCCCACCCCCCATAGTGTAATTTCAAAATTTCAAATGCATGATCGTTTGTTCTTTGTTTGCCCATGATTCCCCATCACTTTGTTTCGTTTGTCCAACCCACCGTTTAGAAGATATAGGGGGGGGGGGGGGAGGCGGCTAGCTAGCTTGAAGTTAGCCCCCCATAGTGTAATTTCGAAAATTCAACTGTATGATCGCTTGCCCTTTGTTTGCCCATCACTTTGTTTCGTTTGTCCAACTCACTGTTTAGAAGATATAGAGTGGGGAAGTATTAGCTCTACAACTTTGCTTCCGCCGTCTTCCTCGTCTACAATCTACAATAAAACGGCGAAAGCAAAGTAGTAAGTGATAACACTTCGGAATCGTTTACCCATTTTTAGAAAAAGTCTCAGTAAGCATTTTCGACGTTTGTCCAACCCGCGAAATCCCTCTACAATGAGTTTCATATGTGAAGTAAAAATTCAAGATCGTAAAATCGGTGATAACACTTCGGAAACGTTTGCCCATTTTTAGAAAGAGTCTCAATGTGCATTTTCGACGTTTGCCCAACCCGTGGAATCCCTCTACAGTGAGTTTCATACGCGAAGTGAAAATTCAAAATCGTAAAATCGGTGATAACACTTCGGAAACGTTTGCCCATTTTTAGATAGTCTCAATATGCATTTTCGATGTTTGCCCAACCCGTGGAATCCCTCTACGTCGCGTTTCATAAGTGAATTAAAAATTCAAAGTCGTAAAATCGGTGATAACAACTCGGAATCATTTGCCCATTTTTAGAAAGAGTCTCAGTAAGCATTTCCGATGTTTGTTCAACCCGCGGAATCCCTCTACAGTGAGTTTCATACGTGAAGTGAAAATTCAAAATCGTAAAATCGATGATAACACTTCGCAAACGTTTTCCCATTCTTAGAAAAAGTCTCAATATGCATTTTCGACGTTTGCCAAACCCGTGGAATCCCTCTACAGCGAGTTTCATAAGCGAAGTAAACATTCAACATCGTAAAATCGGTGATAACACCTCGGAATCGTTTGCCCATTTTTAGAAAGAGTCTCAATATGGATTTTCGACGTTTGCCCAACCTGTGGAATCCCTCTACAGCGAGTTTCATAAGTGAAGCGAAAATTTAAAATCGTAAAATCGGTGATAACACCTCGGAATCGTTTGCCCAATTTTAGATAGATTGTGAGTATGCATTTTCGACGTTTGATCAACCCAAACGCAACTTAAAGACACTGTCTATATGTGTTTGTATCGACTATAATACGTCAAGCTATTATACCTACTCTGACGACACATTTACGAACGTAATGGATATGGTGGTGGGCTCAGAGTAGACCGAAGGTATATGAATATAGGTAGGGGTAGGTATTCTCTTTCTTTTTAAAAATGGGCAAACGATTCCTTGGTGTTATCACCGATTTTACGACTTTGAATTTCTACTTCACTTATGGAACTCGCTGTAGGGGGATTTCGCGGGTTGGGCAAACGTCGAAAATGCATACAGAGACTATATAAAAATGGGCAAACGATTCCGAAGTGTTATCACCGATTTTACGATTTTGAATTTTCGCTTCACGTATGAAACTCGCCGTAGAGGGATTCCAGAGGTAGGGCACGATGAAAATGCATATTGAGATTGTATCTAATAATGGGCAAATGATTCCGAAGTGTTATCACCGATTTTACGATTTTGAACTTTCACTTCACGTACGAAACTCGCCGTAGAGGGATTCCACGGGCAAACGTCGAAAATGCATACTAACAATAAGACTGTATCTAGAAATCGGCAAACGTTGCCGAGGTGTTATCACGGATTTTACAAATTTGAATTTTCTCTTCACTAATGAAACTCGCTGTAGGGGGATTCTGGAGATTGGGCAAACGTCGAAAATACATATTGAGACTCTATCTCAAAATGGGCAAACGGTGACGAGGTGTTATCACTTGCAACTTTGCTCCGCTTATGTATTCGCAGTCCTGCACCTTTTCCGGAAGGCTAATTACCGAACGAATTGTAATGAACCACTTCTCGCAGATACCGCTATATTTCGAATACATTCGAAATGCATTCAGCTTTGTAAAGGAGAGAAATGACGATTTCAATACATAACCGAACATTTCGGCAAAGGTTCATTCCGATTCGTCCTGTAATTAACCCTTTCAGGAAAGGTGCGGGACTGCGAACTCATTAGCAGCCTGAATTCGCCGAAATGTACTGCTTCGCTGATGGCGAAATGAACCATAGTTTAACGAAGAATTTATGATCGCGATGCTATTGGGTTGGAAAATAAGTTCGTAGCGTTTTCTTTTATTTTCTTTCATTTTACAACGATTTGTTTGCTGTTCCGCAAAGTGTTTATATTCATTCGAAAGAGCTCTTTCTGCTCTACAAAACTGTTATAATTATTTGTTTATTCGAATAACAATTTTTTATTATTTTGCAGGCTTAGAAATGGAATATCCAGGAGGAAAAAATCTGAATTTGGACATCTTTTTTATCAAAGACTCGCCTATAACACCTTCTCCGTATACGGCAGTTTTTTGATCTCGATGAAAAGCGAAGAAAAGCAGATGTCGAAACTGCTGATTTTTGCCCCCTGAATATTCCATTTCTAATCCAGAAAAATAATAAAAAATTTAATTATTCGAAATAACAATTGAAGAGGTGCCTCGAATAACGTTGTACCTGCTAAAATGTATTTTGTGATGAGAAGAAAATAACGTTTACGAAAGGCTTTAAACAAAAATTAACTTCATTTATAGTTTAGATGATTCATAAAAGTTTTAATACAATATAGTATAATAAAAATAGTTACTTAAGTTTATAATTTAGATTGGTATTTTAATCTTTTTTGGCTATAAATGGAATAACGTTGTATAATTTTCACTTACAACCTTATTCCGTTTTATAAATTATCTCTTTAATGTTGTTACATTTACAAAAGCATATAGAAGGTTATGATTTTAGCGATATATTTAGGTACCTACATAATCATATAAATGTAATATTAAGATACATTTTCACTAGGTAAATTTATATAAAATTTTTGTATTTCTTTATCTTCTATGTATTTCGCCATATCTAATAGGTTATCTTTTTTAAGTTTCTTCAGAGGGATTGGGTTCTCATACAAAGGGGGCAACATTCTTGGCATTGTTACAGAAAAACGGGGATGTTATTTCCTAATAGGGTATATGGTCCAAGGTTGCAAGGTATTGTGTGATTTTCGTACGTAAACTGATGCAGGATCATCTTTCCTGATAAGAAGCCACATTGCTTACCATGATCTATCGAATCGCATCTAGTGGTTTTGCATTTACATACTCTTCCCTATAAAAATAAGTTAAATTTAGTAAACAAGTAAAATCACTTACAACGTTATTCCATTACCTCTTTCGGTGACTGTTTTGCAGGATGTTGCGTGCCATTTCGACTTGTATATTGTCTACCACTTTGCTTTAAGACCTTTCTTTTATTATCTTTCCAATTATCAACGTTTATTTTACGTTTTTTCGTTTTATACAGGCCTTTTATAACGCTTGGCGTTACATGAACGTGTTGCTCGTCTGCCATGTTTTAAGAAGATACAACGTTATTCCACGCAAGTGCATATTTTAAGCACCGTAGCTCCCTCTTCTGACCGGAATTTAAACACGCTCAATTCTAAGCAGTTGTATTACTTCATATAAGTACAACATTTTTCCGTTGAAACCTCCAATTCGACAAAATGTCGGTTACAACGTTATTCGAGGCGTCTCTTCAATTATAACAGTTTTGTAGAGCAGAAAGAGCTCTTTCGAGTACATATAAACATATTGCCAAACAACAAAATAAATCGTTGTAAAATAAAAGAAAACATAATTGTGCGACGGAACAGTCTCGGCGACGCGAGTATCGGCCACTTGAGCATGCCGGTCTCTCGCGGGAGTATAATATACCCCACAAAAACAGATTCTCTGTAAAAAAAGGCGGCATGTTCATTCAGTGCCAACAAAAATTGATACGTAAAATACTCTCCAAAAAAGATTTAAAATCAATTAAGATCGCCATGTTCAAAATTTATGTATTAAAAGTAAAAGGCATCATTTGAAAGGAAAATTATTGTAAATCAAGTTACTAAAAAATAAGACTAAAAAAATTTATAAAAAAATTTTAATAAAAAAGAATTTGCCGCGTTTAAGTTTTCATATTTTGTCCACTATGCCGAATAATTGAAGCATTGGGTGCAATAAGGGCGTTAGGTGAAAAACGCTGATCTGAGATATTCAAGTTTGAAATGTTGAAACATTTGTGATTTACAAAGTAGAAATACTATTGCGCTATTTTCTCTGTTTGGTATATTTAACAATATTATATTATTGTTTTCTACTTTTACTTTTGTTTAAATTCGAGTATACCTGCCCTTAATAATTGTTTTTAATAAAAGTACCATCCGCCCTTGTTGCACCCAACTGTAAGTAGCAAGCTGTAATAGTTGTATTAAGGTAATATGAAAAAAAAACTATTGTTTCTTTGTAAATTTATTGATTACATAATTATTTTAATACTGCTCCCATTCGCTAGATTCATTAGAATAATCGGAACACACGCCCTCCTCCATTTCTGCTAAGGTAGGCTTACGAGATGATCCAGGTCTAGTTTTTAGTTCACCTTCGAAGGATATCACGTTTTTTAACCACGCGGCATTCTGAGGTTTCAGGAAGGGGAGTAGAGATAGCACATCTTTCTTTTTGACATCTTTAATACCAGGACGATCCACCGGTTGAAGGGCTAAGTGTTGCTTATTTTGTGGGGCATTGTTTTTCTTAAAAATAAAGTTCCTACCACATGTAGTATAAAATCTCGAAGGTGTTAATATGCCAGTAGGTTTATACCTAATTCGTACGTATTGCTGAATAGCAAAACGGTCATTTTTGCAAATGGGATTTTTTGAGAAAAAACACTTCAATCCTTTGTTCCAGTCCTGAATTAGGTAATTTGCCATATGCACATTAAATGGACTCGGGTTTGTCCGGGCTGAAGAAATGATATTTAAATATTGCTCGGTTGTTTCGATGGTTTCTAGCGATTTTAAATGAACACTGTAACGTGCTATGTTTCTATCGCACTGATTATAAGAGTGGCCGCGGACTGGAAATATGTGCTCGATGGTTACGTTCAAACTTTTCGCTAACCATGTGGAAAACATAACTATTGTAATGTTTTTATTTTGCCCTCCACAGGCGTCGGAGAAAAATATTATTTTTTTTAGCTCAGGAAAATCCGTTAGCTTTTCGCTGATAAAGTGGTATATAAAAGAACATACCGTATTAGGCCCTTTTTTTGAATCCCCTTCTAAAAAACAATAAAAGGAACTTGACCCATCATTGTGACAATGAACGTTAAAGTTATACACCCAGAGCAATCTCTTGTAGAACTGTGAAGTTATATTCAATTTCGGTAGAGCCAAATTTTGTGCATAGTCAAACTCCACAATAAGTGTATCACTGCTGGCATTATCTTTAACAGTTTCGAGGTACGCTTTCTTTAACTTATTATAAGCTTCTACCTTTTTCAAATGCAAGCAATACTGTGTTTTGCACGTATCTTCGGCATTAGCTTCTAATAAAATTTTGCATCTTGTGCAATAGTCGCAAACGTCAGTTCTAGGTTGTCGAAAAGAATATATGCTATTTTCGCGAAAATATCTGTGGTATGTATTGTAAGTCATTTTTAAAATAGTATTTGTCTGCTCCAAGTAATACTGCTTAAAGTGAATGTAAAGTTTTTTAATATTTAAGTCGGGATTTTCGAAATATTTTCTCTCAGTAGTTCGTCCGTAGTGCACTCCTTTATTTGGATACATAGCCCAGTGTTGTTTTATCAGTTTGTGAATATTTTCAGTAATTTTTCTAGGACGATTGTCGTGTTTTCCTCTTTTATCGCTTACTGGTTCTCCTGCAAAGAAACCCAAAATAATTAATTTAGAACATAACTCTTGACAGCTGAACATTAAGATTATTATTATAGAAAAGGGTACGTTTGTATTAAAAAAATAACTTGCACTTGTACTTCAAATTATCAACAAAGAAGAGCTTTTACTTATTTGTGTTTTCTCAAATGAAAATTTTATCGAAATACAAGCTGTCACACTTTAAATACCACTCCCTGTATATTAATAGTACCAAATACACGTGTTTGTTACCTGTTACTTTGAAATGCTGAATTCTTCTTAGACGTTTCTCTGATATTTGTATTAAAGTCAAAAGGAATTTTCTACATACTGAAACCTTCATCCCTTGTATTGTTAAGTAGTAATTCCACTGATTGTCTCGTTTAAGTTTAGCAGCCACATTCTCTTGAACTTTGGCAATTTTTTCCAAACAAGCCAGTAAAAATGTATCTTGTTGTAGTTTATCACCGATCCTCCAAAATGAAGAGAATACCTCACTTTGATCATTCCTTGTAATATTATGGGCACATTTTTTTACACAGCATTGCTTTATATGTTTAAAACACTTGCTATCGACATTTTTACCACGCACTGACTTATAAGCTTCACCACAAGCCCTTTTTCTCTTCCGAATGTTTCTTTTCCAATTTTCAGGCTTCTTCTCTTTCTTTTTTCCTTGTTTTTTAGGCGGAATGTATTCATCTTCTAATTCTTCAACACTACAATCACTCGAACTACTCGCAGTTGACATGTTTTTCGTTAAAAATTGTTAAAACTGATAGGTCTTGTGACAGACAGGTAATAATGCACTTCCAAGTGACGTTTGCGCGGTGGGTGCAACAAGGGCGTACGACTCATGCTCAAGACTAAGCGCGTAGCTCCATCTAGATGCAACAGATCCAACAATGGTTCTGCTACCTTAAAGTAGATGGATCTACGGTCCTTTCCATGTAATAATATTAAAAAGGGCGTTATAAGCCTAACGCCCTTGTTGCACCCAATGCTTCAATTGGTAGTGCTTGGATGGTGCTAGAGTGATTCATAAATTGCACTGCCGAAGTAAAAAATTCAGAGAAATTCAGAAGGCCCCCGCCTGATCGGTTTCCCGTGCAACATTCGGTATACTGGTGGTATCATATAAGTGTATGAATTTATTTAAAATCATAAGTGCATAAACATCGAGTATAATTCTGTCTGAATTTTTTATTTTGAAGGAAAAAACGCGACTTCTTTTTTATTAAAATTTTTCTATAAATTTTTTAATAAATTTTTTTAGTCGAATTTTTTAGTAACTTGATTTACAATAATTTTCCTTTCAAATGATGCCTTTTACTTTTAATACATAAATCTTGAACATGGCGATCTTAATTGATTTCAAATCTTTTCCGGAGAGTATTTTTCGTATCAATTTTTGTTGGCACTGAATGAACATGCCGCCTTTTTTTTACAGAGAATCTGTTTTTGTGGGGTAGTGTCTTACTCGAAGACGTTTTTCTGTCTTTTCTCAAAGAGGCATTTATTTTCCATCTATAATCATAAGACACATGGTACTGTCTTAAGATAAAGACCCTTAGGGCCGGTTTTACCAACACGGTATAAACGCGGTATAGCGCTATACTGAGAATAACCAGCAATAAGCCTTATGTTTATTCTCAGTATTGCGCTATACCGCGTTTATACCTGTTGATAAAACCGGCCCTTAGTCGTCTTAGGGCCGGTTTTATCAACAGGTATAAACGCGGTATAGCGCTATACTGAGAATACCCATAAGGCGTATTGCTGGTTATTCTCAGTATAGCGCTATACCGCGTTTATACCGTGTTGGTAAAACTGGCCCTTAAAATAAGACACTTCTTCAGGCGTAAGACATTTAAATCAATAAGTTGCTTAAAATAGTAAGACACACAAATAATACACTTCAAACGTCTTATTACCTGTGACGTCAAGCATCATTATTCACATGTAACCATAGATATGTCTAGATTATAATCATATCGCGCATTATCATTTTTAAATTCGATGACTCGTTAATGAAAAGCAAGGAATATAAGTAAATATATTAATTTATATCAATAAATATAATACCTCTACTAATAGCATTCAATAGTTTATTAATGTTCACACAATACATGTATTAAATACAAGAAATAATTATTATCCATAAAATTCTGAACACTCGTGGTTGATTAACGGAATGAACTTTGCATTAGCGATTTTTAATAATGATAAAGAATGCGGAAATAACATGCTCACACAGTATTGATAATTCGTTTTTGAACCTCTCCTGATTTTTCAATCCTATACTTGGAAAACCTCATTTCTTTGAAGTATTGGTTTGCCGCTGTAGGTGTAACTCTAATTTCGTAATCATCGTGCTCAGATGATCACGAACAGGTTTAAATTAGAATTTGAGTATACTTCCAACTCTAATTTCGACCTGCTGGACCTCAAACAAAATTGAAACTCTATTTCCAGCCTCATTATTCTACATAACAGACGTTCTGATGAAAAGTCATTACAATTTATAAATAACCAGTTTCACAAATTCCAAAATTTGCTGTATTATAACAAACCTATTATCAGATTTATAGAATTTTAACAGCTGAATATTATTGATAGTATTACAGAGAATAGTTTATACTTTATATTAGTACACAGTGTTATACCATATGTCCTATGGCAACTCGAGCAGGTGCAGAGACCTGAATTTTCCTGAAATTTGACTTCGGCAGTGTTTTAGTTATAGTTGGCTTTGGAAGATGGCGTTGCGTACAAGCGAAATGTTTGAAATGGTAAAAGCGGGAGGTAGATAAATGCGGGAGATCGAAGTGTAACCTCAAAATTGTAAATGTTTAAATAATTGTGAGTAATTGTTTGAAACGATAAGACATAATAATTATGGTTTCTTTTCGATGTTTAACCAAATAACACGACTGATACCTAATTGCAGAGAGAAACTGATGCGACTGGCAGTCGTGGAGGAAGGGGCTACCGTCAACGTGGTCCTCGCCCTGAATTTTTGTTGGCACTGAATGAACATGCCGCCTTTTTTTACACAGAATCTGTTTTTGTGGGGGGATTTCACTACTTTTTGGAATTTATTCATGAGAAAGATACGTACATGTAGAAGAATAGCTTTTTATTACCACAAAATTAAAGTCTCACATTTTATACCGATACGAGCCAATTAATTATAGCCACGTTACTTTTGATTTATTCTCGTGATATTTTGAAAGGGATTTATAGACTAAAGAGCCCTTATATTTTTCACTTTGCCTTAGTATTTTGGAGAAATAAAACATATACCGCTTTCGAATTTACAGACCATCGGATTTCTCTTATATTTTGGTCGTCTACAGAAATCCATGAAGACGTTTTACCTTGAACTCTCTCTCTAAGTCTACTCTTCCAATGACCATGACGAATTGTTTCATCACATATAAAGATACCACTTATGACAGTATATATCGTCCCCTTCCTGCAAAAAGTCACTAACTAACATATTTTGTAAAATTCACCTCACTGGACCTAGTAGCGCTTAATTTTATTAAATCTTTAAATGGTAAAACTCACTAAGTGCTAAATGCGTTGGATGTGAGCATGCGCGCATCATAAAAAGTCATTAACCGAAATATAATACCGATATTATAGAGCAGAAACTACCTACTAAGTCAGTTGATGATAAATGTTAGTTAGTGACTTTTTGCAGGAAGAGGACGATATGTTGTACATATATTAACTCGACACGTTGGACTAGTTTTGAGAAATCCTTTTGCATGCACCGCTGAAATTTTGCCCTTACTCGTAAATAAATTTAATTTAATTATTACCACATCATTTACAGCTTCGATGCTGACCTTACGACTCATTTCAGTCCGAGTAGAACATTAATTGCAAATATCATCATAAACATGCCAATGCGAATAAAAATCATCTATTAACTGTTGCAGATCATGTATTCCGTTGTGGTGGGGGTCCTGATTGGTCTACTCGCTAAGATGCGTATACGTTTCTTAGCGAGTAGACCAATCAGGACCCCCACCGCAATGGAATACTTGATCCTGATTGGTCTCTTCGCTGAGTTGCGTGCACGCAAAGATACGAGTGACTCAAAAAAGGCCCCCCTAATCTCCCGGTAGCTGTCAATTCGGGAGATCGAAGCATCTAACCTCGAAATCAAGTGTACAAGTGATAAGAAATAAACCGTATGTATCATGCCAAATTAAACAAGCAGATATACCGACATTGCCGAAACTTTACCGACGGTCAAGAATTTTATAATTAGAGTTGGCTTGAGAAGAGTGCGCTGTGTGTGCTGCGTGAGAGCGAAGAGTGTCAAACGTCTGATTTCCCGATAGCTGTTAATTCAAGAGATCGAAGTGTTTCGTCTATTATTCAATACTTCGATTTTCCGAATTGACAGCTATCGGGAAATCAGACGTTTGACACTTTTCGCTCTCACGCAGCACACACAGCGCACTCTTCTCAAGCCAACTCTAACTATCAAATTCTTGACCGTCGGTAAAGTTTCGGCAGTGTCGGTATATCTGCTTGTTTAATTTGGCATGATACATACGGAATATACGGGTTTCTCTTCGGTGAGTTTCCCCAAGTGTTTAAAGTAGTTACTCCATTATTGTAATCCAATTCCATTGTATCCCTTATTTTTCTGCCACGACTTTGATTGTTGATAGTGGATGGATCAGCCAATAAATTTGATTTTTATTCACTGTCAACTATCAAAGTCGTGGCAGAAAAATAAGGGATTCAATGGAATTGGATTACAGTAATGTAGTAAATATTTTATTATTTTTTCTTTATCGATATAGTCCCTCTTTCGTATTATACTATCCCAAGTTCGAATTTATGTACCGACCTGTCAAATGTGAAGTGTACATGTACCTCACTTTTATCTCATTAAGTATTACTGCAGACTCTGACATGTCATCTCGTACAGGTGCAACCGAAAAGGACCTAGCTCGTGCCCTGTCCGTAAAAAGATGACTCGATGGACATCGGAGAATGTCAGGCTTGTCACCGAGCGCCTTTCACCCATAGTACTTTCATTGCAATATGCGCTTTTCGTTTCAATTATTCCTGCTTTAAATAACTTTTACTTCTTTCAAAGTATTTACCTTGTACAAACTGTTCATCGTAGGGGGCAGCGATCAATGATTGTGACTAATCGTAGACAAATTATTCCTGCGATGATGTTCCAGTTGCAAAGCATACACTAGCAAGTCAGCTTACAGCATCCGATGTTTAGTATCAACTTTACCTCTTTTGGAACACCCATCACCCGAGCATAATCACGATTACGTTAATGTTAATCGCAGAATAGACCGTGAGCTCGGGCACATTATCGCAGTAGTAGTTCGGTGCACCGAATTGCCTTTTAGTTTTAATAGACGAACTTGTCTACGACGAGTCGCTAATATCGATCGCTGCCTCCTACCACGAACAGTTCATAAAAGGTATTACCTTGAAAGAAGTAAAAGTTATTTAACGCTGGAATAGTTGAATGAAACGTGAAGCGCGTATTGCAATTAATGTACCGTGGGTAATAAGCGCTCCGTGACAAGTCGGACATTCTCCGATGTTCATCGAGTCATCTTTTTACGGACAGGACACGAGCTAGATCCTCTTCGGTTGCACCTGTACGAGATGACATGTGACAGTAATACTTAATGAAATAAAAGTGAGGTACATGTACACTTCATGTTTGACAGGTCGGTATATAAAATCGAACTTGTGGGATAGTATAATACGAAAGAGGAAATATATCGATAAAGAAAAAATAATAATAAAGTAGTTACTACATTACTGTAATCCAATTCCATTGTATCCCTTATTTTTCTGCCACGACTTTGATAGTTGATAGTGAATAAAAATCAAATTTATTGGCTGATCCATCCATTATCAACAATCAAAGTCGTGGGAGAAAAATAAGGGATACAATGGAATTGGATTACAATAATGGAGTAACTACTTTATTATTTTTTTTTATTTATTTATATATTTCCCCTTTCGTATTATACTATCACAAGTTCCAATTTATATACAAACCTGTCAAACGTGAAGTGTACATATACCTCACTTTTATTTCATCTCTTCTTCGCCTCTGGTATAATCATTTACACCCCACAAAGCACGTTTTTGCAAGTAACTTTTCTGTATCATTCCTGCGATATTTTGCAATATTCGTGAATACTACCGTATGTTAGAAATATATATTTCTCGATAAATTCGCGAATTTTGCAAAATATCATAGAAACATTTCGGAATCATTACATCGAAAGATCTCCTCGATAAGGTACAGCTCGATAAGATTGTACTTGTCAGGGCTGAATTATATGGGGTTTTTATAATTATTTTAGGAAGTCTCAGAAAAATACAGGTGCAGCATAATATAGATCTGTGCTAGAAAGAATAAGGAATAACCTTCGACGAGCATTCGGGCTGTGGCAACAGAGGTTAGAATCAGCAAGACCATGGCAGGGAGGATATTGAAGGATGGACGCACGTCCATGCACTCGAGGCAGCAAATCTAACTCGCGGAATGAACCAATGCAGCTGGTTCTTGGAACAACAAGTGGACGATCCCTCGTTCGAAAGAAACCCCCTCGGGTTCGCACATGATTTGGAGTCCTTCTGGGTGGAATTGAATAGCAGGACGTTTATTTCTGTAACAGATTATAAATAACAAAATTATATCCAGCATTGCACTATTTAAAATATAGTACGAAGGAGGAAATATATCAATAGAGAAAAACTAATGTTAAAGTAATTACTTGATTATTGTGATCCAATTCAATTGCATCTGCTATTCTTCTGCCACGGCTTTGATGGAGAAGAAACATCAAATTTATTTGTTAATCCATCGATTCACCCCATGCTCGCATGACGCTGAAAACCAAAAATAGAATGAACCCAAAGATATTTGTCCTTCCATCAAAAGTGAGGTTGAAGTTGTCAGATGGCAATTAAACTTATCTGATGGGAATTCTTCTGAGACGGTCTCCTTTCCTGGTCTTGATGCACAGGCAACTAGAGAAAAATACCACTGCATCCGTTCATTATCTCGATTAAATGAAAAAAATACAAACGATTATTAAACTATACGGAGCGTCTTTCACATTCACCACTATTGAGATTCATTACTCCGATTGCACTGAATTATCACTTTTTATTAACAAGCGCGTCCGAGGATCGAAATAAACGCGAGGGAAATTGTTACGCGAATGGAAATATTTTATTCACTTTGAAAACCATGACCAAACATTCAAGGAATATATTCTCTCACACACTCTCACATACATTTGATGGCGTATGCGTGTACCCGCATCTCTGTAGACATTTCCGATCATGGCCGACTATCGCCGAAGATAGGCGGAATTAGAGTGACATTTTGACATATATATATTGCCCGAGAAATCGGATTCTCGACTTTCAGGCGGCAGGGGCGTGGTTTAGCGTTGCTAAGGGCGAATCTCTGTTAATATTTAACTTATAACATTTATTCTGGTCTCTATCAATAGAGAGTAGTCGATTTATATGGCTTAACTAAGCATAGTTTTGGTTATAACCGTATATTTATTGAGAAAATTCGATGTAAAATTTGAGGGTTGAAGGGGGCAGATATTTTTCCTGTAAAGATGCACGGGTGCTCGCTCGTTGCGACAGCGTTGTCGGCGTCGTTCTGATGCTGCGTTTACAGGCTGCTCACTGCCGCGCACCGACATAGACTAGACAAGAAGGGTCACTCTAAGCCACGCCCCCAGTGTTGCTTGTCTCGCTCACTCTCTGTCGCCACTCTTTTTTGGGAGATTTTGGGGTATTTTTAGCGCGCGCGGTGGCGGAACTCTTATACGGGGTGTCGTACATATCGCGCGGGGGCATTGACGATCGGATAACTATACCGGTGTGTTTAACCGGTTAATTTAACAATTATTTTATAAAACATTGTCCATATTTTACCAATTTTTTTAATTGCTAAATTTCAAACTTTATTATGAATATAGATTATTGCAAACAATAATGTCACTAATTAATTAATATAAGGGGTAATTAAATAATATTCAAGGAAGGTTATATTAAAATCCCGAGTATACTCGTATTTAGGGAAAAAATTATAAACAGGATATTTTCATGATACACCAGTATTTTCGGGCTTTTAAGTTTATGCAAGAATTAAAAGCCCGAGTTATCTCGAGCTTTTAAGTTAAGCGGTTAATAATGAAACACAATTATTATGGTTGATTGGTGACGTTAATTGCAAAGTATTATATAGTCTTATTTTAACAAAAGTAAAATTCGATTGAACAGTTTAATAAATAATTAAATTCTACCGATACTTCAAAATTCATTTCTACTTGCCACCCGGTGTAGTCGCTCACGAAGTACGGTAAACGTCGACACCGAACATGTGGCGTCCAGCAACGCGGCTCGCCTCTGTAGTCCCAACTTCAAAGTACCGACGCCGAGTGACCCTTCTTGTCTAGTCTATGTTCGGTGCTGCCGCGGCAGTGAGCAGGGAGGTGGGCAGGGAAGTGGGCAGCGCGAGTCTGTAAACGGGTCACTCGCGCTGCTCATGCCCACTGCCGCTGGCACTGTCGGCATGCTACCTTCGAAAACCTGCGGTAGTGAGCAGGGAATAGGGCAGGGAAGTGAGCAGCGCGAGTCTGTAAACGGGTCGCTCGCGCTGCTCATGCCCACTGCCGCTGCCGCTGCCGCACATCCCTTCGGTGGCGGTATTTGGAGCGGAAGTCAAAGGACTGGCAGGATCGTCGTAAACCGTCTCCCGCAGTGCTCATTCGAAGAGGCATCGCCAGAACGCGAATACGGAATCGACTAAAGGTTACCGCACATTAGGGCGTCGCGTCGCGGCGCGTCAAAATACCGACTGGGATAAAATACATACAAATAAATGTACTACCGCACACTAGAGCGGCGCGGCGCGGCGCGTCGCGTCGCGTCAGGGACGGGGTTCTTGCCCAGAGCGGCTCTTCGCGTCGCGTCGCGTCAAAATACCGACTGGATAAAATACATACAAATGAATGTACTACCGCACACTAGAGCGGCGCGGCGCGTCGCGTCGCGTCGCTTCGCGTCGAGGACGGGGATTCTTCCCTTCGAATCCTTGGCGTCAAACGACGCGTCCCGACGGGACGGTCATAAAGACGGGTCGTCTTTGTCCGTCACACAATAGACGAAATTCGGAATATCGATTCTTACCACTCACTATCATCGCGATCGAAATACCTCGTGGTTAATATTGCGACTAGACGGGCGAATTCTCTAAGACTGGCACGTTTTTTATTGATAGGATGGATCCACATTCTCTTCTTTCTATTTCTCTCTGACATCAATGCTACCATAAAAGCAATTTCCTCATTAGAACTACTGCTGCCGTCTTACATCTTGTTGCACTGCTAGATACCGTCTGATTATAATATATTTTAAAAAATTTACGGACATTCAAGTCCGAATCTGTCGGTTGCCGCCGGAAAAGTGGCGATGCCACCATCCATCACGAAGCGTCACCGAGCCGTGACGTAAATTTTACTGACATTCAGGTAAGAATCGCCGAGCATCGCCGGGCATGTCGTAAAATTTATGGACATTCAGGTAATAATCACCGGGCTTAGACGCACCCCAACGCGACCCGACGCGACCCGACGCGACGCCCAAGTGTGCGGTAACCTTAAAGGTTACCGCACACTTGGGCGTCGCGTCGCGTCGCGTCGGGGCGCGTCGCGTCGCGTCGGGGCGCGTCGGGTCGCGTTGGGGTGCGTCTAAGCCCGGCGATTATTACCTGAATGTCCATAAATTTTACGACATGCCCGGCGATGCTCGGCGATTCTTACCTGTATGTCAGTAAATTTTACGTCACGGCTCGGTGACGCTCCGCGATGGATGGTGGCATCGCCCACTTTTCCGGCGGCAACCGACAGATTCGGACTTGAATGTCCGTAAATTTTATAAAATATATTATAATCAGACGGTATCTAGCAGTGCAACAAGATGTACGACGGCAGCAGTAGTTCTAATGAGGAAATTTGCTTTTATGATAGCATTGATGTCAGAAAGAAATAGAAAGAAGAGAACGTGGATCCATCCTATCAATAAAAAACGAGCCAGTCTTGGAGAATTCGCCCGGCTAGTCGCGATATTAACCACGAGGTATTTCGATCGCGATGATAGTGAGTGGTAAGAATCGATATTCCGAATTTCGTCTATTGTGTGACGGACAAAGACGACCCGTCTTTATGACCGTCCCGTCGGGACGCGTCGTTTGACGCCAAGGATTCGAAGGGAAGAATCCCCGTCCTCGACGCGACGCGACGCGACGCGACGCGCCGCTCTAGTGTGCGGTAGTACATTTATTTGTATGTATTTTATCCAGTCGGTATTTTGACGCGCCGCGACGCGACGCCCTAGTGTGCGGTAACCTTAATGCGGCGTTTACAGGCTGCCACTGCCGCTGCCACTCGCGCTGCCCACTTCCCTGCTCACTTCCCTGTGCCCTAAATATTTCTACGGCAAGCCCCGTTTACAGGCTGCCACTCGCGCTGCTCACTTCCCTGCCCTAAACACTTCTACGGCTACGCACATAGTGGAGCGGAGAGCAAAGCAGCAATGAATGCGGGGAACAAAGCGGTGAAAACAAACCTATACTTTCTTATTGGAACACGCATAGTAGATCGCAGAGCAATACGCTGATAGTCGAGCAAAGCGAAGCGGTCACTACGCACATAGTGGAGCGGAGGGCAAAGCAGCGATGAAAGCGGGGAACAAAGCGGCGAAAACAAATCTGTACTTTCTTATTGGAACACGTATAGCGGAGCGCAAAGCAATACGCCGATAGTCGAGCAAAGCGAAGCGTTCAAGCATGTTTATTTTCGCCGCTCTCATCGCGGCGAGCGCAAGGCGCCCCGACCCTGTTCTCCAATTTCAGGACCCTCACGGCGGGACACTGGTCGCGGCCGATGTGTCTCGGAAAGCGCGAGGTGCCTCGATCCTATTCTCCAATTTCGGGAGCCTCGGACAAGTGCAGAACGGCCATACACTCAGCCCATGCACTTCGTACCTGAATTAAGTTTCCCCGATTGTCTATCGACTGAATTCATCATTCGTTTTTTGACGACACGGTTTTGTCCACGCATTCATTCAAAAACTCTTTTATATAATAGAAGGAATTGAACATATATTTAAATATGTTATGGAACAATGGGGTTGTGTCGATGATACCCTATCAGCATTTCTGGTTCGTTTCCTACACGTACAATCAACCCCCCGCGGCGATAGGGGTTAGTCGTCAATTGACCGTCTTTGATACCTGAGTACGGCACGCTAAGTAGGCGCATGATGCAAATGGGTTAGCCGATTTCGTATTCGCTATCTGGCGATGCCTCTTTGAATGAGCACTGCGGGAGACGGTTTACGACGGTCCTGCCAGTCCTTTGACTTCCGCTCCAAATACCGCCACCGAAGGGATGTGCGGCAGCGGCAGCGGCAGTGGGCATGAGCAGCGCGAGCGAACCGTTTACAGACTCGCGCTGCTCACTTCCCTGCCCTATTTCCTGCTCACTGCCGCAGATTTTCAAAGGCAGCATGCCGGCAGTACCAGCGGCAGTGGGCATGAGCAGCGCGAGTGACCCGTTTACAGACTCGCGCTGCCCACTTCCCTGCTCACTACCGCGGCAGTGAGCAGCCTGTAAACGCAGCATAACCCATTTGCATCATCCGCCTACTTAGCGTGCCATACTCAGGTATCAAAGACGGTCAATTGACGACTAACCCCTATCGCCGCGGGGGGTTGATTGTACGTGTAGGAAACGAACCAGAAATACTGATAGGGTATCATCGATACAACCCCATTGTTCCATAACATATTTAAATATATGTTCAATTCCTTCTATTATATAAAAGAGTTTTTGAATAAATGCGTGGACAAAACCGTGTCGCCAAAAACCGAATGACGAATTCAGTCAATAGACAATCGGGGAAACTTAATTCAGGTATGAAGTGCATGGGCTGAGTGTATGGCCGTTCTGCACTTGTCCGAGGATAGTGCCCGTGCCCTCCCGCGAGGCTCCCGAAATTGGAGAATAGGATCGAAGCACCTCGCGCTTTCCGAGACACATCGGCCGCGACCAAGTGTCCCGCCGTGAGGGTCTTGAAATTGGAGAACAGGGTCGCGGCGCCTTGGGCTCGCCTCGATGAGAGCGGCGAAAATAAACATGCTTGAACGCTTCGCTTTGCTCGACTATCGGCGTATTGCTTTGCGCTCCGCTATACGTATTCCAATAAGAAAGTACAGATTTGTTTTCGCCGCTTTGTTCCCCGCTTTAATCGCTGCTTTGCCCTCCGCTCCACTATGCGCGTAGTGACCGCTTCGCTTTGCTCGACTATCAGCGTATTGCTCTGCACTCTACTATGCGTGTTCCAATAAGAAAGTACAGGTTTGTCTTCACCGCTTTGTTTCCCGCTTTCATTGCTGCTTTGCTCTCCGCTCCACTATGTGCGTAGCCGTAGAAGTGTTTAGGGCAGGGAAGTGAGCAGCGCGAGTGGCAGCCTGTAAACGCCCGAGGCGAAATTTCTATATTCACTTTGACACTGAACACCCTGCTAGTTTCCCTTGCGCTAGAAGTGTCTTCAGTGTCAAAGTAGTGTTCATGTCCATGTGAAAATGACACTGACTTTGACACTGCTGAACCTACATAATTCCATTTTCGGTAGTAGCAGGGTCAAGTCAGTGTCTTTGAACGCAAACTTTCTATACTCATTTTGACACTGGTGACCCTGCTATTCAGGGTCTTCAGCGTGGTTAGCAGGTAGCTGAAATTCAGGGTATTCAGGTTGGAAATAGGGTTTTCTTAAATATGTATGCGATCTATGTAAACTCCACAGAAAGTATAGGACTAGAATTTTGCTACTTCAAATTGTTGCAGTTCCTTGATAATTTCTTCCTTATGATACAAATAAAAATAATTTTGTTACCGAATTTTTTAAACATTATTTAACAGATCTATGAAGTAGTTCTATACTTTTTGCAGAGTCTATCGACTGCATACATTTTTAATACAGAAGTTTACAACATGATGAATATCATTTAAAAGTTAATTATATTATAAATATATATTCATAATATGTATAGTTATATAATTGTAATATGATATTTATAGTATTTATAATATATATTCATATTATTTATAATTATATAGTAGTAACGTAATATTTATAGTATTTGTAATATATATTTATAATATTTATAGTTATATAGTAATAATATAATTCAATATCATAAAATAAAAAAATCTCTGCAATATACAAAATTGATTTTCACTTGACTAACATTTTTAGAACTATTTCCGGCTGTTGTTGATGTAGCAACTACTGGAACTGCTGCAGCAACGTTTCTAGAATACATCATTTTAATTCGCAATCATATTACTGCATGTAAGTGATTAAAGCTTTCAAATTGATTTACTTACCAAGCAATCCTTTGAATAATTTCGGATTTACTCCAGGTCGGGACGTTCTTTTTATTAATTGCCTCTCCGCGTTCGATGGCCGTCCTACTTTTGATTTTCCCGCTACCTCTTTTCTTCCCGGTTTCACTCGCCCGCGATCCTCCTTATCGACCATCGTTTCTCTTCGCTGAATACTTCCTACCTTACCTCCTCCCCACTTAACCATCTGATCTAACCTCCTAAACTTGCCCTAACCTCTATCTTTCCCCCGCTTTCCTTTTCCGTAATTTCTGCCTTCCTTCCTCTTCCCGCACTTATCTATTATCTTATCAGCTGCCTATCTATCTTTCCTTCACGCTTGCCTCATTTTTCGGCTTCCCTATACCTATATTCACTTATTTCTTCGCTTTTCACTCACTCCCTCTCACACTTCAACCGCATGCTTCCACTACCGCTAACCAAGTCTTAAAATAAGAATTCTTTTGTCAACATTTTTCTAAATTTGTTATTATATCTTTTGATAAATATTCTTGCATAGACGGAAATCATCCTACATTAATTGATTGTCTTTGATTTACTATAATATGTGCTTTTTAATATATGCTGCATAGAAGTAAAAGGTACTGAAATTCAAAATTACGAGTAAAAAACTTACATTTCAAGAACTTAGAGAAATTGTCAGAGTTTCGGACTTAGAATATTTTCAACATGACGAACGAGACAGAAAAATTTCGGTCTCCTGTGCATGCAGGGACTTGAAAATAATAAATTTTCTAAGTCCAAAACTGACAATTCTTCTAAGTTCTTGAAATATAAGTTTTTTATTTATAATTTTGAATTTCAATACCTTTTGCTTCTATGCAGTAAAGGGGCTCTGTCGTGTGTTCAGCGTGAAGTAAAAATCATAGAGAGGCATAGCAGTGTGTTCAGTGTCAAAATGAATATAAAATCTTCGACTTGGGTAAGAGCAGTGTGTTCAGGGTCTAAATGAGTATGAAAATAAAATTTCCGGTTGAACCTTATTCGACACTGACGACCCTGCTATTGGTTAGAATGAAAGAATGTAGCATAGTCAGGGTGAAAGCAGCGCCGAAACAGTGTGTTCAGGGTGAAGTAAGGGTCATAGAGGGGCATAGCAATGTCTTCAGTGTCAAAGTAGTGTTCATGTCCATGTGAAAATGACACTGACTTGGACACTGCTGACCCTACGTAATTCCATTTTCGGTAGTAGCAGGGTGAAAGCAGCGTCGAAACAGTGTGTTCAGGGTGAAGTAAGGGTCATAGCAGGGTGTTCAGTGTCAAAATGAATATAGAAATTTCGCCTCGGGCGGGGCTTGCCATAAAAATATTTAGGGCAGGGAAGTGAGCAGGGAAGTGGGCAGCGCGAGTGGCAGCGGCAGTGGCAGTCTATAAACACCGCATGACGAACTACTTGAATGAACATGCCGCGAGACACTGCCGTGTCTCTTGATAGCATCACCGACGAAAGTCGCGTCGCGTGGGGTGTGTACACTCGTCGAGTATCGGATACCTGCGTAGCGTTGTGTGCGAAGGGCCTAACAATAAGTGGAATGGGGCAGGGTCGAGATTGGTGTATGAGTGAGGCACGTACAGTAGCGCTGGGGTGTGTGGGTTTCGTTACGGTTTCTTCGTTGCATAGAGCGCGCTTTTAAGGCTAAATGTCCCCGACAAATAGTATGAAATTTTTTCAATAGATGGCTGCACTGTTAGGGCAAAATTTACTTGGTAATTTATTCGGAAACGGCTGCACATATGTTCATTCTGAAAACGGATCATTAATTGTTCATGTATCGAATTTAATGAAATTGGTTTATAAAAAAAATTACAGTTTATTATAAACATCCTTCTAAAAGAAAAAAACTGAAAAATTCACTTTTTCAAAAAAAGCCACTTATAGAGACATATACACGTTCAATGTGAAATCAAAACCGTGTCGGGAATTCTGCAGCAAGCAGTATCTCCATCGTAATTAGTAATTTTTAACAAAGTAGGGGGCTCGGCCCTCTGCTCGCTACGCTCGCCAACTCCCCCATGCCGCTTTGCGACGCTCCACCCCATAGATCCTCGGGAGCGAGGCGGTTGTATACTAATACGAAGGCATAGAAGAGACATTGATTATTTATTAACTTTTTATTTTCTAATACCGTGCACATTTAATTTCGCGTTAGCTAACATGGAATTAATCCATTGTTTCTTAATAGGAGGGGATTATTTCCATGTTAGCTAACGTGGCACGGTGCTTGCAAATGAAAAATTAATTAAACGTTCCTTCGTACATTTGTGTACCTTTTACTTATACATATTTGTTCACTCAAAGCAATGTTCAATGAAACTGAATCAATTTTGTTGATCAACCAAAAGTAGAACCGTTTACCGAGGAGGCGCTGGAAAGAAGCTAATGGAAATAAGATAATGCATACTGCCTGGGTTCGTAGGTTGGCGAGGTATTCATGGTCGCATTACTACGAAACCCTTGCAACGCGCGCGCGCGCGCGCGGAACAGCTACTTCGAAACGTCGACAGCAACCCTCTGTCTCACTGACACTCGCAGACAACTGCAGCAGCACGCACACACAAACGTCAGGGCGACGAGAGTGAGACCGGTGCGACAATATATGAAGGGTACAGGGGTAAAAGAGGGAAGCCGTTGCTACGTGCTCTTCATTCATACATCGTATTCTTCTGTCTTCAATTGGTTTATAAGAAAAAAAATTACAGTTTATTATAACCATTCTTCTAAAAGAAAAAAACTGAAAAGGTCACTTTTTCAAAAATAGCTACTTATACAGACATACTTATACCCGTTCAATGTGAAATCAAAACCGTGTCGGAAATTCTGCAACAATCAGTATCTCTATCCTAATCAGTCATTTTCGCTACGCTACGCTCGCCGACCCCCCCCCCCCCCCCCCGCCGCTTCAAGGCGCTCCCCCCCGTAGATCCTCGGGAGCGAGGCGGGAGTATCCCGAGGCGAAATTTCTATATTCATTTTGACACTGAACACCCTGCTATGACCCTTACTCCACCCTGAACACACTGTTTCGACGCTGCTTTCACCCTGCTACTACCGAAAATGGAATTACGTAGGGTCAGCAGTGTCCAAGTCAGTATCATTTTCACATAGACATGAACACTACTTTGACACTGAAGACACTGCTATGCCCCTCTATGACCCTTACTTCACCGTGTGAACACACTATTTCGGCGCTGCTTTCACCCTGACTACGCTACATTCTTTCATTCTAACCAATAGAAGGGTCGTCAGTGTCGAATAAGGTTCAACCGGAAATTTTATTTTCATACTCATTTAGACCCTGAACACACTGCTCTTACCCAAGTCGAAGATTTTATATTCATTTTGACACTGAACACACTGCTATGCCTCTCTATGATTTTTACTTCACGCTGAACACACGCCAGAGCCCCTTTACTGCATAGAAGCAAAATGTATTGAAATTCAAAATTATGAATAAAAAACTTATACTTCAAGAACTTAGAAAAATTGTCAGTTTCGGACTTAGAAAATTTATTATTTTCAAGTCCCTGCATGCACAGGAGACCGACATTTTTCTGTCTCGTTCGTCATGTTGAAAGTATTCTAAGTCCGAAACTCTGACAATTTCTTTAAGTTCTTGAAATATAAGTTTTTTACTCGTAATTTTGAATTTCAATACCTTTTACTTCTATGCAGCATATATTAAAAAGCACATATTATAGTAAATCAAAGACAATCAATTAATGTAGGATCATTTGCGTCTATATGCAAGCATTTTTATCAAAAGATATAATAACAAATTTAGAAAAATGTTGAGAAAAGGATTCTTATTTTAAGACTTGGTTAGCGGTAGTGGAAGCATGCGGTTGAAGTGTGAGAGGGAGTGAGTGAAAAGCGAAGAAATAAGTGAATATAGGTTGTAACGACGCTACTCGGCGCTACCCGGGTAGTCGCACACTTCGGCACGCTCTCTGACTGGCCCCGCTCGGACAAGGTATTGAGATAATGAAATGTTGGGCGCCAGGTGTTCCGAAACACCAAAGAAAGTCGAGATCGATAACAGTCAGATCACGTGAACCGGAAACGGAACTCCGCTAGCTCAGCCCCGTATCGGCGAAGGAGAGGGGCGGGGTCTCAAGACAAAGAAACGAATTTGAGGCGATTCATAACAAGAAAATAACACTAATTGTAAGCTTTATTGGAGATCTTCTTATACACTACTGGTTAGTCTAAGAGCCTAACGGCTACGGCAAGGTCGGGCTTCAAAACAGTCCTTATCGCGAAACTAACAAGCAGAATAACCGACAATAATTCGCGGGAGAGGTAGGAACGGTAGCCGCGACAAATTCGCGAGGGAAGAGGAACGTTAGCCGGAGAAATTCGTGGGAGAGATAGGAACGATAGCCGCGAGAAATTCGCTAGGGAATAGGAACGTTAGCCGGAGAGATTCGCGGGAGAGATAGGAACGGTAGCCGCGACAAATTCGCGAGGGAAGAGGAACGTTAGCCGGGGAAATTCGCGGGAGAGATAGGAACGGTAGCCGCGACAAATTCGCGAGGGAAGAGGAACGTTAGCCGGAGAAATTCGCGGGAGAGATAGGAACGATAGCCGCGAAAAATTCGCGAGGGAATAGGAACGTTAGCCGGGGAGATTCGCGGGAGAGATAGGAACGGTAGCCGCGACAAATTCGCGAGGGAAGAGGAACGTTAGCTGGGGAAATTCGCGGGAGAGATAGGAACGGTAGCCGCGACAAATTCGCGAGGGAAGAGGAACGTTAGCCGGAGAAATTCGCGGGAGAGATAGGAACGATAGCCGCGAAAAATTCGCGAGGGAATAGGAACGTTAGCCGGAGAAATTCGCGGAAGAGGTAGGAACGATAGCCGCGACAAATTCGCGAGGGACAATCAACCGCCCTGAGCGGAGAACAGAGAGTCGAGCGCACGAGCTATTTTATGCTATATTCTGCCGCACTAAGGGCACTCTTTTCTATTAATCGATAACGCGCTCGATAGCGCACGGAACGAAACGACAACGGTATTACCGCACTACCGACGCGCACTATCCTGCCGACGATAACGCGGGCTAAACTCGTCTCAGGGAATTCGGTCGCCTCGTGCTACCGAATTTCCCGAACATCCCCTGATATTACAACTGCGAACTGAATCGCTAAACGATAAATGATTACTATTAACTCGCGACACAAGATATTACGAAAAGAAAACTCTAAGAACGCCACGGGTCCGTCACCCGCACTCACGGAACGAAACGGTATGCCCGTCGAGGGCAAAGGAAATCTAAATCTCTACTATAGTATCGGCCACGTGTCGCGAACAAAGGAGCCGGCTTACCGGAACGGAAGATCTGCTGCTGCTGTGGTGATGGGCACGTCAGGTCGCTTCGCTGGTCCGCACGAGATAGGAAGAATCCCGTGATCGCTGCGGCTCGCTAGGCGGCGAGGGCCTGTCCCCACTCCTAGTAGACCCTTTCCGCGATTTTAATTGGTGATCGATGTCCCCCATCGATTTGCATGCGCGACGCTCTAGTTTCCGCTGCGCGCCCGCTCCGTCGATCGTCAATCGAAGGAAACTAGTTCCTTCCTGGTTGGCGCGGATGCGCGCGCAGCTCGCTGGATTCAATCGTGGCTCCGGAACTGTCCCCTCACGGATGACGGCTTATGAATCCCTCCGGAACATTCCCCTGCGGGATCACGCGGAGGATCCCGATACGAGGCTAGCTTCTGGAGATTCCTCCGGAACATTCCCCTGTTGGATCACGCGGAGAATCTCGAGGTGAAGCCTAGCCTCTAAGCGGTCCATCCGTGCCGAAGAAGCGGGGTGCCTGTCTAAACAGGGTACGTTCCTCGCCGGGTACGCTGCTCGGTTGCAAGTCCCAGTCCTGCGCCTGGCAGTGAAGTCGTGTGCATTTCGCCGCACGGCATCTGGCGCTCGTTGCAGCCCCTTGGTCCTCCAGCTCCAGCGTCTTTTAGGTCGAATTACTGATCTCGCTACGGTATTCTGCTATGTCGCCCCTACTATTACAAAAGTTTCTAACGCGCTAAAATTTCTTATACTAAATGCTATCCTGGGGATGGCGGGATCAGCGAAGTGACGTTAGGGAATCGACCACATTGTAACGTGCACGAAGTGCAACGTTACAAGGTATAGGGAAGCCGAAAAATGAGGCAAGCGTGAAGGAAATATAGATAGGCAGCTGATAAGATAATAGATAAGTGCGGGAAGAGGAAGAAAGGCAGAAATTACGGAAAAGGAAAGTGGGGGAAAGATAGAGGTTAGGGCAAGTTTAGGAGGTTAGATCAGATGGTCAAGCGGGGAGGAGGTAAGGTAGGAAGTATTCAGCGAAGAGAAACGATGGTCGATAAGGAGGATCGCGGGCGAGTGAAACCGGGAAGAAAAGAGGAAGCGGGAAAATCAAAAGTAGGACGGCCATCGAACGCGGAGAGGCAATTAATAAAAAGAACGTCCCGACCTGGAGTAAATCCGAAATTATTCAAAGGATTGCTTGGTAAGTAAATCAATTTTAAAGCTTTAATCACTTACATGCAGTAATATGATTGCGAATTAAAATGATGTATTCTAGAAACGTTGCTGCATCAGTTCCAGTAGTTGCTACATCAACAACAGCCGGAAATAGTTCTAAAAATGTTAGTCAAGTGAAAATCAATTTTGTATATTCCATAGATTTTTTTATTTTATGATATTGAATTATATTATTACTATATAACTATAAATATTATAAATATATATTACAAATACTATAAATATTACGTTACTACTATATAATTATAAATAATATGAATATATATTATAAATACTATAAATATCATATTACAATTATATAACTATACATATTATGAATATATATTTATAATATAATTAACTTTTAAATGATATTCATCATGTTGTAAACTTCTGTATTAAAAATGTATGCAGTCGATAGACTCTGCAAAAAGTATAGAACTACTTCATAGATCTGTTAAATAATGTTTAAAAAATTCGGTAACAAAATTATTTTTATTTGTATCATAAGGAAGAAATTATCAAGGAACTGCAACAATTTGAAGTAGCAAAATTCTAGTCCTATACTTTCTGTGGAGTTTACATAGATCGCATACATATTTAAGAAAACCCTATTTCCAACCTGAATACCCTGAATTTCAGCTACCTGCTAACCACGCTGAAGACCCTGAATAGCAGGGTCACGAGTGTCAAAATGAGTATAGAAAGTTTGCGTTCAAAGACACTGACTTGACCCTGCTACTACCGAAAATGGAATTATGTATGGTCAGCAGTGTCAAAGTCAGTGTCATTTTCACATGGATATGAACACTACTTTGACACTGAAGACACTGCTAGCGCAAGGGAAACTAGCAGGGTGTTCAGTGTCAAAGTGAATATAGAAATTTCGCCTCGGGTATACACTAATATAAGGGACATCAGACTGCGTGTTAGGTGGACCCCAATAGTTTCTTCGACGCATAAACAAACACCGCCGCACAGTGTTTCCGTGCCCTCCTGCGAGGCTCCTGAAATTTGAGCACGCGGTCGAGGGGCTCTTCGCTTGCGACTCGAGGAATCCGGCGCCTGTCGCTCTCGCTAGACTAAAGGGCCATTTGCCCGGTGATAGTTTCTGCGATAGTTGCTGTCATGATAGCCCGTAAATAACCCGAAAGTAACTGTCATGCTGACGCGAGAGTACTGTCGCGTCAGCATGACAGTTACTTTCGGGTTATTTACATGGTGATAGTTCATGTGATAATGGCTATCATGACAGCAACTATCGCAGAAACTATCACCGTGCAAATGGCCCTTAAGGGCCAGTTGTACAACATGGTCGATAGTGTTATTCCTGCCGACAAGTCCGCTTTACGCTATAGTCAAAATACGTCAAAAGCGGACTTGTCGGCAGGATAACACTATCGGGCAGTATATCGGAATGTTGTACAACCGGGCCTAAGTTGCTCTATTGAATCGGTCAAATAGACTAAAACCTCTCTGGCAGCATTTCTTCCCGTGTGTCCACAGCAATCTAGCTAGATTTCTTTTTCTCTAGCCAGATACTAGACTAACTCTCGCTAGGCTGTTCTCAACGCTGTGCCCACTTGTGAGATAAGAGTCGGACAGCTCTAGCGAGAGTAAATCTAGCGAAAAAGTCTATAGTGTACACACACCATAGTGGTAAAGCGAGACTACACCGTTTCATTTCTCCTGAACCTGCCTCACTCTATAGCTACGCTCTGTCTCATGCTTCGCGGTCTTTCCAATGCCGGCACGCGAGACACGTCGAGGCAGGCCGACCGCGAGAGTGTGAAATAGCCCAAGAGCCCGCGACGGCCAGACCTTCGTTATTTTATAGAGGCTGTAAGTTTCTCTGTGTATGTCCCAATAGAGCTAAGAAAGATCCCCGACATAAGTATATGCAAGCGGGTGCAAGTGAATAATGAGCGAAAGCTCATGGATGAGCGATTCGGTCTATTGCGATCTTTTGCTGCGCATCTTTCATTTAATCAGTTATGATATGTTGAACAGTGTTTTTTGGATTTATCGAAAAATTTCATTATATACAATTAAATATGACTAAAAAATAAATTTTCAACAAATTATTCAGTACAATTTTCATATCAAGAAATCAATGAAACAAAAATTAAATAAATTAATCAATATTGGTTTGATATGATTTCAAATATGTATTACTGAATTCAAAGAAATATGTAATGATTTTCTTCATTATCTTCGTCACTAGTACTCCAGTTCGTGGCTTGATCGTTGTCAATATGGCCAATACCATTTTAAATGGTTTGAAGGGGATCAGCTACTAAATTATGTCAGTGATTCTCTACAAACTCTATCACCTATGTAATTATTATGTCAAATTATTATACTTACATAAATTTGTGACTATTCATAATTATATTACATTAATACAGAAACTGGCGGAGAAGGCGATATTGACAATGATCAAGCCACGGACTGGAGTAGCAGTGACGAAGATAATGAAGATATCGACGACAACGATGGGAATTATGAAAATCATATTTCTTTGAATCCAGTAATACATATTTGAAATCATATTAATATATTAAATTGTTGTTTTGATTTATTGACATGAAAATTTTACTGAATAATTTTTTGACAATTAGAACCGTTTTCCTAGGAGGCGCTGGAAAGAAGCTAATGCGAGTGACTCGAGAAAGGCCCCCCTGCAAAGCCCTCAGCAAAGAAGTTTCACTTCAAAAAATGAGTGTTCTAGAATGTCGTGGTTCACGACTCTCCGATGAGCGCCCCGTGGCAAGGAACAGTGTAGATGTTGAGGAGAAAGAAAAGGCCATACGCGAAAGCAATTAACAATGTAAATTGATGGTCTTTAATTTGAGCACAACAGACAAAACCGCACTTAGTACTAATGAGTAGTCACTAATGAGTAGCCCTATTACACAGTGATAAGTAGACCACAAATGAACAATAAGCACGATATTATTGATCGGCTTCCGATGAGTTTATATACCGCGCGAGCAATGGCTGACCGCGTGGTCAGCCCGTGAGAACGTTCGAGAAACCGAGCACGGCTCGTATAAAGGTGCGTATACATCTGCGAGCTGAGCGTGAGCCGAGCGGCTCACGAGTCACTCATGAGCTGCTCGTGAGCCGTCCATTTAAATGAATGCTTCCAAGGAACTTCCAACGACCAGCTAGATACATCTGCGAGCCGAGCGGCTCGCGCTCGCTTGATTGGGACGTGGTTCTGAACTAACGGCTTTGAGCCACTCGTGAGCCGCTCACTGCGATCCGCCTCCCGTGGCTCACTGTGAGCGGCTCACGAGTCACTCATGGTGATTCGTCTGCTGTCGGTTTTTCTGGTGAACGCAAAGGCCGAAATTTGTATATTCATTTGACACTAAAGACAATGCTTATTTTGCTACTTCAAATTGTTGCAGTGCCTTAATAATTTTCTTCCTTATGAGACGAATGAAAATAATTACCGAATTTTTTTAACATTATTTAACAAATCTATGAAGTAGTCTATTTGGGAGCCGTGCGATCGTTGGTAGATCTCCGCGGGGTCGTAAATCCCGCAGACACTCGCTCGTGACACGACTACTGGCCAAACATACCGCTAGGCGGATTTTGAGGATTCCACGGTGAATTGAGTTCGACGCGTGGTGAAAAGGAGCGAGACCGAGCGGTTAATGGAATGATTCGACACTGCACTCACTATACAACTAATGATATATTTGAAATAACGAAATACAGGTGATGCCGATTAACCGTGGTTGCAATTGACTGTTTCGAATGCACTTAAATATAACTGGTGTACACTTAAGAGAATCGCGGAGTAAGTTGAAGGACTTACGACCTGAATGCGCTGGATAGACTGGCAGACTGAGGCACGGATCCTATGCTGACTGAGGCACGTTTGCGCATTGACGGATTTACACTCAGTAGCGGTTTATATACAGAGAGACTAATAGCTAAGTGGGGATAGCGTGGGTAACGCGGTGCACGCTAATTGGTTGGGTGGGGGTGGCTATCGACGCGTCTCGCTTGGCCAGGAAAGTGAGTAACTCCCCTGGTAAGGAGGGGACAACTTAGTAGCATTCCGAAAGGGCTGAGGAGGTTTTCGAAGAAATGCAAATGCGTTCCGTACGTGAACTTTCGCGTGACGTATTACATATCGTTCGAGGAAACAGGCTAATGGCTAAAGGATAATCCCTTTTGGAAGACATCGAGGTTCGAGGGTCCGGATATGCGCGGTAATTAAGTTATGCCTGGATGCGTGTACTCAGGTCAACGGATATCATTAAACCGGATTACTAGTACAGGAATAGATACGATTAGCGGAATATACCCTTCGCTTTACCATCGGAATTAACCTAAGTGTCGCGTTACTACTAATTGCTAAGAGTTGATATCACTCCGTATAAATTCCGACCAATGTTTGTCGGAACATACTCCCCCCCGTTGCGAACGTAGAGAGCAACTAAAACGCGTGTATGTACTGAAGGCTATCAAATAATTAGTTAATGATCTGAATTATGTATATGGCTTAGATTAACTAGATATGCATATCATGGTGATACTACAAACTAAGAAATTGATGATTACAACTCTGATTGACGCTTGTCGAGATTTGCTCTAGGAACCGCGTTCCTTAAAGCGAAAGGAGAGTAAGGCTGTTTACTCATCTGCTAACACTGGTAACAAACACACCTTGGTGATGGGTCGTTTGAAACGAGACGTCTTTGTTTGGACGGTTACGACTCGGACGAGTCCATCTGTACCTGGATGCGTTTCGACGATTCTTCCAAGTGGCCAGATACTTGGAGGAAGATTGTCATCCTTGATTAGGACGATGGATCCGATTTTGATGTTCTCGCTGCGCTGGTGCCACTTGGTGCGGTTGAGGAGAGATTGGAGGTATTCTTTTTCCCAGCGGCTCCAGAAGTGTTCTAACATCCGTCGTGTGCGTTGCCAGTGAGATAATCGGTGAACGGGCAGATGAGTAAGAGACGGCTCCAGGATAGTGTTGAGCGCCGCTCCGGTCAAGAAATGTCCAGGGGTAATGACTGAATCGTCCGACGGATCATCGGAGAGTACCCACAGTGGACGCGAATTGAGGACCGCCTCGATTTGTGTCAGGAGTGTTGAGAATTCTTCGTAGGTGAGCAACGCGGCGCCGACGACTCGTTTCAGGTGATACTGGACTGATTTGACTCCTGCTTCCCATTTGCCACCGAAATGGGGTGCGGAGGGCGGATTGAAACGCCATTGAGTCCCAAGGGAAGCGAGGGTGTCGGCAAGCTCAGTTGATTCCTTGGTTGAAGCCGAAAGTAGCCGTCGAAGCTCGGCATTAGCGCCAACGAAATTTCGTCCGCAATCACTGTTGAGTGTAGTACAGATACCTCTACGGGCGACGAATCGCTTGTACGCGGCGATGAACCCGGCTGAAGAATAATCTGACACCAACTCAAGGTGTACGGCAGAAACAGTGAAACAAACGAAAATGAGAATATAACCCTTATAAGTCCTTTGTGTCCTGCCTCTAAAGGCCTTTATTGTGAAGGGTCCTGCGTAGTCCACTCCCGTGTGAAGAAAGGGCCGTGACTGGATGACGCGAGAGGGCGGCAACTGACCCATTTGTTGAATACTCACGGCGGCGTGTTGACGAGCGCAGACGACGCATCGGTGAATGGTGGTTCTGACGGGAACTCGTCCTCCAAGTATCCAGAACCGTTGCCGGATGGCGGCGAGGGTCAACTGAGTTCCGCCATGGAGCGTGCTCCGATGATGGTGATCAATGATTAATGTAGTCAACTTACATTTCTGTGGGAGAATGATTGGGTGCTTCTCCTCGAATGTCTTCTGTGAGTGGGCTAGTCTTCCGCCGATTCGTAACACCCCGCTAGGATCGACAATGGGTGCCAGTCTGGCGAGTGGATGGCTGCGAGGAAGGCTCGTGCCAGAAGCGATCTGTTGGATGACATCGTAGAAGAATGCGTGTTGCGTAGTTCGGACCCAGAAATTCTGAGCGTCGTCTAGCTCGAGAGTTGAAATTGTCCAGTTGTCCGTCGTTATGGTCTTCTCGACGAGGGCTTGAAAACGGCGTGCGGCGCGTTTACAAACCGCAGTGACTCGGAGAAGTCTCGTTAACTTTGAGTAGCGTTCGAGTAGATCCCACACAGCTGAATGCTGGACCACAAGGTGATGGGCGTTGATCTCTACGCGTTCCTCTTGGCGGAGGACCGCTGGATCAGGTGCAGGGATCGTAGTGGGCCAGCTGGTATTTGGTCCGGCTAGGCATGTCGGGCCGGTCAACCAAAGTGGAGAATCCTGAAGCTGCGTCGGAGAGGCCCCGCGAGATGCGATGTCGGCGGGGTTCTCTACTCCCGCTACGTGATGCCACTGTGCCCTGCTGAAATCTTGAATTTCCGTCACTCGATTGCGGACGAAGTCCTTCTGACCTGAGGGATTTTTCTTGATCCATCCCAAAGCGGCGGTTGAGTCTGTCCACAGGTGGATGGCTGCGTGGTCGAGCTGGAGCACTTGACACAAATGTCGCGCTTGACGGACAAGGAGGAGCGCGGCGCACAGCTCTAGACGGGGGATTGTTACTCTCTTTACCGGGGCCACCTTCGTCTTTGCGGCCAGTAAGGTAACTTGAATCTGAGAATCGGAAGACACCCGAAGGTAGAGGACGGCTCCCAAAGCTGCCTGCGACGCGTCTGAGAACCCGTGAAGCTCGACTGAAGACGATGCAGGATGAAGTCCGATCCATCTCGGAATCGAGATACCGGAAATAGACGGGAGTTGGTTAAGGAAGCCGTTCCATTGCGTAGAGAGCGACTCCGGTAACTCGTCATCCCACCCGAGGCCGAGTCTCCAAAGTTGTTGCATGAAAATCTTTGCTGTGACGATGACTGGCGCGAGCCATCCAAGTGGATCGAAGAGCTGAGCGATTTGTCTAAGTACCAAGCGCTTTGTGGGATGCTCTAAGGGAGGTTGAGGCTGTGGCATAAAGGTGAATGCATCAATGGTCGGCTTCCATGCCAACCCGAGTGCTCGAAAAATCTGACTCTGGTCGAGTGCGAGGGAAGCGGCGGCTTCCCGTTTATCGTCTGCAATATCATCCAGCATCCTTGGATGACTTGAGGTCCATTTTTGAAGCTCGAAGCCGCCCGCCTTGAGTAACTGAGCCAACTGCTGGATGAGTTCGCGCCCTTGATCGATGTTGTCAGCGCCTGATAAGGTATCGTCGACGTACGTGTTTTCCCGGATTGCGCGGCTGGCGAGAGGGAAGGGCTCTCCTTCGTCGTCGACGAGCTGCCGAAGTACTCGGATGGCCAGATACGGTGCGCAGGCCAAGCCGTACGTTACGGTGCACAGCTGGTACTCTTGAACAGGCTGCTCCGGATTCTCTCTCCAGAGAATACGCTGGAGATCTCGATCGTCCTCGTGTACATTGATTTGACGGTACATCTTGACGATGTCACAAGTAAATACGACCCGATGCTGCCGCCATCGCATGAGAACGTCGGCGAGGTCTGTCTGGACTTTCGGGCCGGTGTGGAGGTTATCATTAAGGGACCGTCCCAGTTCCGTCTTTTGGGATCCGTTGAACACGACGCGCAGTTTCGTCGTGCTGCTTGACTCCTTAATAACACCGTGATGAGGTAAGTAGCATGTCGAGGAGCTTACCGGTAGGGAGTCGGGAACGTGACGCATGTGTCCCAGCTGACGATACTCCTTCAGAAAATCGGAGTACGCTGATTTGAGTGACGAGTCCTTGATGAAGCGCCGTTCCATGTTCCCGAGCATACGTCGGGCTGGAGTTCTTGAATTCCCAATTGCTAATGACGGGTCCTTGACTGGCAGGCGAACTGTATATCGTCCAGTCGAATCGCGGGACACCGTTTTGATGAAATGTTGCTCGCACTGTTCTTCCTCGGGAGTAAGAGTGGCTGGGAGGGAAGTCTCCTCTTGTTGCCAGAACCGTTGTACGAGATCTAGAAGCTCTTGGTCCACGGAACACTGGAAGCTTTGAATGGACGCGTGATGAGTTGAGATCTCATCTGGTATCATGATGGATCCCGCAAGCATCCAGCCAAGTTTGGTCTCGTGAGCGAATGGCGTGCCAGGCGCGCCCTCACGCCAACCGGGTAGACGGATGCGATTGAAGACATCCAATCCTAACACAAGACTGATTTGACCTGGCTGGCTGAATTGAAGTATCATAGTTTTTTGTACATTACAATTTTCAAGAAAATAATAGAATAAAAATGAAAACTACATTGAACAGTAGAAAACAATATTTATATATTACATTATTTATTCTAATTCCTTAATGTTAATAGGATAAACCACATATAATTTATTCATTATTGAGATTAATGTATATACAAGGTGTAATAAGACTGCTAATTGGGATGGCCTTTACATTATTTATTTGATGACATTTGTGGAAAAAGCCGGAGCTGTTGTATCTAAAATTATCAACTTCTGCTATGTATATACTGTCATTAACTAGCTTTCGAATGATAGCAAAGTATTCAAATCTACAGTGACAGTATTAGGTTGTTCACATCGACAATTACAATATTTGACGAAACACCAAATCGAACCCATTTTGGTAATTCCATCATCATAATAGTTGCAAAAAGTATAGGACTACTTCATAGATCTGTTAAATAATGTTTTAAAAATTCGGTAATTATTTTCATTCGTCTCATAAGGAAGAAAATTATTAAGGCACTGCAACAATTTGAAGTAGCAAAATTAGCATTGTCTTCAGTGTCAAATGAATATAAAAATTTCGGCCTTTGCGTTCACCAGAAAAACCGACAGGAGACGGATCACCATGAGTGACTCGTGAGCCGCTCACAGTGAGCCACGAGAGGCGGATCGCAGTGAGCGACTCACGAGTGGCTCAAAGTCGTTAGTTCAGCGCTCTAAACCACGTCCCATTAAAGCGAGCGCGAGCCGCTCGGCTCGCAGATGTATCTGGCTGGTCGTTGGAAATTCCTTGGAAGCATTCATTTAAATGGACGGCTCACGCGCAGCTCACGAGTGACTCGTGAGCCGCTCGGCTCACGCTCAGCTCGCAGATGTATACGCGCCTTTAAGATACCGAGCGCACGAGCCTCGAGCACCGAGCGGACCGATTAAGTATAAGTGCGAGTACCGATGAGAATTTCCGTGATAGGAGCAATAAATTGAGCGAATCCTAAGAGTTATCCGTAAGTAATAACCGAGCGTTCCGAGAGCCGTTACACAAGACCGAGAAGTACTTGAGAAGAACCGAGCAGAACTGAGAACGGAAGAGATGATTGAAACGGAAGAGACGAGATGCACACGTGACCGCGCGACGTGGCATCGATCAACGATCGACGAGCGTTGCCGCGAGGTGCCGCCGCGCGACGGTCGAAACCCGAACCGGTCGACGCAGATGAACGCGCCATTATTCAACAATGAGAAATATAAAAATTAATAACAGCTGAACGACTTATGGAATAATTCTGAAATTTCTGGCCAGTTTTTATATTGATTAACACTAGAACTACGGAATGGTCGCGGTTTATAAGACGGTCGTTTTGGCGGGCGATTAACTCGTTATCCGTGGAAATGTGCTCTACAAAAAATTATTCTACTAATTTTGACAAAAACCTCACGGGTTACGAAATAATTGAGGTTCAATGGAACTCTGAATAAGACACCGGACAAATTGACCGGTTGCGGTAGTTCTAGTGTTAAAGATACTTGGAAAAAAATCAACAACTAAATCGGAGACCCAAAAGTTTCTACTACTAAAAGTTGACATGGAATGCCCCATATACACTCGTCGTAAACTATTCTCTTTTAGTCTGACGCGAGACAAAAAGCGAAGTTCAACAAGTGAGTACAGCGGTTGCGAATATCCTTAGTTTGTCACTACCTACATTCTCCTTGGCGGTCGCAGTAGACGTTATGTCGGACCACTTAGGTAGCATTCGTATGCAGATAGACCGTTTCTTGATTAGAGAACTACTCTAACTACCACCTATGCAGGGAGGAGAGAAAGAGAGAGAGAGAGAGAGAGAGAGAGAGAGAGAGAGAGAGAGAATCCCGCGAACCTGGAATCTAGAATTAAAATCCAACTCGTCGACTCTTTACATGACTGGCCGATACACCGACGTCAAGGTAGTTCATGGAAACTAATAAATATAACTACGAATGTAAACGTCAATGTACACGCTCGTGTCCACGTGGAATGACTAACGAACGCGTCGAATGTTCTGCTTACTTTTCAGGCACGCGCACAATTCTCGAATAACGACTCTCTTTCCCTTTATCTACATAGGTATGTAAAAGCGTTCAAAACGTACCCCGTCCTTTCTCTTCCTCCCTCTATCCAACTTTCTTCCTTCCGATTTTGATCCGCTAAATTCTACACTGTAAACAATTTCGGGAATTTTCCTGAACGTTTTGCACGAAATTTTTCCGAACTAAAGTGGGAAAATACTTTTCCCTAATATTTTAGTAAAACTCCTTACTTTTTAGGAAAAAATACCGCACTGTTTGGGAATATTATCAAAAGTCTAGGAAATTCTGAAATTATCAAACACGTTTGGGAATTTTCCATAATATATCGGAAAAATCTTATCTATCTTGGGGAAAGAAATATAATGTTCGAGAATATTACTGGGTGTAAATAATTCTGCAAATACTAAAACCTTTCAGGATTTCATCCTATAGGATAGTTATAATTTTTCGTCAATTCGTTGAATTCAGATAGTAAAAAATTACGTGAACAGTAATAATGATTATGGCAACATTTGGCCACGATATGTTAATTTTCACAATTCAATGGTAAACTATTTTACTAATTTGAAAGAATTGAACTACTCTTAGTAAAAATTAAAATCTACTACTAAAAAAAGTTATTTTTACTGCTATAAACTTAACCCTCGCCTTACTAAAACCGGGTCAGTGAGGAGCCGAAATGTAAATTTTCAAGGATATTTCTTGGCTCTGTCACTTTTTTTCAGTAATCTTCCGTAAGTTCTCATGATTTACAATAAGAATGATGGCTCTAAAATGGATTTTTGAAAAACAATTAGGTATGTTTAAAAATATGTGTCACATTTATTTATATTATTTTAGTTACTTTATTGTTGTCTTCGTAATAAAACATTAAACATGATATTATGAAAACTTTTCTAATTATGATTCCCATGACTCGCTATTGAATTTTATCGAAAAGAAATGTGTTTGTGTCTTTCAGTCAGTTCAGGGTCAGAATTGACCCTGTTTTGGTATCCAAAGTTTTAAAATTATTTTGGTACGGCGAGGGTTAAAAGTTATATAGGCAGAATATTATTTATTATCGCTTTGCTCCTCTCCTCTAAGTTTTATTTGTGAATTCTCAGTTTACTCTTGATCGAACTAAATCTCGCAATATAATCAATTTTTTAATGGTAAAAAATATAAATTTCCTTAATTATAATTTCATTTTCCACACTTAGTATATTATTAAAATGTTTAAACGGTGTGCTGAGAGAGCGCATTTGTTGAAGCATACTAATAAAATAACCAAATATGTAGTTTAAACCCCCGTTTTGACTAGAAAATATAGCAGAGTTCTTATCAGCTGCTTCGAAATTGGGAATGCTCTCGCACTCTACCAAATGAGCCACCGACTCCTATGCAAATTATTTGGAACGATAGTATAGAAATTAACAAATCTAATGCGATATACATATATTACTTAAGATATAAAGATTGTAATCTCTTGCGGCATGATAAGTCGTTCAACGATAACTTGCGTCCAAGATATAATTTTTGGACGAAGCAAAGAGACGTGATTCTAACAAGAATCAATAACACAGCTCCACAAAAAAAAATCGAAAAAATGCTTCCTCTGACCAGACCAGTATATCTTCATGTTTTTGGGGTCGCTGAATCCGAATCCGGTGTCCGTTTGTCTCCATCACGTCACATTTTTTTTAATCTCAAAAAACCATCAATAGATCATGATTTTCAAAAAGTTAATGGACTTAAACCAAATTCGCTATAGGGGTTTTTTTGGGTCACTGATCACGAATCTGAAATCGGATTTCAAAAATTCAAGACGGCGGAACCAATATGGAGGACGAGATTTTCGAAAATCGACGGATTCATGCCAAATTTGGTATAGGGGAATTTTTTCGATCGCTGATGACGAATATGACGTTATATTTACAAAAATTCAAAATTTTCGAAAATCTCGTCCTTCATATTGGATCCGCCATCTTGAATTTTTTAAATCTGACTTCAGATTGATGATCAACGACCCGAAAAACCCCCTAATACTAAATTCGGCATGAATCCGTCGATTTTCAAAAATCTCGTCCGCCATATTGGATCCGCCATCTTGAATTTTTGAAATCCGATTTCAGATTCGTGATCAGCGACCCAAAAAAACCACTTACAGCGAATTTGGTTTAAGTCCATTAACTTTTTGAAAATCATGATCTATTGATGGTTTTTGAGATTAAAAAAATTGTGACGTGATGGAGACAAACGGACACCGGATTCGGATTCAGCGACTCCAAAAACATGAAGATATACTGGTATGGTCAGAGGAAGCATTTTTTCGATTTTTTTTTGTGGAGCTGTGTAATGTAACCCTATTGAACCTCGCGTTCAAGATAAAAGTTTGAAACAAGACAAAAAGACGTGATCCCGATGAAGATCCGATTATGTAATCCCACTGGACTTTGCGCCGAAAATGAAATTTTCAGACGAAGCAAAAGTTACGTGATCCCGACAAGGATCTGATATAGTGTAGCCTTACTGAACTTGGCGTCAAAATAAAATTCCCAAACGAGGTAAAAGGATGTGACCCCGACGAGGACCCGATAGTGCAATCCTGCTGAATTTTGCGTTTAAAAGTAAATTTTTTTAACGAGGCAAAGAGAACATGATCCTGACGGGGACCTGATCACGTAAACCTTGTGACTTTTATCTGATTCGATCCCGATAAGGATCTCATGGGGCATATCTGAGTAGGGCATGCCTTATGAATACCCGATCGGATCCTTATGGGACATCGGGATAATTTCCAGTCGGGCAGTAGCTCACCGAGAAAGACGCCATTTTCGCGTTCAGAGAGTCCTGCGATCGTGGCTAGACCCAACCAGAAAAAATTGTATTCGTTGAATAAGCCCAAAAATGACCTATAGACATGATAACATGACAAGAGTAGAATCCACAAGCACAAAGGGCAATAAATATGCGGAAAAACTTATATCTTATGCTTTTTATATACAGGATGGACCAGGTTAAACGTAATTTTTTTTTGATATTTGATAGAACAACAACAAAAAAGTAGACTTTCATAAGAAAATTTTTTTCAATAATGTTTCCTAACAAAGATACAGGGTGTCAAAGTTTCGAAAAAAAATGGTTTTCTCATCATAACTTCTAAACTACTTGATCGATTTCCATGAAATTTCGCACACAGGCTAATATCGTACAGCTCTAAGTAATAATTAAATAATTTTAAAAAATTCTCCAGTGGCGTAGATACTGGGGGCCAGTACCCCCTTTCCTCCTGCGAAATTTCATGGAAATCGATCCAGTGGCTTAGAAGTTATGATGAGAAAACCATTTTTTTTCGAAACTTTGACACCCTATATCTTTGTTAGGAAACATTTTTGAAACAAATTTTCTCATCAGAATCTATTTTTTGTTGTTGCTCTATCACATATCACAATTAATGGAGTTCAACCTAGCTTTGGCCTGCTCGCAACCCTATAAATTAAAATAAATATCTCAAAAACGAAGCCATAAATCAAAAATTTACAAGGCTGATTTTTTTCTCTAAATTAAACGGGGAATCCAATAATTAAATTTTCTTTGCAAAATATCCAGTGGCACCGAAGATTGGGAGGGGGAAAGGGGGGTACCGGCCCGTAGTATCTACGCCACTGGAGAATTCTTAAAAATTATTTAATTATTGCTTAGAGCTGTTCTACATTAGCTACATTAGCCTGTATGCGAAATTTCATAGAAATCGATCAAGTACCTAGTTTAGAAGTTATGATGAGAAAACCATTTTTTTTCGAAACTTTGACACCCTGTATCTTTGTTAGGAAACATTTTTGAAAAAAATTTTCTTATGAAAATCTACTTTTTTTTATTGTTCTATCACATATCAAAAAAAATGACGTTTAACCTGGTACACCCTGTATATGACGCAGTTGGAAAAATTCCTTAACTTGTTAAGAATATTTCCGAATGCGTCTGGCAATTTTCCCTATGTACTGTTTGGAAAAATTCCACATTCTTTCGGGTTATAAACTTCCCGACGATTTTTGGGAAAATTCTCGAAAAAAAGGTTTACAGTGTAGACAACGTTCCAGATGCACGGACATTTTGTTTCTCAATCTACAACATTCCTATAGCTCTAGTATCCGCCCTTAGTCTAGAAATACTCAATGAAAAAAAGCACAGAGAGACTGCGTTTAAATGTTAAAGAAGACGCACTCCACGAATGACTTGACGCGAGACGACGACGTCGCGAAACTCGGAACGAGGAGCCGCGAACCAAAAGGTTTAATTAAAAGGTAGTGCGATATTAAAAGAATAAATCTTATCATGCACAATTATCACAAATGGAAACTGGGCGCTTGTCAGGGGCACGTGCGCGCGCCGCAACACGGCCCGGCGGAAGTGACGTAATAATTAATGGCCACGTATCAATTAGTCGGTGCTACGCGTTCTCTGCCAGTTTTAAATCGGTCCGCCGCGCCACGCGGCCAGGTCGCGCCACCTCTCCCTGCCCCTCCTGGCCCTGCACGACCACCCCTATTAATTATCAAAGGGTCCATCAATTATATTCGCAAGCGCGTACGATTTTTGACGCGCTAACGTATCGCCGGCACAGATGTCGCGAGTTACCAGCGACGGTGCGCTCACGACGACGATGGCGAAAAAAGCGTTACGTCCGGTCAAAAGGTAACGATTAGTCAGGTGAAATGACTGTAACATAGAAAGTTATTGAAAATGTGAAAAGATTCGTTTCTTTTTTCAACTGGACATTCGTCATCGTACTTTAAATTTACGATCGGTCGTTCTATTGTATTTTCATGGAGGGATTAATTTTACTCGAAGTAAGTAGGTATATTATACGCTGAATCATTTTTTTTTATATTACTTAAAAGCGAATTGAAATTTCTGCGAGGAAGGATGGAATATAGGGAGAAAGAGAAAGAGAAAATAAAGGGGGGTGGGAAGAAAGAGAAAGAAAAGGAGAGGGGGGGAGAGAGAGCACAAGAGAGACGGGCGTGGATGCAATATAAAAAGCTAGAAAATATCGATAAAGAAAATCTACGGCAAAAATTCATTTCCATTTGGAAATCGAGAATTTTGAATATTGCACGGAGCGAAATATGATTTCCAGTAGGATATTCGCTGGGCTGCTCAAATTTAACGCGAAATTGCATTTCCCTAATCCTGCGCATCGGTTCACACATCTATCTATATACAGGGTGTTTCAAAATTCAGCACAAATTTTTGAACGGCGTATTTTTTAGATCAAAATAAGACTTTTTTTCCCTAAAAACATGTGTCCTAAAATACACACCCGCCGAGCTACAGCCATCTCTATTTTCATTTAAAAAATCGATTTATGGCATTTTTAGGTTAACAACATGATTAGAGCACTCGTCTTTCATATTTTTAGAATATTTGATGCATAATTATTGCAACCACAGTTTAAAATAATCGACTTTTTCGTGAAAACTTTACTATGTAAACGACCCCCCGTTCATTCATCGGCGATTATCTCGAAAACGGTAAGTTGTATTAAAAAAATGCAAGAGCCCAAAATTTTAGATTTTTATCTGTCCGATTAGATGGTTGTACTTATTTTCTAAATTTCTAAACGGAAACCTAAAATTTCGGTCATTAAATGTGCATACCCCTCTCACCCCCCCCCCCCCGCCGCCAAATTACGTTTACGCCATTTTAGGGGTGAGAAATCAGTAGAAGGTTCGAAACAGCAGTGGCTTGCAAATTTTTAAGAAATTTGATGAATAATTGGAGTCAGAATTGAAAATAATCGATTTCTTTTATGACAATTAAGATGGTTGTAGCTCGGAGGGGGTGTATTTTAGAACACATGTTTATAGGAAAAAAAAAGTCTTATTTTGATCTCAAAAATACGCCCTTCAAATATGTATACTGAATTTTGAAACACCCTGTATATTGATATATATATATTTTTTACGAGTCGTTTATGTACACCTATATATATGCGTAACGTATAGTTCGAGGACATTTTCGTGCACTGATCGGTTACTTCGGGGACATTTGTGTACTTTGAGGACAGTCCCCGAAATTGTTACTCATGAAGTGTAGGTATACTTTGAGGGCAGTCCCCGAAATCATCAACGCAAGTCTTACGTGTAGTTCGAGGACAGCCAAAATTGGTGTTACTTTGGGGACAGTCCCCAAAGTAACAATACATTAATCCGTTTCTTTCAGGACTGTCCTTGAAATAACAATTTATAAGAAGGACAACTTTAATTACGTTTTTAATTGAAAGCAACTATCCAGAAAGTATTTAATACTAGCAGCCCGTCCCGGCTTCGCACGGGTAGATTGTGGATTGCTTTTATCCGTCCACCACATTGTTAGCTACCAAAAAATCCTAAACCCTACTATCAAAAAGAATTTTTATAGGGCCCATAGTTTTCATGGTACGAAGCCGAACTGTACTTGACCTTCAAAAAGTCCCGGTACGGCTGAATATCTCAGCGGGAAATCATTTTATAGAAAAATTTTTAATACAAAACTTTTAGTATTTTTCCCGAGCTACCCAATGGTAATATTGGATTTGACCTTGACCATGACCTTCAAGGTTATATCAAGGTCAAATTAATTTTTTTTCGCGTTCAAATGTGTCCTTGACCATTTTTTTCATGTTACCTTTATTGTCAGCGGAGGTCAAATTTAGGTCAAGTATAGTTCGACTTTTTGAACATCCTGTATAAGATTTACTAACTCAGAAACCTTCGTGGATATGTGTCCAACTGTTCCCCAAATTTTCATCGCAATCGGATGAACGGTTTAGGAAGGCATTTGATATTACCTTAAAGGTCACGGTCAAGGTCAAATCCAAGGAAGGCATAATAATCATCCGTACCGGCACTTTTTTGAACACCCTGTATAAGATTTACTAACTCAGAAACCTTCGCGGGCATGCGTCCAACCATTCCCCAAAGTTTCATCGCAATCGGATGAACGGTTTAGGAAGGCATAATAATCATCAGTACTGGTACTTTTTGAACACCCTGTATAAGATTTACTAACTCAGAAACCTTCGCGGGCATGCGTCCAACCATTCCCCAACTTTTCATCGCAATCGGATGAACGGTTTAAGAAGGCATAATAATCATCAGTACCGGTACTTTTTGAACACCTTTTATAAGATTTGCTAACTCAGAAATCTTCGCGGGTATGCGTCCAACCATTCCCCAAAGTTTCATCGCAATCGGATGAACGGTTTAGGAAGGCATAATATTCATCCGTGCCGGTACTTTTTGACCACCCTGTATAAGATTTACTAACTCAGAAACCTTCGCGGGCATGCGTCCAACCATTCCCCAAAGTTTCATCGCAATCGAATGAACGGTTTAGGAAGGCATTTGATATTACCTTAAAGATCACGGTCAAGGTCAAATCCAATACGACCAATGGATAGCCAAGGTAAAATCCTTAAAGTTTTGTATTAAACATTTTTCTCTAAAATGTTTTCCCGCTGAGATAATCGGCCGTACCGGGACTTTTTGAACACCCTGTATAAGATTTACTAACTCAGAAACCATCGCGGGCATGTGTCCAACCATTTCCCAAAATTTCATCGCAATCGGATGAACGGTTTAGGAAGGCATAAGAGACATACAGACAGACAGACAGACAGACAGACAAACATTCATTTTTATATATATAGATAGATATAGATTGCAATGACTTTGCTTAAATTTAATTTTATAAATACTTGTGCTCAAATATATTATTGCAAAATTGTAATAATATTGCAATATATTCAAGAATTTATAATTTCTAAATAAATCAATTTTATTTAAATTCTTGTAAAATTATCTACTAACACGTTGGCAAAAAATTTCTTTGAGAAATCACTAAGCAGCATCTCAAACAACAACGATTCTAGACATTTTTACTGTAATAAAAAACTCTGTGGTGAGAGAGTATACATATGTATTTCCTCCAGGAGGAAATAACGTACACTTCTAAAAATTACAATACAGTTACAGCTTAAACAGCTAGCTGACTCTCAGGTGACACCTTTGAAGTATTAGACATCGAAAATTTAAACTCTTTCTCTTTCTCGCTCGGGAGAGAAGTCATTACCCGATTATAAGTACAGTCATCCCCCGCACTAGCTCGGAGGATATTTCCGCTAGTGCGAATTTATTAAAGCGTGAAAAAAAGCAGGGGGCCTTTCTCGAGTCACTCGCAAAGTTACGTATACGCATCTTAGCCAATAGACCAATCAGGACCAAGTACTCCGTTGTGGTGGGGGTCCTGATTGGCCTACTCACTAAGAAACGTATACCAGGTCTTTGCGTATGTGTTGACATAGGAATCGTGCGAGTGCGAGTGAGAACGCGGATTAACACAGGTGAACTCATAAGAGTTTCTTTTTCGCATACTCCAACGGGATAAGTCCGAGAAGGACGGAGAATGTGCGACAGAGAAACTCTTATGGGTTCACAAGTGTTAATCCGCGTTCTCACTCGCACTCGCACGATTCCTATCCCGAGGCGAAATTTCTATATTCATTTTGACACTGAATACCCTGCTATGACCCTTACTTCACCCTGAACACACTGTTTCGACGCTGCTTTCACCCTGCTACTACCGAAAATGAAATTACGTAGGGTCAGCAGTGTCCAAGTCAGTGTCATTTTCACATGGACATGAACACTACTTTGACACTGAAGACACTGCTATGCCCCTCTATGACCCTTACTTCACCCTGAACACACTGTTTCGGCGCTGCTTTCACCCTGACTACGCTACATTCTTTCATTCTAACCAATAGAAGGGTCGTCAGTGTCGAATAAGGTTCAACCGGAAATTTTATTTTCATACTCATTTAGACCCTGAACACACTGCTCTTACCCAAGTCGAAGATTTTATATTCATTTTGACACTGAACACACTGCTATGCCTCTCTATGATTTTTACTTCGCGCTGAACACACGCCAGAGCCCCTTTACTGCATAGAAGCAAAAGGTATTGAAATTCAAAATTATGAATAAAAAACTTATATTTCAAGAACTTAGAAAAATTGTCAGTTTTTCGGACTTAGAAAATTTATTATTTTCAAGTCCCTGCGTGCACTGGAGACCGAAATTTTTCTGTCTCGTTCGTCATGTTGAAAATATTCTAAGTCCGAAACTCTGACAATTTCTCTAAGTTCTTGAAATGTAAGTTTTTTACTCATAATTTTGAATTTCAATACCTTTTACTTGTATGCAGCATATATTAAAAAGCACATATTATAGTAAATCAAAGACAATCAATTAATGTAGGATGATTTGCGTCTATGCAAGAATATTTATCAAAAGATATAATAACAAATTTAGAAAAATGTTGACAAAAGAATTCTTATTTTAAGACTTGGTTAGCGGTAGTGGAAGCATGCGGTTGAAGTGTGAGAGGGAGTGAGTGAAAAGCGAAGAAATAAGTGAATATAGGTATAGGGAAGCCGAAAAATGAGGCAAGCGTGAAGGAAAGATAGATAGGCAGCTGATAAGATAATAGATAAATGCGGGAAGGGGAAGAAAGGCAGAAATTACGGAAAAGGAAAGCGGGGGAAAGATAGAGGTTAGGGCAAGTTTAGGAGGTTAGATTAGAGGGTCAAGCGGGGAGGAGGTAAGGTAGGAAGTATTCAGCGAAGAGAAACGATGGTCGATAAGGAGGATCGCGGACGAGTGAAACCGGGAAGAAAAGAGGAAGCGGGGAAATCAAAAGTAGGACGGCTATCGAACGCGGAAAGGCAATTAATAAAAAGAACGCCCCGACCTGGAGTAAATCCAAAATTATTCAAAGGATTGCTTGGTAAGTAAATCAATTTTAAAGCTTTAATCACTTACATACAGTAATATGATTGCGAATTAAAATGATGTATTCTAGAAACGTTGCTGCAGCAGTTCCAGTAGTTGCTACATCAACAACAGCCGGAAATAGTTCTAAAAATATTAATTAAGTGAAAATTAATTTTGTATATTGTAGAGAATTTTTTATTTTATGATGTTGAATTATATTATTACTATATAACTATAAATATGTTGAATATATATTACAAATTCTATAAATATTACGTCATTATTAATTATATTATTTATAATATAATAAACTTTTAAATGATATTCATCATGTTGTAAACTTCTGTATGAAAAATGTATGCAGCCGATAGACTCTGCAAAAAGTATAGAACTACTTCATAGATCTGTTAAATAATGTTTAAAAAATTCGGTAACAAAGTTATTTTTATTTGTATCATAAGGAAGAAATTATCAAGGCACTGCAACAATTTGAAGTAGCAAAATTTTAGTCCTATACTTTCTGTGGAGTTTACATAGATCGCATACATATTTAAGAAAACCCTATTTCCAACCTGAATACCCTGAATTTCAGCTACCTGCTAACCACGCTGAAGACCCTGAATAGCAGGGTCACCAGTGTCAAAATGAGTATAGAAAGTTTGCGTTCAAAGACACTGACTTGACCCTGCTACTACCGAAAATGGAATTATGTAGGGTCAGCAGTGGCAAAGTCAGTGTCATTTTCACATGGACATGAACACTACTTTGACACTGAAGACACTACTAGCGCAAGGGAAACTAGCAGAGTGTTCAGTGTCAAAGTGAATATTGGGATCTGACATGTCTGGATACGCCGTCTGGTGGCGAGAAGTAAAACTATTCCTAGTATACCGTTTAGTGGGTTAGCGAGTGACTGGCATTGGATTAATGTATGTAATGTCGCGTATTCGCCGAAATGTTTCTCGCATTTGGGCCCTAGACCGGTGCGAGGGAAAAATTCGACATTCCTTGGGACCCTTTGAGTCATAAATTAGATCCGGGAAAATTCCTCAATGCCACAGGGTCCCGTGTACGTGTACGTCGGCCGGGACATAGGAACCGAGCACTGGAGTTTCCTCGGGATTTACAACACTTAATCCTGCCTTCCACATTTATTCAATATATGTACAATTTTTCATAAATATATTACTACAATACTCGTAAATTCGATCAACAGGTTTTCCTCGCGAGAGTGCACCTCGTTTACGACTACGTATGCGGGGCTCGCGAATTCTCAGCGGATCCGATCGACCCGCACGGTCGAAAGACCCGGCTTTTTGATGCGAATGGGTTAACATAAATACACATAAGAGTGACGTTTTTAATCTTAAAATCTCACCTGTGTAAATGAAGGAGTGTTGCTACAAAATGTGTGCATTTTTCTCCTTGGCCCGCTGTACAGGAACACACAACACTTTTGATAGTCCCATCTTTAATTTCGCCTACAATGTTGTCCACATGTCCCCTGATGTTGTAGTTTGGTAAATACGTAGATTTTATTTTCGGGTTAACAACGAATGTCCGGGAATACTTAGAATGAGTGCGATGCTTGCGCAAGTGAGGAGCAGGAGGAGATACGAACACGATAACGAATTTTTCACGACTGCCGGGAAACGGCTCGCAAGGAATGCCGTATGCTTCGGCACAAGGGAGGGTTTTTTTCCATTTCACGATGTGAGAAGAAAGTTTCGAGAAAGTGGAAGAGTAAGAACGTGAAAAAGACTCCGGGGTTGCGCGCAGATACGTCGACGTTCCGTGATGCGCCCGTCCAGGGACAAGCATATGCGCGTCTCGAAGGCTGAATTTATATTTATGGGAGGTCAACCCTGGACGATAACGGAGGGCAAAGGGTGCTCATATCCTCCCGCGAGTCTAGTGAAAATTGGGAAGGATTCGCGGAGCCCTGCGCGTGCCAAAACAATAAATAATGACTTCACTCCCATAAGACTCTGTGTCGGTAGTATACTCATTTCGGCCATATTGGATTTTTCGAACTAAGCTCCTCCCCCATGTCAGATCCCAATAGAAATTTCGCCTCGGGATGTCAACACATACGCAAAAAGACCTGGTAAGTTTCTCTTGCGAGTGACTCGAGAAAGGGGGCTCAGCATGGGTTCGGACCCTCGGTGCTTCTACAGTATCGTATCAACGAACTGAAAATGAGTGACCAAGTCTTTCCAAGTGTTCTATTCTGTTATTCCTACATTGATTAGTGTAATGATAAGTAATTGTAATTTATAATTTGTAAGTCGGACGATTTCTACTTTTCCTTCCCGACATCGTGTTCATACTTCAAAATTTCAACGAAAACTGACTAAAATTTGTTTGCATCTGTTTGTCAGTAAGAAATACGGCACTGCTAGATATGGAAATATGCAAATTACGGAAATTAGTAGTTTCATTTTACAAAGTGTGTACAGCACCGTATTTTCGAATAGTTTTTCTTAAAAATGAACGCCCAACATGTAGAAAATATGTCACCTAATTAGGAGTATGATTAATAAGAATAAAATACCTAAATGGGATTATTGAAATAAAAAAATGAAACTCTTTCTCGGAATAGGTAATTAAGTTAACATTGCTGAGGAAGAGTAAAAACATGTAAAGGAAATTATATTTATTAAGTTACCTGCTTTGTTTTCAAAATATTATACATTAATTGGTACATAAGTAAAAAAGTACAAAAAACATATTATAACCTGCATACAGTTACATGTTATCTGAAACTATTACATGCTCGACTCCTTATTGTTATTTCCAACTGTTACATAAAATAGGAAAGCATACTAGGCTATAAAACTAAAAAAATACATGTACATCCAAATGTTTTTTACTCTTCCTGAGCAATATCAACTTAATTATCTATTCCGAGAAAGAGTTCCTTTTTTTTATTTTAATAATCCCATTTTTAGGTATTGTATTCATATTAATCATAATCCTAATTAGGTGACATATTTTTTACATGCTGTGCATTCATTTTTTAAGAGAAACTATTCTCAAATTCAAAAATGCGGTGCTGTACACACTTTGTAAAATGAAACAACTACCTACTCTTATAATGAGGCCCTGACTTCTCTCCCGAGCGAGAAAGAGACTAAAGCGGCCCTGACTTCTCTCTCGAGTGAGAAAAAGACCACACGCATCGATGTTTATGCGGCGGTTAGCGTATTCGGAAACTGCAGTCTAACCGCCGGTTGAAGTTCAACCTTCGGTTAACCGGACTTTATAATACCGGCCCTCTCTTATCGTCACTTGAACACTCTTATATTTTAAAAATTATATGATGCAACACTGTAAGTAATGTAAATTTTCCTTTGAAACAAGGAAAATAATGCTTCTATGTACCGAGGAAAATCATGCAGCATTATATTTGACTCGGCTAAATTTAATTAACAAAACCATGGAATAGTTGTTCAACAATTACCAACTAACTGAGAGTTAACAGGGCTTTGTTAGTGCAAAGCGAAAAGTTGTAGCCATGATTTCGGAATATGATCTTATGTTAATAGGACTAGCAGTTGCTTTGTTGTCTGAAAAAAAGAAAAAGATAAAGAGCAAATGTTCGAAATGGGTAAAACAGTGGTTAATAAATCGACAAGTGTATTTGCATATGCACTTAATCAACGAATTACAACTGGAACTTGATGATTATCGAAATTAGGCAATATCTGCCTAGGTACACGCGGGGACACGAAATCTGTCGCTGTCATACTTTCATTAACGAGAGTAGACACCACCGTAGCTAATGAGGGCATGAGAATTAATTGTTCATTAGTTTAGTACGTTTAAAAATGACATTAAAAAAAGTCACCAGCGACAGATTCCGTGTCCCCGGGTGTACCTACTTCTGCTATGCTTTCCGTCACACAAACTCTTGGCCTATATTTCTATGGCACCCATACACTTTTCGACATGCAGGCGAAAAGCATGGCCGGGGGTAAATTTTCAAGCGCCCGCAGTTTTTTGGAAAGCCGAGAGTTCAGGCCGAGCCTTCCGGCCAATATGACCACTACGATTTGCCTTCCGGCTTGCATATCGAAAGGCCTGCCTTCCGGTAAACCGTATCGTGTATGAAGGCCTATAAACGAGACGCGCGTCGCCCTATCATAAATTAAGTCGTCGAGACGCGCGTACGTTCCTCCCTGGACCGCACCACGGGACGTCGACGCATCTGAATGTCTTGAATGATGAATGATGAGTGTCTTCCCGGAGTCTTTCGCACGCCCTTTACTTTCAAACTTTCTCGGAACGAAATTACAGAAATTGAGAAAATATTTCTAACGTCATTCTTTCGTTCATTATGAGGAAACAAAGTTCAAGTACCAAAGTTACCTAACTCGACATACGTATATAGGTACCTAGCTCTTTGCTGTAGTTTTGAATACTTTATGAGCGTTATGAGTATTTGAAGCTGATTCGGGTGTTTTTTTTTTACAGATGCCTTCTACGAGGGTTATAATTTTTGCTTTGATAATTTTGGAACAAAGTTAGCTTTTTTTTTAACTTTTTGAGTGTAAATGTTTACTTTCTTAATTTATTTTCCTTCGAAAACATATTTAACCCTCCGTTAGACGCGTCAAATTTCTCTTATGCACAATAAGTAGGTAGGTGGTATGACAATAGGTCCGCTGGCCCTGTAGGCGACTAACCGAGGGTTAACTCTCCGTTAGGCGGGTGGAATCTACTAGACGTGTTTTGGGTTTTTGCTGTTTTAAATAAAAGAATGGATGACCAAACATATACAGTCTTGGCACCAGCCGACATAGAGTATAATGCCCGCTGTTTGAAACATATCGGGTTTCGAAGCACTTGGAGGACGGCTCTGGCAAGTGTTTGGCACACGTCGAGTGGACGTATAGTGCAGTAAAAATAGGCGATTTTATTCCATGGAATGCAAATTAATCCAGACAGGATGAAACCTATACCAATCCATAGGGAAGAATCCCCTGAAAAACATATCCAAAGTTCCCAAAAACTTTGGCCGGGAAATATGTTTAATTAATGAAAAAGTAACAAGAATTGCGGTCGAGCGTCCTTTGTACGCTGATATTTCTCGTTCAATGGGCTCAATGAAATAGTAGAACTACCATTTTGTAGCGGGGAAAATTTGCTACAAAAAATAAGCGGAAACCCCTAGCTCAAAATGTTTCGTTTCAGTTTTATTAATGTTTTAAGCTTCTGCAGCGTCGTAAACGCCAAATAATCGGCTGATCGTTCGGCGTTTAAGACGCTCAGAAGATTAAACATTAATGAAACTAAAATGAAACATTTCCAGCTAGGGGTTTCCGCTTGTTTTTTATAGTAAATTCTTCGCGCTACAAAATGGTAATTCTACTTTTTTAATTGAGCCCATTGAACGAGAAATATTAGCGTACAAAGGACGCTCGACCGCGATTCTTGTTACTTTTTCATTAATTAAACATATTTCCCAACCAAAGTTTTTTGGGAACTTTTGATATGTTTTTCAGGGGATTTTTCCCTATGGATTGGTATAGGTTTCATCCTATCCGGATTAATTTGTATTTCATATGCTATTTTTACACTGCACTAATCTGCCACGGAGGATCTGCGGCCTGTGCGGCTGGTCGGACGTATGTATGCTATTGAACCGCTAGCGGTCGGTAAAGTGACATCCCAGATAATATATCGCTTCTCCAGAAGAATAATGACGCAAGTGCAAATTTTGAAATTTTTTAATTAAACCCCTCAATAGTCTTAAAAATGACTTTTAAGACTATTGAGGGGTTTAATTAAAAAATTTCAAAATTTGCACTTGCGTCATTATTCTTCTGGAGAATATATGGCGATATATTCATTCCTCAAAAGACGTGAAGGAGAGAAGCGTCGAAATTTCTTTTTGTCGTGTAGGATCTGTATAATAAGACGTCTTATATTGATGTTATATTGTAGAGTGGAAAATCATATTACACGGATACGTTATACATGCTCAAGTAACAATATTGAGATTTGTATCTGCTAAATATTTAATACTTAGAAAACAACTGTTTATGTCCTCGAAGGAACCATTAGTTCTATTTTATATATTTCAACAAGCGGATGTCCTCAAAGTCACCATTATATATGTAACTCTAAATGTCTCTAGTTTTAGACATTTTAGAGGAAATTAGAAGCAGTTAGTAGTGTTTACTTGTTTAAAACGTCAAACGCAATTGATTCAAATACTTTTTTCTATTAATATAAAATGTCCCCATAGTCGCCATTCCTTACAAAATATAATGTCCTCATATTTGCGGATATATGCTATGTCCTCATAGTAGCTGTTTTACGCAAAATTCAAAATATCTTGACATTTTATCATTATTATTTGTTCTACGTAGTCCTAATATATATATATAATGCCTTTCTGCATCGATTTAACCCAAAATATATCGTGTCCCCAAAGTAACCTTTAGACATATACATATATATCGCCCGAGAAATCGGATTCTCGACTTTTGAGGCGCGAGGGGCGTGGCTTCGCGTTGCTAAGGAAAAATCTCTGTTAATATGTAACTTACAACATTTACTCTGGTCTCTATCGATAGAGAATAGTCGATTTATATGGCGTAACTAAGCATAGTTTTGGTTATAACCGTATATTTATTGAGAAAATTCGATGTTAAAATTGAGGGGTGAAGGGGGCAGACATTTTTCCTGTAAAGATACACGGGTGCTCGCGGCGACAGCGCTGGCGGCGTCGTTCTAACGACTTGAATGAACATGCCGCGAGACACTACCGTGTCTCTTGATATTTTCTCTTCCGTAACGTCTATAGTAATAGGAAAGTAGGCAGACTGTAGGAGACAAAGAATGTAGGATAAAAGTAGGATAGATGCCCCCTCTAAGGAAGAAAAAAAGTGATATAACAATATTTGTTGTTGTTAGAATGTGAATACATGGTCTATTTACTAGAACATAACAATTTCTATAGTAGAGAAATTTAATTTGGATAAAACAAGCGAAGATATCAAAAGAAATAACAAATTTCCTTTTCGGTATTTTGGAGGATAGCTGGCTAAGTGATGGGATAGATGATCATATTTGGTAGAATGATGAGATGAAGAATTCATTTTGGGCATAAAAGAAATAAACTTTATAATGAACATACCTAATATCTCACATATATTCTAAAATACAACAATAAAGAAAATACAATTGTCAATAAATAGATAAGCAGAAATAATTTTAGGTTTACCGGAGAACTATTATTATCCCGTCGACTCTGACGATTTCATAATTCTAATCGCTATTTATTTCTTCTTTTTTCGACAATCGTTACAAAATATATTATGAACAAGCCGCTTTTTATTTTCCACAGAAAGTTGATAATAATAAAAAAGTAAGTAATAATCGGTACATTTTATACTGTATTATTTTTCGTGACTGCAAGAATATCGGCATAGCAGATCGTTAATACAAAAAAAGGAAGTCCATTATTTTTCAGTAAACTTCAATTTTGCCGATTTTCATTCGATTCGAAGGTGGAGACCTTGTGGGGTTTCCTTGTTAGACTATACACTGTGGTTGTCCATACCCCATGGCTACTTTATATGATAACCATAGGTATACTGAACGGCCTATGGTATTGGGATCTGACATGTCTCGATACGCCGTCTGGTGGCGAGAAGTAAAACTGTTCCTAGTATACCGTTTAGTGGGTTTAGCGAGTGACTGGCATTGGATTAATGTACACAAGCCATTATTATTAATATTAATATTAAGCTCACAAGCGGCTCGAAAGGAAGGGGTACGATTCGGTACAAGGGCGGGTCTTTTTGTCCAATTCACGATGCGAGAAGAAAGTTTTGAAAAAGTGGAAGAGTAAAAACGTGAGAAAAACTCAGGGGAGATGCGCAGATACGTCGACGTCCCGTGATGCGGTCAAGGGACAGGCGTATGCGCGTCTCGAAGGCTGAATTTATGGGAGGTCAACCATGGAGCGGAGGGCAAAGGGTGCCCATGTCCTCCCGCGAGTCTGGTAAAAGTTGGGAAGGGTTCGCGAAGCCCTGCGCGTGCCGAAACAATAAATAATAATTAAATAATAACTACACTCCCATACAATTTATGTAGGTAGTATACTGATTTCGGCCATATTGAACTTTTCGAAGTAAGCTCCTCCCCCATATCAGATCCCAATACCTAGAAGGATGTTGTTGAAATTGATAAGGGATACACTTGCCCACTATTGGGCCCTTAGACCACGAGCCATTTGAAGATGGATGAATATCAGGACGATATTCGATGCAGAGTCGATGCCGGAGGTTGAGTATAAGCGTGAAACACCTAACGGGACCGGCCAGGATCGACAGCACATAGCAACGGGCCCAGGAAGGCAGGATGAGTGGGTACCTCCGGAAAGCCGAACTATTCCGGGTATTATCAGAATACCCGCTTACCCTCGCTACCTGCTAGTGCGCACGATTAGGAAGGTGCATGAGGGAATCAGCGAGATTGGAATGTACGAGAGCTGGGGACCGTTTCGGTCATTTCCAGAGGTCCCGCTTTACCCCCGCTACCCGAGGGTACGTCCCGGGCAGGAAGACGTACGAGAGGCAGTTAGTCCAGGAAAGTTGTATCGCCGTACATAGCGTGAAAAAAAAAATTCCAGACAAGCTGATTTTTTCAGGGTTGGTCAGCGACTGTCTCCTAAGTATAAAATTACCAAAATCGGAAACTTTCCCCTTGGACTTTTGAGGAATAGGGGCTGTTTTTTGAAAATTATGCTATAACAAAATTATTAGACTGAAATTGTACATAAGAACATTCTCTATTACTTTGTCTCATGAAAGTTGTTTATAAATTTATTATTTCCGAACTTAGCGGCCGTTTCCCGCCTCCGGAGGGGGGGGGGGCCTTGGGGGTGGTCTTTGAAAAGTTTTTTTTTCAGCAAATTGTCCCTTATGAAAGTTGTTCATAATAAATGTACGAACAACCTTTCCTTGTGAACTTTTTTTGCAACTTGATTATTTTTGGAGGTAGCGCCCAGTACACGAAGAATTCGGGTAGTTTTGTAATTTTGGTTTAGCTCTGCGAATTTTAGCAATATTAAAGTTGTCCATAATAAAAAAACATACAACGTTCGTTATGATATGTATTTATTTCCCCAAAAAGAAACAGATGGATGCGATGAAACTGATTTTATGGAATTCACGACCATGTAAATGAATGTTATAAAAAATCTAAATTAGGAATTCGTATCGTCCTCTTTTGTGTGATGGGCCTGGTGTTGGCGCCTCAGATTTACTGTTATCTGCTTGTTTTGTTGCTTCGTATGAAGTGAAGTCGTCGTCGTCAGAATCGCTGTCAGAATTCTCGAAAACTGTAGGAGATGGTAGGGACCCTTGGGGATGGTTTTTGAAAAGTTTGTTTTTCAGCAAATTGTCCCTTATGAAAGTTGTTCATAATAAATGTACAAACAACTTTTCCTTATGAACTTTTTTTGCAACTTGATTATTTTTTGAGGTAGCGCCCAGTACACGAAGAATTGAGGTTAAATAAAACAGCCCCTATTCCTCAAAAGTCCAAGGGGAAAGTTTCCGATTTTGCTAATTTTACACTTAGGAGACAGTCGCTGACAAACCCTGAAAAAATTAGCTTATCCGGAATTTTTTTTTTTCAAACGACAACTTTCCTGGACTAAGTTAGATTCGAGACATTTGCCGAGAGAGTTAACTGCAAACGGCGCTCGAAGACACCATCGCGAATAGATCCATAGTATAGTTTTCGGATTGAATAAATAAGAACCGCGAGTGATCTTGCTCGTTCGATTTCTTCCTCCTACAAAGTCAGAAGTGGGATAATTACACACGTGCTTCACAGTTAAGTTAGTAAGTGATCGTGAGAGACTTTTGAATAATAAATTCACAATGCCACGATATGAACGATCCGAACATCGACGATCCGAACATCGACGATCCGAACGTCGACGATCCGGCGGGTCACATCATCATAGACGCTCTCTCAGAAGTCGAGAGCGTTCTAGGAGTAGTGGAAGTGAATATCATGCAGTGGAAAGACGAGCAAGAAGTCGGTCTTCGTGCCACACCGATTCTAGAGAGCGGCTAAGCAGAAATAGTGGAAACACCGATATTTCTCGGCTTGCAGAGGCCATATCAGGGGAATCGTTAACTCGGGCCCGAGACGACTGAACAACCATCACTACTTAAATGTGAAGTTCCTGCCAGAATTCGATCCGGCTTCTAAGAACCTATCAGCGGCCGAATGGATTGAGAAGATCAACGATTGCGGTGTGGTTTATGATTGGGGTGATAAGATCGAATATTTAGGTCGCGAAGTCTCTAAAGAAGGCGTTCGACCGGGTCAACGCAAACTTGACGCAGTGCTGAAAGCCGAATCGCCCAAAAACGTTAAACAAGTTCGTCAATTTCTTGGCCTGACTGGGTTTTTCAGAAAGTTCATCCAAAATTTTGCAAACAAAGTAGCACCATTGACGGATTTGTTACGTAAAAACGCCCAGTGGGAATGGGGTACTAGGCAAGAGAATGCAGTACAAGAAATAAAGAAATTATTATCTTCAAAACCGGTACTCGCTATATTCGATCCGACACTTGAAACGGAAGTTCATACAGATGCCAGCGCAATAGGATTGGGAGCGATATTAATCCAAAAGAACAATGGGAAAAGCCACGCGGTCGCCTATTACAGTCGAAAAACAACGCCGATAGAACAGCGATATCATTCGTACGATTTAGAAACTCTTGCCGTCGTCGAGGCACTGAAAAAGTTTCGCGTTTACTTATTAGGTATCAAGTTTACGGTGGTAACCGACTGTAATGCCATTCGAGCTACGGCTTCGAAGAAAGATCTCCACCGGTGAGTGGCACATTGGTGGGTTTATCTACAGGATTTTAATTTCGAAATCGTATATAGACCAGGCGCCCAAGGCGCACACGTAGATTATCTAAGCAGAAATCCTATGCAGTGTTTAGCGGTTGACATTACCTCGTCAGAATGGATAAAAGTCGTGCAAATTCAGGACGATGAAATCCGAATCGTAAGAGAGATATTAGCTTCAGGTGATCAGCAACCTAGCGTTAAGGAATATTTTGATAAATATGACTTAAAGGGGGGCGTAGTATTTCGTAGAACTGAAACCGGAAACAAGTGGCTCGTACCATGTGCGGCTCGGTTTCATGTAGTAAAATTATGTCATGATGAGCAGGGACACTTTGCAACAGACAAAACTCTTGAAAAAGTAAAATAAGAGTATTGGTTTAAGAAAATGAGGCAATTTGTTAGGAAATATGTCGAAAATTGCCTAAACTTCTTGTATTATAAGTCAAAGTCGGGGAAAAAGCCAGGATTCATGCACCCAATTGAGAAAGTTGCCATTCCATTTCATACACTACACCTAGATCACGTCGGACCGTTTGTAAAAAGTGTCCACAAGAATACACAAATCTTAACTATCGTTGATGGATTCACAAAGTTTTGCATACTTGAAGCGGTGCAGAATACCAAGACCAAATACGTTGTAAAAGCCTTGCAAGCGGTATTTGCGCTGTTTGGAGTACCCGCCCGAATCATAACCGACAGGGGATCGGCCTTCACCTCAAACATGTTCCAGTCCTTCTGTACGGAATTCGGAATAAAGCACATCCTTAATGCCGTTGCAACACCAAGAGCAAACGGCCAGTGTGAGAGGGTAAATCGCACTGTACTGGAAGCACTGGCTACCACCACTGCCGGCAAACCTGAGGATGTTTGGGATGAAGACTTGAAGAAAGTTCAAAGTTCTCTTAATAACACAGTAAATCGAAGCACTCGCAACACTCCTGCAAGGTTATTGTATGGATTCAAACCTCGTAGTCTGGCCGATGCAACTCTCCTGGGGGCAATACAAGATACATTAGATCAGATAGATCTAAGTGACTTGCGAAAGAAAGCCAAGGACAACACCGACAACGAGCAGAAAAGGCAAAAGGAGTATTTCGATGCGAAACGTTTTGAAGCACCGAAATATGCAGTAGATGATGTTGTAATGGTGAGTTCTAGTGCAGCACCAGCGACTGGAGAAAGCCGGAAACTCAATCCAAAGGCAAAGGGATCCTTTAAGGTCAAGGCAGTTTTACCTAATGACACGTATGAAGTCGAGGACCTCAGAGACATGAAGAAGACGCCTGGGCAGCGGTCGGTGATAGCGGTAGACCAACTGAAGCCATAGGTCATCTTCGATGCCACTGATTGACAGGTAAAGGAAATTAAAATGCTTACGAACAAACTCGGTACTTCAAGTTTGAATTGTAAGTAACTGGGTCTAGTCACGAGTCTTGGCGTTTTCCGTTGGTCACTGAAAACGTGGGTTTAACCCGTGGCGTAGGCTGTATTATTTGCCAAGTCGAAATCTCTGGCGTATTCCCTTGGTCAGGATCTACATGGGCTTAGGTTTCGGCGTAGGCTGGACTATTTGCCAAGTCGAAATCTCTGGTGTACTCCCATGGTCAGGGTCTACATGGGCTTAGGTTTCGGCGTAGGCTGGACTATTTGCCGAGTCGAAATCTCTGGTGTATTCTCTTGGTCAGGGTCTACATGGGCTTAGGTTTCGGCGTAGGCTGGACTATTTGCCGAATCGGAATCTGTGGTGTATTCCTCTGGTCAGAGCGTACATGGGCTTAGATTTTGACGTAGACTCGGACCAACAGTCGGGCTCAGTTGGAAATTGTAGTCGATGAAAGAGAGTGAATGATAGTAACTCTGGGACGTATAATAGTACCTTGAAAAACAACTGAAAGGACTGGAAGCGTTATAAAATTTTCTGGTCTGGTCGACAAATTTTGTTTGATGGTGGCCATTTAATTTCTGTTATTTGACTTACAAGGGGACCCTTCGAAAGTCGGAGCACCGATTGTAATGAATTTTTTTTTATAAATAAAGGGAAGTCCCCTGAGTAACGCTCATACTTTACTTTTGTCCAATGCGCCTTTGTTTATTTAAAAAAAAAGAAATTGTTTTGACGCGTAAAGTGTGTACTGTAATGTAATACTCGGTATCCAAGATAACGGCGTGGCGCAGTCGGCTAAGGCATAGACTTACCACGCGGGCGTCCCGCGTTCCATTCCCGTGCATGCACTCTTTTTTTTTTGCCAATTTCGAACTTTTTCACTTTTTTTATTATTCAAACTATTGCTACTAATCTTTAGAAGTAAAATAAATCTAGGTAACGTGAATAAAAAATTTTTTTGCATTTAAAACTATATTTTGAACGATTGTTACTAATCATTCGAAGGCAAATTAGTGGTTTTGGTGACAATTTCTATGCTTCACATTAAATGACGTCAATGCCGGGTAAGTGCAAATTACTCATTTTCCTACGAAACATTCATTAAATTTGGTGGTAATTCACTCGTGACGTAAACACCAGGTAAGTGTCATTCGAAGGCAATTAGTGAAATTTTGGTAACAATTTCTATGTTTCACATTAAATGACGTCAATGCCGGGTAAGTGCAAATTACTCATTTTCCTACGAAACATTCATTAAATTTGGTGGTAATTCACTCGTGACGTCAACACCGTCAATCTCGAGAAGACGCAATCAAGATCCACTCAATTATTCATCATCAGTTGAGTGCGCCCGCATTCACCGAGATGATTAAATATGCGTGGTTTGCGTCTAAATTGATAGAAGAAAGACCTTTTTTCAATAATATAAATGATGTCTGTTTCCCATTGAGCAATTTGAAACAAAAATGTAACTGCGGTTTTGTAACGTTTATGAAATGTGCTTGGTGTAAAGAGATTTTGTGTTTTAAGTGTTTATATGATATTTATCATCCTAAAGTATGTAAGATGTCGGCCCCAGAATCACCATCGGAATCGTCCGATGGAATTAGCGATAAGTATACCAATTAAATTTAAAATTTCACTTGTTACGAATAAATGAAAATGCTTTTTGTAATTGAACGTGTTTAAATTTTGTTTTTTCGCCTTACCTAGATTTATTTTACTTCTAAAGATTAGTAGCAATAGTTTGTGTGAAGATTTATTTAAGTAAGGTACATATTTGTTACATATTGCTCGGCTGCTGGTCTCTTACGCACTCTCTCTCCATGCCCGTCTCTACCGGTCTCCTCACTCTCTCCCCTCCATTTCCACGCATGCGCACTATCCTGACTTTCCTCTATATAAATTTGCTACAGGTATATACTCAACACGCCTCCTCACATTTATATAGTGTCATTTTAATCAGTTTAGATTCAGCATCTCTCGAAACTTTTCAAACTTTTCTCGACACAATGCCTTAGTAAAGATATCAGCTACATTTTCATCACTCTCAATCTTAACTACGTCTATAACCTTTTCTTTTACACAGTCATGTACATAATGATAGTGAACCTCTATATGCTTTGAATTCTTCGTAAAATTACCATTTCTCGCTATATCTATTGCACCAGAATTATCCTCATATACAATAATTGGTTTCGTTAATTCAACCTTGAAAAACTCTAACAATTTTTTTACAAGCTTCAATTCACTTACTGCTTCTGACAACGCTACATACTCTGCAAAAGTCGATGCTTTTGTAACACTCTTTTGTTTTCTCGATTTCCAATATACTACATTGCCCCATAATCTTAACATATACCCAGTCGTGGATTTTCTATCCAAATTATCGCCGGCCAAATCGGCATCAACATAGCAATCTACAACATTCATACTCACACCCTTTTTATAAACCAATTCCAAGTCTTTGGTTGAATACAAATACTTTAAAATCCTCAAAGCATACTTGTAGTGTGTTTCATTATAACATTCTTGAAACCTGCTTAGATAGTTTACGCTAAAACTTATATCTGGCCTTGTAGCCGAACTTATATAGAGTAACGCTCCAATTAAATTTCTGTATTTAATATTTCTCTCACAGTTATCCGCCCTTTCTATTTTCAAATTCGCTTCCATGGGCGTATTATACAGCTTACTATTTTCCAAATTATACTTTCTAACTAGTGACTCGATATATTTGATTTGGTTTAATTTCATCTTCTTTCCACTCGGCTCATACTGCACTGTAATTCCCAAATACTCTTTAATTTCTCCGAGATCTTTCATTTTAAATTTCTTTGATAATAGCAATTTAATTCTCTTAATCTCCTTCTTATTTTCACCACAAACCAATAAATTATCAACAAAGATTAATATGTAAATAGTATCGCTTCCATTTCTATAAGTATACAAACAAGGATCAATCTTGCTCTTTTCGAAACTCACACTCATCAAAAACTCATCTAAGCACTCATACCAAGCTCTTGGGCTCTCTTTTAAGCCATACAATGCTTTTACTAATTTGCAAACTTTATTTGAACCGTCTTCGTATCCTTTAGGTTGTTTCACGTATACCTCAGAGTTCACTCTACCATTCAAAAACGCAGTCTCAACATCCATTTGTTCAATGTTCAGGCCCATTTGAAAACAATATGCTAACAAAATTTTTAAAGTTTGCATCTTAGCTACAGGAGAATAAACATCATTTATTTCCTCAGTTTGTTGGAAGCCTCTAACAACTAATCTCGCTTTATACGTATCATCAGATTTTCTCGTATATACCCATTTTACATCCAACACTTTATTATTGTTTGTATTCTCAGCTAACTTCCACGTGTTGTTTTTATTTAAACAATCAATTTCTTTGTTCATCGCTTTTCTCCAAAGATCACTCTCATTACTCTCAACCGCCTCCTCAAATGTATCAGGTGCGCTTGTACTACAAAAATTTGCAAAAATCTCACTATTATAAACATAGTATTCATTTAACTTCTTTGGTGGGTTTCTAGTTCGATCAGACCTACGGGCAGTTTCGTTTAAACTCTCATCCCTACTTTCGCTCATACTCTCGAAAGTTTCATTCAATGAATCATCATCCGACTTTTCGTCATTTTCATTATTCGTATCATTATTCTCGTTACTCTCATTATCGGATTCCTCACTATCTAGACCGATACATTTTACATTTTCCTCAACGAACTCTACATGTCTAGCGACAATTACTCTACAGTTTAGAAGTACGCGATACCCAACGTTACTATAACCAATTAAAATTCCCACATCTCTCTCAGCCTTTTTATCCCATTTTGATTCTCTTTTTAGCTCCGGTATTCTAACAAAAACCTTACTACCATATAAACGTAGATTCGATACATCCGGTCTCTTTCCGAAGAATATTTCAAACGGTGTCTTTTGCTCGATGGTTCTTGATAACGTACGATTCTTCAAATAGGTTGCCGCGCATACTATTTCAGGCCTGTACCGTCTATGTACATTAGCTTCTGCCAATAAGCAACGTGATACATCCATTATTGTTCTATTAAATCGTTCCGCAGTTCCATTTAGCTGATGTACATAGGCAGGGCAATTATTAATAACAATTCCCTTTTCTCTTGCAAATCTAAACATTGTACCATTCAAGTATTCTTTACCATTATCACATCTCAAAATCTTAATTCTCTTTCCTGTTAAATTTTCACATTCATTTACATATTCAATCAAACAATCACACACTTCCGCTTTAGATTTTATAGTATACACTTTAGCGATTTTACTATAATCATCAATAAACGATAGAAAGTATTTCTCGCCTTGATACCCTACCGTTTTAAATGGTCCACACACGTCAGTGTGAACGATCTCTAAAATATCGTTCGCTCTCTCTCTATTATTTTCAAATGGTAAATCATGCATTTTGCTCTCCGTGCGCGTTCTACATTTCATAAATTCCGATTCGATTTTACTTGGCATGCCATTTAACAATTGTTTCTTACACAGAGTGTCCAAATATCCAAAATTCACATGACCCAGCAAGCGATGCCATTTCTCTTTCTCACTCATACTTTTTGTATTCTTATTTGCTACATTAACGCGCGATACAATATTCGTAGTTGACTCATCTGATTTCAATTTACTTTTCATGATATATAATCCGTTCTCTTTCACAGCTACTGCAGTTACTTTACCAACACTATCAACAATTTTCGCAATTTTTCCTTTTGAAACAATCGTATTCCTTTGTGTTATCTTGCTATAGTTTACTAAATTCGACTTCATATCTTTGACAAAGAAAACGTTCTCCATTTTAATCAAATTTCTTTTCCCAAAACTCTTAAAATAACTCAGTACATTACCGATTTTTGTTGCTTTTACATTTCTATTGTCACCCAAATACACATTTACGGGCTCTTTGAGTACAACATACCTGTCAAACAAACTCTCATCATTTATAATATGATCTGTACAACCGCTATCTAGAAGCCACTGTATTTCATTTCCGTCTCGGCTACTTGACTGATTCTTTTGTGCCGCATTGTGCGCAACCGTCGTTGTCCACGCGCTGTTTTGTCCTCCATACGCCTGCTGCTGCTGATTCGTCTGATGTGTGCTTGACTCGCGCTGTCCCGAACGGAAACCACCGCGCCCTCTATAGCTTCCTCTTCCGGCTCCCTGCCGGCCTCGTGGTGCTCGCCATGTGCCTCGTCTACCCGACGCTTGACCGCCATTTTTGCACTGCCTCTGAATATGTCCTGTCTCTCCACAGCCGTAACATGTCTGATCTCTTTGTAACTTGTTTACGGTGAACACACTTGACTTTTTTTCTGAATTATCGTCTTTTTTATTTTTTATTTCAGCCATTTGTATTTAATCTTCACATAATCAGCCGTCTGATCTTCTTCTTTGAGTGTATCAATCAAATCATCAATATAACTATACGACTCAGGCAACGTGTTTAACATATAATTTAGTTTCTCTTTCTCTGTTACCTTTGCACCAGCGCTTTTCAATTCGTTTACGGCCTTTTCAAAATCACTAAAGAACGTCGCCGTATCATTATAATCCTTGAGCTTTATCTTTTCCAGCTTATTTCTGCACAAAATTTGTTACGCCGTTGACTCCTTTAGATACAAACTGTCCAGCTTTTTAATTATTTCGTACGCCGTCGTTTTCTCGCACACAAATTCTAACTGTTTATCCGATAATGCACTATACATATAATTTATAGCCTTTAAGTCGTTTTCATCCCACGGATCTGCGTCTTCCTCCGTTTTTTCTCTCATAATTGCAGCTTCACATTTTTTCATTTTCAAAAACATTATGATTCGTTTTTTCCACATCCCATAATTCTCCCCATCGAACACGGGTATTCTTATCTCATTTTTCGCCATCTTGTGTCGCACGTGCTTTCCTACGTACACGGCTCACTTGCTAATTATTTAATCACTTTACTATTTAACCACTATACTACTTGACCACTTAACCACGGACCTCTGCTACCATGTGAAGATTTATTTAAGTAAGGTACATATTTGTTACATATTGCTCGGCTGCTGGTCTCTTACGTACTCTCTCTCCATGCCCGTCTCTAACGGTCTCCTCACTCTCTCCCCTCCATTTCCACGCATGCGCACCATCCTGACTTTCCTCTATATAAATTTGCTACAGGTATATACTCAACAGTTTGAATAATAAAAAAAGTGAAAAAGTTCGAAATTGGCAAAAAAAAAGATAGTGCATGCACGGGAATCGAACGTGGAACGCCCGCGTGGTAAGTCTATGCCTTAGCCGACTGCGCCACGCCGTTATCTTGGATACCGAGTATTACATTACAGTACACACTTTACGCGTCAAAACAATTTCTTTTTTTTTAATAAACAAAGGCGCATTGGACAAAAGTAAAGTATGAGCGTTACTCAGGGGACTTCCCTTTATTTATAAAAAAAAATTCATTACAATCGGTGCTCCGACTTTCGAAGGGTCCCCTTGTTAGTTGCAGACGATGGAGGTGACGACACTTGAGAATTGTCGAGGACGCCAAGGGTCAGGAAAGGCCGAATGAAGATGAATGAATATCAGGACGATATTCGATGTAGAGTCGATGCCGGAGGTTGAGTATAAGCGTGAAACACCTAACGGGACCGGCAAGGATCGACAGCACGTAGCAACGGGTCCAGGAAGGCAGGATGAGTGGGTGCCTCCGGAAAGCCGAACTATTCCAGGTATTATCAGAATACCCGCTTACCCTCGCTACCTGCTAGTGCGCACGGTTAGGAAGGCGCATGAGGGAATCAGCGAGATTGGAATGTACGAGAGCTGGGGACCTTTTCGGTCATTTCCAGAGGTCCCGTTTTACCCCCGCTACCCGAGGGTACATCCCGAGCAGGAGGACGTACGAGAGGCAGTTAGATTCGAGACATTTGCCGAGAGAGTCAACTGCAAACGGCGCTCGAAGACACCATCGCGAATAGATCCATAGTATAGTTTTCGGATTGAATAAATAAGAACCGCAAGTGATCTTGCTCGTTCGATTTCTTCCTCCTACACATTTAGGAAATCTCGATAATTTCGAGTTGAAAGACGCTTATGGTATGAGATACTCCATATGCAGTATGAGGGTTAAGATAAGTGATGAGTAAATTTTTCATCTCTATGTTGACGAATATGTAAACTGATGTGACAGGAATAACCCCTTGCCTCAATCGTGCCAGCATATTCGAAATAAAGAGGGGGGGGGGGGTAGGCATCTGTCTTCCTGAGGCATCTATCCTACCTTTACCGTAATTCAATACATTCTATTATCTATTTATCAAAGTAGAATATGTCAGGAACAAGAACAATAGCTCGCCATGGACCCGAATGCCGGCCACATGTCGAAAGACACTGAAATCGGTCGCGAGAGCAGAACTGGCCCCTTTCTAAAGTGGGGCCGTTAAATTTCGAGAATCCTCCACACATCTGTACCCCTCCAGTGCCTTCGAAAAGGTCGCACATGCACTTTCAAAATGCATGAGACTGAACAGAATATTCAAAGCAAAACGTGTGGCCGCCACACGCGGAAAAAGTGAAACTTCGATATCAGTTTCTCTGAATTTGATTCCGGTGGTATTAGTTTCAATTGGCTCTATACAAGTCTTTTACAATGCTTCTTCATAGAGCCAATTGAAACTAATACCACCGGAATCAAATTCAGAGAAACTGATATCGAAGTTTCACTTCTTCCGCGTGTGGCGGCCACACGTTTTGTGTTTTTTGTTGAATTCAATATGAATTTTTTTATGGGCACAAAATGTGTAAGGAATATCATATTCACTGGATGTATTTTCACCGATATTGGATCCTCTAGGAACTTGAAAGTCTATTACATTCTCCAGGGTTTGGGACTGGTGTTGATCTGCATTAGCAGATATAGCAATATTTGATTGTGTTAATTTAATTCTCTCTCTCCATTTTCGACTTCGTTCTGCATCAGTTTTAGGTAGTGTCTTCGTCATTGTTTTCTTTACACGGTGCCTGTCACGAAACTCTTTTGCCCGTTGTTTTCCTGTTTTTGCCATAATAATTTTAATATAACACACACGCGAAAGAATGTTCAGTGTTCATTGACGTTAACGAAATAGTTTATTTTACACGTTGCCTCTCACTGTACTCTTTTGACCGTTCTGTTTTTTTTGCACCAATAATTATAAATTAATACACACACACACACACACACACACACACACGAAAGAATGTACAGTAATGCATGGTGGTAACTCGAAAAAGGTCACGACTCCGATCGCAGACTACACGAGCTCCGTATAGCCGGCCATTCGACGCGGTAAAATCCGGAAAACTGAAAATGTACAAACGAAATACAAACAACTCACAAGTAACTCTGCGCCCTCTCGTCTGGCTTCTCATGTCATCTTACGGATACGCCCAAAAAAAAAGGTCCTAAACGCTAGATTTATGGTGAGACTAAACAGTCCTCTTAGTGGAGGTGCGACACTGCGCCGCCTCATAATACGAACAATAGCTTTCATCGCCCGAAGAAACCCTCTCGAGCAACACAAACTTGACGCCCTCTGCACAGTCTAAACAGCGATTGATTTTTGCGTCATTTTTCTTCAGTTTCAAGTTAATGCACTATAACATGTGCGATCAAGAGTAGATCTCCTCGAGGTCATAAATCCCAAAGGCACTACTGCGTGACACGTATAGTGACCGAAAACGTAGAGTCGTGGATTTAAACCGTATCGGTTAGTTGCAATGATTTAATACTGCACTCACACACACAATATTACTGGTGATTATATTGGATTCAAAGAGATACAGTAATTCCGTGATGTAGCCGTGGTTTACAATTAGATACACTGAGAGGTAGTTCTGAGGGAAATGTGTGGGACTGCGAACGCATTCGTAACCCCCATTCACCAAAACATATCTACCGCCTACCTCGCTATTGCGACCGATGTACAGATGGTATCTAGATTAGTGCGTTACTTAGGTTGCGATAATAGTGAGCCTCATCGCGTGAATGATAGTCGCACGGCGGCCTGGCGCTCCAGCCTCGCAAAATCGACACATGGCTTGCCTGGCAAAGGCGATAGTCTACGTACGGTAGAGAGCGGTGGAATGGGGCAGAGTTGAGAGCGGTGTATTGGGGCAGGGTCGAGAGCGCTGTATGAGTAAGTCACGGTCGGAAGCGCTGGAGTGTGTGGGTTTCGTTACGGACCTCGTGTCGGGCGCGCGATTTTAGTACCCTCAGCATAAAAGTTTCACTTCAAAAGAATCCAAAAGTTTCTCGTCCGTGAGTCTTTTCAGTAGGTACAACGTATGATGCATTTTGCTTCTTATATTTCCAGCCAATAAGTTGCTTACAGATAATGCATATATTTTCAAAATATTAATTACTAACAAACAATAGACGAGCTACCTGTGCTATCTAGGTACCATAGAGAAGAAGCGCTCATGCGTTGCTCAGCGGAAAAGAATTCCTTCCTCCATCTCCTCGCCTGAATACACGAATCAACTCGGGTTAAATGTCGACGTTGAAGTGTCTCGCGTGATTTCAGGACCGCAAGAGCCGGGCTCGCGCTTTACGAGTCTGCTATTTTAAGGGAAATGACATTAACTCCTCGGGTGGAGCACTTGGTTTCAAACTCATTGTCCGGAGCTATGCGCCGGCCGAGCGCAACCACAGACTAACAATATAGGCAAACATACGCCCAGGGTTGCTAGGCCTTGGCGGTAAGATAGTAAGCAGTAACACTTTCTCAGTTCGTACTTGGCAACCCTCTGTTGCAAGAAGCCCTCAAGGGCGCTCTGCGTTCCATAGCCTTGCGGTCGACCGAACCCCATAAACCCCATAAATAATGCCCGCGGTTTCGCCACTTGTGCCAGCTGCGGTAGTAGCGCGATCTTCCGCTTTTCTCGTCCACCTTGGAGCCGGCTCGGCTGATCGCGACACTTTGCTCCATTATGGGGTCCCGTAAACCCTGTACCAAACTGGTAACTCGTGGTTGAGAGACCAAAGGAGAATGAGAGAGAGAGAGAGAGAGAGAGAGAGAGAGAGAGAAATGAAAGAGGATGAGAGAAATGGAGATAGAAAAAGAGACGTATTGAAAACCAAGAATATCGTAGAAATTGTAGAAGTCATTTTCAAAGGAGTCTAACAAAAAGATACAATCGGACTACCTATTAACGAAATATCTACTTCTTCTATGGGCGTGTGTTTGTTTTACTGATAATGAAATATCTGTATTTCTTTCTATCAGCGAGTATCTGGCTGACTAGTACTTCTTTTTATCGATGAATATCGACTGACCACTAATGAAATACGTACCTATACAGGGTGTCCGTAAAGTATGGAAACGGTTGAATATCTCGAAAAGTACGCTTCAGAACGGGAAACGAAAAAATACGTATCCGATAATTTTTTAAAAACTATCAAATGATACCAAGATTGATCCCACACCCCAACCCCTGTGGGTGGGGCAGGGGGAAGCTTCAAAATCTTAAATAGGAACCTCCACTTTTGATTCCATATTCGCATTCTACATTAAAAACTACATAACTTTTCTTGGAAACATTTTTTTCGATTCATGGCAGATGACGCTATAATCGACGAAATTCAATTTTTCGGTTTTTGCAATTGAGAGTCGATTTATTCGATTCTGCAATACAATTACGATAGAAATTTACATTTTTTATTCTCATACTTGATATTTTTGTTAAAAATTTAATTTAGTTTTGCAAATTTGAAGTGCAGATGCGTTCTGTACCTGGAATTCCCCGTGACGCACTAAGTTCCGTTAGAGGAAATAAGCTAATTTTACTCAAGGATAATCCCTTTCGGAATACATCGAGGTTCGAGGGTCCGGAAGGCCAGGCAATTAGCGGTACCTGTTTACGTGTACTCAGGTTAACGGATAACATTAAAACGGATTACTAGTGAAAGAATAGCTACGATTCCCGGAATATAACCTCCGCCGGGGGAATTCCAGGTACAGAACGCATCCGCACTTCAAATTTGCAAAACTAAATTTAATTTTTAACAAAAATATCAAGTATGAGAATAAAAAATGTAAATTTCTATCGCACTTGTATTGCAGAATCGAATAAATCGACTCTCAATTGCAAAAACCGAAAAAATTGAATTTCGTCGATTATAGCGCCATCTGCCACGAATCGAAAAAAATGTTTCAAATAAAAGTTATGTCGTTTTAAATGTAGAATGCGAATATGCAATCAAAAGTGGGGGTTCCTATTTAAGATTTTGAAGCTTCCCCCTGCCCCACCCACAGGGGTTGGGGTGTGGGATCAATCTTGGTATCGTTTGATAGTTTTTAAAAAAATATCGGATACGTATTTTTTCGTTTCCCGTTCTGAAGCGTACTTTTCGAGATATTCAACCGTATCCATACTGTACGGACACCCTGTATATGTCAAAATCTCACAAAAATTCCGCCTGTCTTCGGCGATATTCGGCCATGGTCGGAAATGTGTACACAGATACGGCTACACGCATACGCCATCAAAAATGTATGTGAGAGTGTGTGAGAGAATATATTCCTTGAATGTTTAGTTATTTTTCAAAATTAATAAAATATTTCCATTCGCGAAACGATTTCCCTCGTATTTTTTCGATCCTCGGACGCGCTTGTTCATAAAAAGTAAAAATTCAGTGTAATCGGAGTAGTGAATCTCAATAGTGGTGAATGTGACAGACGCTCCGTATAGTTTAATAATCGTTTGTATTTTTTTCGAATATCGAGATAGTGAACGGATGCAGTGGTATTCTTCTCTCGAATGCCTGTGCATCAAGAAAGGAGCAGGAAAGGAGACGGTCTCAGAAGAATTGCCATCAGATATGTTTAATTGCCATTTGACAGCTTTAACCTCACTTTCACACACAATGGAAGGACAATATCTTTGTGTTCGTTCTATTTTTGATGTGTAAACATCTATGCTATGGCTCTGCGGTAGGACCTTCCTGGGAAATTGAGCGTCAGACGTAAGCCATGTAGATGTGACTGCGTCAGTGTGTGTGTGGCGCTACTGCGTATACTATTCGCGCAAGCTGGATTATCTCAACGGGAAAACATTTTAGAGAAAAATATTTAATACAAAACTTTAAGGATTTTCCCTTGGCTACCCAGTGGTCGTATTGGATTTGACCTTGACCGTGACCTTTAAGGTAATATCAAATGCCTTCCTAAACCGTTCATCCGATTGCGATGAAACTTTGGGGAATGGTTGGACACATGCCCGCGAAGGTTTCTGATTTACAATTAGTAAATCTTATACAGGGTGTTCAAAAAGTACCGGTACTGATGATTATTATGCCTTCCTAAACCGTTCACCCGATTGCGATGAAAAGTTGGGGAATGGTTGGACGCATGCCCGCGAAGGTTTCTGAGTTAGTAAATCTTATACAGAGTGTTCAAAAAGTACCGGTACGGATGATTATTATGCCTTCCTAAACCGTTCATCCGATTGCGATGAAAATTTGGGGAACAGTTGGACGCATATCCGCGAAGGTTTCTGAGTTAGTAAATCTTATACAGGGTGTTCAAAAAGTCGAACTATACTTGACCTAAATTTGATCTCCGCTGACAATAAAGGTAACATGAAAAAAAATGGTCAAGGACACATTTGAACGTGAAAAAAAATTAATTTGACCTTGATATAACCTTGAAGGTCATGGTCAAGGTCAAATCCAACATGACCATTGCGTAGCCCGGGAAAAATACTAAAAGTTTTGTATTAAAAATGTATTTAAACAATGGTGGACGGACAAAATCAATCCACAATCTACCCGTGCGAAGCCGGGACGGGCTGCTAGTAAGTTATAAATCTAATATAATAATAATAAATATTTTATTATAGAAAAAATTAAACTTCTTTATGTCGAACTACGACTTCAAATTCCCCAATTAAACTCGGACCGCAGATAATTGTAAGATGTTTACACATCCTCCGTGAGTACAACGGCACTCACACCTTTTTTTGTTTTCAGGGTCATGCGAGCACGGGAAAAATCGAAGAAAATCAATCATCAATACAAGCCGTGGCAGAATAAGAGATGAAATGGAATTGGATCACAATAATCAAGTAATTACTTTTTCACTATTTTTCTCTTTCGATATATTTCCTCTTTCGTACTATTACAAGTTCCAATTTACACACCGACCTGTCAAACCTGAAGTATACACGTACCGCACTTCTCTATTTCATCTCTTCTTCGTCTCCGGTGTAACGACGGTCAATGAGGAATTACTGATACCGATTAGGGGCAGATAAGTGCTGAATAACGTAGTATAATACGAGAGAGGAAATATATCATTTTTAATAATTCTGTCATTATTAGAATAGAATTGATTAACTCAGATATAGTTTTTTAATTGTTACGCTCGAGTAAGTTCGGTATATTTTAAATAGTGAAATGTGCTGCATATGATTATGTAATTTACAATTTGTTACAGATCGTATGCAAACCCGAGGAGGTTTCTTTCGAACGAGGGATAATCTACTTGTTGTTCCAACAAGAACCAGTTGCTTAGTTGCATTCATTGCATTTGACAGGTCGGTATATAAATTGGTTCTTAATTTTTACGCTGAGTAAGTTCGGTATATTTTAAAAGTGAAATGCTGCATATAATTGTGTAATTTACAATTTGTTACAGATCGTTTGTGAACCCGAAGAGGTTTCTTTCCAACGAGGGATCATCCACTTGTTGTTCCAACAAGAACCAGTTGCATTCATTGCATTTGACAGGTCGGTATATAAATTGGTAGTATAATACGAAAGAGAGGGAATATATCATTTTTCTTAATTCTGTCATTATTAGAATTGGTTAACTTAGATTAATATAATTTTAGTTTCTACGTTTAGTTAGTTCAGTATATTTAAAATTGTTTGTGTTATTTACAATTTGTTACAGATCGTATGCGAACTCGAGGGGGTTTCTTTCGAACGAGGGATCATCGTCTTGTTGTTCCAAGAACCTACTGCTTTGGTTCATTCGGCGACCTGGATCTGCTGTCTCGAGTCCATGGACGTACGTCACTTTAAATGGATGAATATCCTTTAATATCCTCCGAACCGTAGACTTGCTAACCTCTGATTCTAACCTTTCTTGCCAGAGCCTGAATATTCTTTCGAGGGTTATTCCTTACTCTTTCTAGCAGAGCATCGATATTTTGCTGCATCTATATTCTTCTGGAACTTCCTAAAAAATAATTATAAAAACCCTATATAATTCAGCCCGACCAAGTACAATCTTATCGGACTATACCTTATCGGGGAGATTTTTCGACATAATGATTCCGAAACGTTTTTATCGAGAAGTATATATTTCTAACATACGGTAGTGTTCACGAATATTGTAAAATATCGCAGGAATGTTACAGAAAAGTTACTTGCAAGAACGTGCTTTGTGGGGTGCAAATGGTGATATTTTGTAATCCATAGTTACACCAGAGGCGAAGAAGAGATGAAAGAAAAGTGAGGTACATGTACGCTTCACGTTTGACAGGTCGGTATATAAATTTAAACTTGTGATTGTATAATACGAAAGAGGAAAAACTTATATCGATAAAGAAAAAAATAAAATAAAGTAGTTACTCTATTATTGTAATCCAATTCCATTATATCCCTTATTTTTCTGCCACGACTTTGATTGTTGATAGTGGATGGATCAACCAATAAATTTGATTCTTCTTCGCTATCAGCAATTAAAGTCGTGGCAGAAAAATAAGGGATACAATGGAATCGGATTACAATAATGGAGTAACTACTTTATTTATTTTTTCTCTTTATCGATATATTTCCTTTTTCGTATTATACTATCACACAAGTTCCAATTTATATACCGACCTGTCAAAAACGTGAAGTGTACATGTACCTCGCACTTCTATTTCATCTCTTCTTCGCCTCTAGTGTAGCGATGGAAATTACAAAATATCATCATTTACACCCCACAAAGCACGTTTTTGCAAGTAACATTTCTGTAACATTCCTACAATATTTTACAATATTCGTGAACATTACCGTATGTTAGAAATATATATTTATCGATAAATTCGCGAATGTTGGAAAACATCATAGAAATATTTCGGAATCATTAAGTCGAAAGATCTCCTCGATAAGGTACAGCTCGATAAGATTGTTCTTGTTAGGGCTGAATTATATAGGGTTTTTATAATTATTTTAGGTAGTCCCAGAAGAACACAAGTGCAGCGAAATATCGATGTTATGCTGGAAATTTATTTACGAGTAAGGGCGAAATTTCAGCGGTGCATGCAAAAGGATTTCTTAAAACTATTCCAACGTCTCGAGTCAATATATGTAACAACATACATACAGGGTCAGTCGCACTATACACGCCAGCCAATGGGTTGCATATCGCTCGGCGCTTAGGAGATACCGACGATTCCTGTAATTTAATGGTAATTTCGTTAGCCCGGACTCAAACCCCGATAGCCCGGACTCAAACCAAAGAGACGTATCAATTTGAAAAACATCGGCTAACTTTTAGTGTAGGTGATGGGTGCTCCGAAAAATGTGACAGCTGTTTGTGTTTTTATTATTAATAAATAGAAGCCATGCTATTTTTCTGTAGTCATTTATCGAACATAGACAACAGAAAAGGAGTCGAAATGCAATCAGATAAGTTAATTTCTGAATTACTTCATTTAACCTCATTTTGATAACCTATAAAGAATACATATCTTTGTGGTCACTTCTTTTTTTCTTTCAGCATTATATATGAGGACGGGACGAACTCTTTGAGGACTAAGCGGAATTAATCTTTCTACATATTGGAGAATCTAAGTCGTTGGAGAAGAACAAAAACATCGGAGTAACTACAATATCGGGGTAACTATAATACTTTATTTCTATTTTTTCTCATCGGTGCTTGCCCTCTGCCTTCCTACTACAAGTTTCGATTTATATACTAAATTTTATTTTATTTTTAGTTCATCGCCTCCACTCCATCGCCTTCGACTTCTTCTACTCAGTGAGGATTTCTCACGGACCAATAGTGGGCGTTGTGATTATTCACAAATCCTTCGTTGTAGAATTTCGGTTCATATGTGAACAAAATCTTCTGACGAACGAGGGATCGTCCACTTGCCCTTCCAAAAACCAGTCGGAATAGTTCATTCGTCGAGCTGGATCTGCTTTCTCCGGTGCATGTATGTACTTCATTTTATAAAAGGATGAAAATTCTTTTCTATTTCTTATAGTCTTATTCTCTCTAGGAGAGGATGTTCCACTGCTCTCGTATTCTTTCAGGTCTTTCTAAAATATTTACAGAAATCACATATATAATTCAGCTATGACAAGTATAATCTTATCGAGCTGTCTTATCGAGCTGTATCTTTCAATGTAATGATTCCAAAATGGTTCTATAATGTTTTGCAACTGTGTGAATTTATCGAGAAAGATATATTTCTAACATAGGGTAGTGTTCAAAAATATTGCAAAATATCGCAAGAATATCAGAAAAATTACTTGTAAAGACGTATTTTATGGGATGTAATTTCTTAATTAAATATTTGATAAGATAATTTAACATAAATCTCACTTTCGTAATTTCTGTCGGTTATGAGACTGCTGGATTGCCGTACCTTTGGTCTAATATTGAAAATAAATCTTCTCAAGGCTGAATACGACTAGGGCATGTTTCAGCGTACAATTAGCTAGATCCAGCTCGACGAATGAACTATTCCGACTGGTTTTTGTAACGGCAAGTGGACGATCCCTCGTTCGTCAGAAGATTTTGTTCACAGATGAATCGAAATTTTACAACGAAGGATTAGTGAATAATCACAACGCCCACTATTGGTCCGTGAGAAATCCTCACTGGGTAGAAGTGGTCTACTCGCTAAGAAACGTATATGTTTCTCTTGCAAGGGAGTTAGAGAAAGGGGCCCCTGATCTCCCAGTAGCTGTCAATTCGGGAGATCGAAACATCTAACCTCGAAATGGTTAATTTGTAAATAATGGTGAATAATGTGTAGAAGTGATAGGAAATAATCATTCGGGTTTTTTCGATGAGATTCCCCAAGTGTTTAAAAATCGGTGTCCGATTTTTTATATAACTGTTGCTTCAACTTCCAGGTATATTAATTGTAAGTATTACTGCAGAACGAGTAGGTTAAAAGATTTTCGTGAAGACTCACGATTTTCTGATATGTCATTTCGTACAGGTGTAACCGAAGAGGATCTAGCTCGTGTCCTGTCCGTAAAAAGATGACTCGATGGACATCGAAGAATGTCAGGCTTGTCACCGAGCGCCTATTACCCACGGTACATTAATTGCAATACGCGCTTCTCGTTTCATTCAACTATTCCAGCGTTAAATAACTTTTACTTCTTTCACCTTTTATGAACTGTTCGTGGTAGGAGGCAGCGATCGATAATAGAGACTCGTCGTAGACAAGTTCGTCTATTAAAACTAAAAGGAAATTGGTGTGCAATTGGAACATCATCGCAGGAATAATTTGTCTACGATTAGTCACAATCATTGATCGTTGCCCCCTACGATCAACAATTCGTACAAGAGGTAAATGCTTTGAAAGAAGTAAAAGTTACTTAGAGCAGGAATAGTTGAAACGAAAATCGCATATTGCAATGAAAGTACTATGGGTGAAAGGCGCTCGGTGACAAGCCTGACATTCTCCGATCCATCGAGTCATCTTTTTACGGACAGGACATGAGCTAGATCCTCTTCGGTTGCACCTGTACAAGATGACATGTCAGAAAATCGTGAGTCTTCATGAAAATCTTCTAACCTACTCGTTCTGCAATAATACTTAATAATAAAAAGCTATTCTCCTACATGTACGTATTCTCCTCATGAATAAATTCCAAAAAGTAGTGAAATCCCCCCACAAAAACAGATTCTCTGTAAAAAAGGCGGCATGTTCATTCAGTGCCAACAAAAATTGATACGTAAAATACTCTCCAAAAAAGATTTGAAATCAATTAAGATCGCCATGTTCAAGAGTTATATATAAAAAGTAAAAGGCATCATTTGAAAGGGAAATTATTGTAAATCAAGTGACTACAAAATTCGACTAAAAACATTTATAAAAAAATTTTAATAAAAAAGAACTTGCCGCGTTTAAGTTTTTATATTTTGTCCACTATACAGAGCGGCAAGTTTTTTTTTATTAAAATTTTTTTATAAATTTTTTAGTCGAATTTTGTAGTCACTTGATTTACAATAATTTCCCTTTCAAATGATGCCTTTTATTTTTTATATATAACTCTTGAACATGGCGATCTTAATTGATTTCAAATTTTTTTTGGAGAGTATTTTACGTACCAATTTTTGTTGGCACTGAATGAACATGCCGCCTTTTTTTACAGAGAATCTGTTTTTGTGGTTTACCTTACAGACAAGTAGACATAAGTACACCTAGTGTCAATGATTCTGATCGATCCGCTTTGGGTGACGGTACTTCAATTGAGTCAATTATAATTGAACGATACGAGCGGATCTTCTTGTTTCGCCATGAAGCAGTAATCAAGTTTAGCCTTCATGGCAAAACACTAAGATTCACTCGAATTTTTTAGCTACGGTCTACTCGATTGAAGTACCGTTACCCAAAGCGGGTCGATCAGAATTATTGACGCTTGGTACTACGTTAGTGTGTACTGATGTTTGGGACTTGTAGAGAACTTTGTAATTTGGTTTCTATCGACATATTAGTAAAATGAAGATAGAAGTACGAGTATAATTGAGGAGCACAGTTCCAAAACTCGTTTAGTCCATTCGCAGTTTGTCCTATAATTGCTAATAGTTTAGCGATTATAAGACAAACTGCGAATGGACTAAATGAGTTTTGGAACTGTGCTCCTCAATTGTTCGCTTGCCATACTATATGGGGTAAAATAGTAGGAAATGCGAAGAATGGGACAAAAAGAAACGGAGGGTGGTGCGCGAGAGACTCTTCGAGACTAAGGGCAAACGTTCTGAAAATCTCTAGGTATTTTTTTTGTCGATTTTGGAGAGAGAAAACTCGACAATAAAGCACTCTCAATTTTGAGAGCGCGCGAGACTTTTCCTCCAAACCTCTCTACGCGCCCTTCACCAGGTCATTCCTCTTCTTTCGATACATCACGCTTAAGTCGAAATCCGCCTGTTTATACGAACTAAGGGACGACGACGACAACGACGATGCACGACGAGGTGGTCGTAGGAGGGGACGCGCGGCCCGTACAATTTCACCCCTAACCGGGAAACTTTTCTTTTTAACCCGACAAGCCTCTTATTGTGAAAGACAATTCCGAAGACTGTCTTTCAGAGGCGTATCTTCTTCTCCCGTCTCTCGGGCTCTCTCTTTCCTCTTTGTACGTATAACCTAACCTGATCTACCCTGTAGATACTACTTTCTCATCTTATCCCAACGCCGGCCGAGCCTACCCGTGCCAAGCCGCTTGCTCTACCTCTCGCGCGGAAGCCACGGTTCTATCTTATTCTTCTCCATGTAACGTAAAATACCTAACTCTCTTGCGACGGTATCACGCTGTCGTTTTTTGGCCGGCTTTGCGAGCCAATGTCACTACTCGCGCTGGATACTGGACGTGAGAACTAATAATTCTTTTCGAGATAGACCATTTCTGTGAGGTGAGAAGTTTATAGAGAATCGCAACGTGCGTTTGAGACGTAAACCAAACTAAACAACTGATAAGCCGAACTGTTTACATACAATAGGTGTACAACTTTGCTTCCGCCGTTTTTCCGAAATCCAAGGCTTTATTGTAAAAAACTGGTTATACATTTTTGATTCAACGTATTGTCCACCGCGGGCTACTATTTTCTCTCATCTTTCGGGCAGCGTACGAATCCCGCGTTGAAAAACCTGGTCATCTTTTGAGACGAACGGCGGAAGGAAAACGGTGGAAGCAAAGTTGTACACCTAAAATTAGGAGGTTTCATTGAAAGCCGCTGTTCTTCTGTAGATGGCTCTAACTATTTATGTCGTGCGCAGCGACTAATACTTCTTGTGTCACTCAAAATTATGGACATTTCTCATTAATTAAGATTCAGTCATTAAACTGCCATTTTTGGTTAATTTAAGTCTATGTCTATAACCTGAGAAAATGGAACGCGACAAGTTGTTTTTTCGATGTGTACTTCTACACTACTTTGGTTTAACAGAAAATGCTGCTGCAGCTCATCAATTACGTGTGCACACTTATGCTGAATCTGCTCCATCGGAAACAGTATGTAGAGACTGGTTTCGTCGCTTCAAAAGTGAAAACTGTGATGTTCACGATAAACAACGGCCAGGTCAAACAAAGAAGTTCGAAAATGAACAACTGCAAGCTCTGTTAGAAGAAACCCCTATTTAAACTCTCAAAGAATTGGCTCAACAGCTTTAAGTTGATAAATCTACAATTTCATGACGTTTACATGCCGTTGGAAAGATTGAAAAAGAAGGAAAGTGGCTGCCACATGAATTGACTGAAAATGCCATTGCTAATCGTCTGAACATCTCGATTTCTTTGCTTTCAAAGCATAAAAAGAAAAGTTTTTATGGCGTATCGCAACCGGTGATGAGAAATGGATCTATTTCGACAACCCGGAACGCAAAAAATCATGGGTTGACCCTGGCCAACCATCAACGTCGATACCAAAACGAAATATCCACGGTCACAAAACAATGCTTTCAATTTGGTGGGATATGTAGAAGGTGTCGTTTATTATGAGCTATTGAAACCGAATGCACCAATTACTGCCGAACGTTATCAACAACACTTCTAGCGTTTAAATGACAATTTGATGCTAAAACGACCATCGATTGCATGAAATCGCTGAAAAGTGATTCTTCTTCACGACAATGCTCGGTCTCATGTTGCTTGAGCCGTGAAAGAAGCATTGATGGAGCTTGAATGGGAAGTTCTCCCGCACCCAGCGTATTCTCCAGACCTGGCCCCGAGTGATTATTATTTATTTAGATCGATGCAAATGACTTGGAAGATACACAATTCCATAATTACCAAGAAGTTAAAAATTGTGTTGCTGATTGTGAGTGGATTAGCTCAAAAAGTAGACAATTCGTTCGTCGCAGAATTCAACTTCTGCCAGAAAAGTGAGAAAAAATTATAGCTTCTCCGAAGGCAAATACTTCGATTGAAGTATTCACACATTTTATTGCGACATGTTTTAAAAACAAGAAAAAAACATCGGCTTTCAATGCAACCCACTAATAAATAATTTCTCTAGACAATTCAAATTTTATTTTTCATAATTCTTTCCCATTATTCCTTTACTCTTCTATGACATAGTGAAGTGCCAGAAAAAATAATGTTTCTTGCGAAATTCTTAATAAAGTTGTAGCTTGACACAAGAATCGAACTTATGAAAATAAATAAATATCGTGTAAAATACGTCTCCTTCAACACCACCTAGCTCTTTTTTCTTTCTCGTCGTCACACATCGAATTCATTTGCCAACTACTCAGAAACGCATAGCAGTTAATTTGCATTTATATTAGTGTTCATCGGAGCGCGGACATGGACCATTGTTCGACCCTCCCCGTCAATTTTGTGAGCAGTTCTTAACCCCCGAAAACTTTAAACTCTCTCGAGATTTTGTTTAATCGCACGGAATGATCGCAGAATGATATATATTATATACGAGTATATACCGACGCCGTACCGTGCGCAGGACAGCCGTGTAGCAGTTTCGCCCACGGGGATTAAAAGTCGATCGTTTTAGGGGACCTCGCGTGCTAATTCGCCATCTGATATCCACCCTCGGGGGATGGCGAAGTATCTCTGCCTTAAATGGAATCCGACAAACTCGCGGGAGCTCTCGAAAAAAAGACGCAGTTACCACTGTCTATACCGCTTTTACGCTTACCTATGTATCTTCAGGTATTCGTCGAGGGTTCCGGGGAAAAACTCCGTATCGAGTCAACCTTAAATCATCGCGAAGAGTGCGCTGTTGCGTACAAGTGAAAAACAGCGTCCTATAAATTTCTTGTGGCTCGCCTTATCGCAGCCCACCTTGCGAGGCTCGGTTGCGGTTTAATCTAGTGCCGATCGAGGCTGCATCGCGAAATTCGCAAAGTTTTCACGTTCGTATGTTAGAGGGAGAGATAGGGTTGGGAGGGAGAGGGAGTTTAGAAATGGGGATGGGGGAGATGAAAGGAGTAAGGGAGGAAGAAGGAGAGAGGGAGAGGGGGGCAGGGAAGGGGAAGGGGAGAGAGAGGTATCCTTCTCCTCCTTCTCCTCTTAGTTCGCCTCCCTTTACCTTCGCGAAACCAACATAGCTTCCACGCCTTCCCGAACACGCGTACCTGTTCGAACGTACGCCTCATCAAAACCGCATAGAATCAGGGAGAGGGTTAATTTCACGCGTGTCATAAATCGAAGCGGCCCTTCCGCGCGATCTGCGAAACTTCACCAGGCGAGGGGAAGTTCCCCGGTAGTTTGGGATTGGAGCGAATACTCGATTAACTCCTATAGGTGTGTTAACAGAAATGAAATTTAGGGTGAACTTGTCGAAGGCGTTTCGATACTTTAATTGCATCCTGATAATTATTGATAAAAGTATATCTTATACTTATCTTATTATCTATATCATAAACTGTGATTGGTTGGAAACAAATTCCAGGCGGTTTAATGTCGATCGTGATTAACGAATAGATGTGACTGAAAACTTTGAAATAAATTGTCAATTTATGCCATACCGAGGATGGTGCAATGCTTACTAAAAGCTGGAGCAAAGTTGTTCACAAGCAGCGAATCTCGCGCAGTACCACGGTTATTCCCGAAGGACAGAATTCGCGCCAAGCCAAATAGCGCGTGAAGACGATCGAGTTCTGTTTTCATAAAATCGTCGAGAAATAACATTGACATTGCCCGGGTGCGAGGCACGCCTCGCCTCTTCGAGGATCGATAGTAATTTACTCGTCAAAACTTTCCACGGGGGTTAATAAACCCTATCACGCATACCGGGAGCTCGTCGGGATAGGCAATATAGCCGCGTCCTCCGTAATCAGGCTTAAGTCGATGACGCGACGCGGCACGGAAGGGCGTGAAACTCTTTGACGGGGATGATTGGTCTATCTAATTATCGGGGGATTACAGGCTGACGTACGTCGGACGGACGTGCAAAATCGCGAACAGTAAACTCGAAACTCCCCGCCGAGTGTGAGAACTTCTCCGCGAGGACACGCTGAAATTTCCATCTTCGAACTCGAAGATGTGCGTGTGGTCGCCAGCTGGTGAGTATATTTGCCCGTTCGCTGCGGCGAGCGACAAGGGCGATGAAGGATGGTGGACACCGCTGGTTGGCGAAGATAAAGCTTGATGACGTTGCAAAAAAAAATGTTAATTAGTCCGGCTCCGTGTAACAGGATAACCATTCATTAGGAATTAAATATACGAGGGCAGAGTGAAAAGTCTGATACTTTTCTAGTAGATGGTAGTGCGATCGCGAAGATGAGTATACGCCCCCATTTGGTGAAAAAAAAAAGTTCTGTTCCACCACAACAATGCACCTGCCCATTCGTCTGCCATTGCAACAACAAAATTGGTCGATTTGAAGTTCGAATTGCTGCCGCATCCACCTTATTCACCGGATTTGGCTCCCTGCGACTTCTTTCTCTTCCCTCTTTCTCTTTCTTTTCAGACTAGAAAAAATGGCTAGCTGGAAAGAAATTTTCATCAGACGAAGAGGTCTCGCCGCAGCAAGGCGCTACTTTACAGATTTTGGGGCGCACCATCTACTAGAAAAGTATCGGACATTTCACTCTGCCTTCGTAAGTGTGGTTACAATAGTTAATGATACATGAAAAACTCTGCAGAATAAATTCGATTATATTATATAATTGATCAATTAGTAAGCCGTGCCCAATAAATACTTCTACAGTACCTGGTATGATTGTCCGTCTAGAATCTTTGTTTTATTTTTACCAAATGTTTAACGGCAAACCGAGCAGCCGCATCCTTCATCGTCTAAATTTGAATCTGGTAATTCTTGCATTGAAAAAAAATTGCTAAATTAAAAAAAATAACCTCACTCGTAACAATTAAATCTCAGACTTACAGAAACCGTTTCCGTATTCAGTATAAATCTGAGACCATATGAAAGGGTCAGAAGCAAAAGTGCCTAAGTGACATTTTTGGTGAAAATGACTTAATTACAGATTCGTGTTCTCAGTATTCGGTTCTGTTTGGTGCAAAAATTAACCAATTAAAAATTGTAAGGTAGTGCCATAATTTACGGGTAGAATAAGTTATTGAAATGAACCCGAAATTTGGAGGCTGTTTCTTCAGAGAATAAGCATTTTGCTACTTAGGCACTTTTGCTTCTGACCCCTTCATATCTGATATCGAAATTCAGTCTGTTGTCAGACTGATCGCAGAGTAACAGAAGAATTCATGTGCATTCTATCCTCTACGGAGCATTAAAGAAAGTTGTAATAAGTCGGACTTCAGATACTATTATATTACCAGAATCAATTCAAGTCCTACACATATTCTGCTGAAGACCTTTTCAACAAATCTTCTATCAGTCTGGCGTCAAACATTTTGCAGTCCATGTGTGGACATATACAAGTCCACAGTAATTCTGCAAATCCGGAAGTTAGGCTTTGCTACTAGGACTATCGAATAGTCTTCCTAATAAGACTATTCGATAGCCCTAGAAGCATATTTATTTCATTTGAATAAGTATCGATAATATTAAAATATTTAATTCAACCAATAATATTTATATAAATTTAAGCGATATTCATTTCAAATCAAGTTCATAGGTTCTAGGACCGTCTAATAACATATTTATTTAAATCTAACTTAGTTTTTCTCTCAATGTGAATGCAGAGCTTGAGATTCCAATTCAAGTAAACATTACGTTGGGCTAATTTTTACTCGAAGTAGCATCCCGAACCCCATTCTAATTCCGCCAATTCAAGGCAGAAAAAAAGTTACCAGAATACCTACTTCTCTGCTCGGTTTGCCATCAATAATCTCGGTCGAGATTATCGAATTAATAAAACCGTCCGACCGTCCGACCGACCCTCCGACCGAGAGTATCTATACAGGAATTGGAACGCCTTTGCGTTCAATAGTCAATACGAGATTTTGGTTTTGGCATTTCGTGCTTTCGCTACTGGTTCTGCTGGCGTCGCCACCGTCCGGCCTTCATACTCACGTACACTTCCCTTTGCGGCGACGACCCGTGACCAGTCGGTATTTGTACAAAGCCCAGCCGACGGTAAATTTCAAGGTCCCTGTAACTGTGCGGTTCTGCTCGGGTCAGGACATCATGTACGTGTGTACGAAGGCTCGCACACTGGAACGCGCTGTACTGCTTCGTACACCAATAAGGCCAAAGCACATCTAGGCGAAGCGACGCGCCGCGAAGCGAAGCTACCTTTTATATTTCCATTGATTCTTATGAGGTAACGCACACTTGAGCGAAGCGAAGCGCCGCGACCTAGGATAAGCACACTTGTGCGACTGGAAGCGCAGCGAAGCGAAGCTACCTTTTATATTTCCATTGATTCTTACGAGGTAACGCACACTTGAGCGAAGCGAAGCGCGGCGAAGCGAAGCGCGGCGAAGCGAAGCGCGGCGAACCGAAGCGCGGCGAACCGAAGCGCCGCGAAGCGAAGCGCCGCGAGAAATGTTTATCGTGGACGGAATGTAATTCGTTAACAGATGTAAAGTTTCGTCGATCACTTCCGTTAACGATTCGAAAATCCTTTCCAAGATAGATCTCGTCAACGAAATGAATTTTCTCACACGAAATAGTATCTTATATCATAAGGCGGAAATTCGAGATTTTTTCAGACTGTGTTTAATTAGGTCGTAACACGAGGCATGGTTTGGGGAGGAGGCTACGATCTATATAAACACAGTCTTAAAATTCCGAGGATTTCCGCCGAATGACATATACTATTTTTCCTCACGAATGCCCATTTCTCAAAACAAAACATGTACACGGCTCATTTCACGTTGCGTTCATCAGTTTGAAAAAGGCGAAAATGAATGAAAAAGGCGAAAAAGGCGAAAATGACTGACATTTCATGGCGCTTCCCTTCCCTCCCTTCTCTACCCGGGTATCCATATATGGATATTTTCAGGTATAGCTGTTTATACCTGGTAGAGAAGGGGATAGAATTCGCCGCGCTTCGCTTCGCCGCGCTTCGCTTCGCGTCGCTTCGCTTCGCCCAAGTGTGCGTTGCACAGCCGCGCTTCGCCTAGATGTGCTTTGACCTATACAGTGAGCGTGTAGTAGGTATGTTCGTTCATCTCGACGTAAAGCGAGCAGCGAGAACCCGTATATCTTTATGTCTGCCCCCTCCACCCCTCAATTTTTACATCGAAATTTCTCAATAAATATATGTATGGTTATAACCAAAATTATGCTTAGTTACACCATATAAATTGATTATTCTCTAATGATAGATTGATAAAGACCAGAATAAATTTTTCATTTATACCGGTAGAGATCGAGTCGGTAGTTACAGTTGGCTTACAGCCCGTAAACACTGTGCAGTTTATTCACTGTTTCGATAATTTTAACAAATCGGTGCAAATCGAATGCTATGTTATGAACATAATATCCGGTTTGCACCGATTCGTTAAAATTACTGAAACGGTGAATAAACCGCATAGTTTGTTAATTTATGATTTTTATGACTTCTTTCACGAACGAATTGTTCTGGGGAAAATGTAAATATTATCGAAACATTAATTATAAAATCATTACATGTTGCTGATTTTATTTATCATTCATAATTTTTAAATCAGTCATCTAGGCTGAAAACATTTTTACCGATTTTCCGTTTATCATTGAGTGCGCTCTAGGTGCGAAATTCGATGTTCAATTGTTTTCAAACTGTTAACACGCGATACGTCGGCTGACAACAATGAATGTGTAGTGACGCGCCACGCCGCTCTTTTCTTCGCCTTGTCGGAAACTACGCGATAAAGCGATCAGGGGCCCCTTTCTCTAACTCACTTGCAAAGTTGCGTATACGCATCTTAGCCAATAGACCAATCAGGATCAAGTATTCCGTTGTGGAGGGGGTCCTGATTGGTCTACTCGCTAAGAAACGTATACGTTTCTCTTGCGAGTGAGTTAGAGAAAGGAGCCCCAGGGGTCTCCTTACCTGAGAACCCTGCCTACGTCACAACTAAGGGCCTTTGCACACGACGTTTTTACTAGCTGACGACGCGCGTTATACGCGATTAGGACGCTCAGCAAACGCAAGGCAGTCGGCAAGTTGTGTCGGCACCTTCTCAACATTCTCAAGAGCTCTGCCTGGCTTCCACGCCCTTACAGGGTGTGATTACAACCCTTCATTTTTCCGTAAAGGAAAAAATAAATCATATCAGTTATTGAAGGCGTTCTATAATTATCAAAAGGCATTTGAAGACCTAGGCAAAGATGATGTTGACACTTCAGCAGTGTTTCCTGTTTTGCAAGAATTTATCTGCCGGATGTATGGTGTCAAAAACGCAGACACCGTTAATGAAGCTCGTTTGGTACTCTTTAACGAAGCTTATAAAGTTGCAGACACTACGTACTCATTTGCAAGAAACATCCGTAATTGCGACGCATCGAACTTGCCACCATGCTCAACTGAAGTGCAACAGCAACTACTGCGGAGCTCGTACATTGCCAGTATCTGGCTAAATGAAAATTTGCAACAACCAACGGACAAATATCCAGAAAACCATGGCTGGTGCAACAACGACGGCAAGTATGAATTCGTCTGGTTTCAAAGAGATCAATTGCCTGAATTTCTTGGAGATCTACTTGTTAAAGATTCCAATAAAAGCGACAATGATTGCAACAGTGACATTGAATCAGGTATGCAGATTTAACAGTAAATATAAACAAAAAATATTACATTTTTCTAATCAATTTGTTTAAATTTATAAACGTAGGCTCCCGAGCATCTAGTGATCTGAATTCAGTTGACGAAGGTGACGATTCTGACTGGCCGGACACAGAAGATGATTAGATGATCGAACAACTGACGGTATTAAAATTGTCTTTATACGAAGTACCTACCTACCATATATTTGTAAGTCGATAAATACTCTAAGAAATTAGTTCGCTTTAAAAAAATTTCTATTAAAAATATTCTTTCACTTCACGCACACCTCGTTATATTTGTATAAAGTACTATACCGTCGGCCAAATGCCAAAAGGGTATTCTAAAAAAAAATTATATCATTCATCCGTTTTAAAAATTGTTAAAACATCTGACATCACAAATAAAATGTTGAGTGTCCTAACATAAGACTGATGCTTGATTGATATAGTGAAGCTCATCAATATTGAATGAGCGCTAAAATATTAACTCCAGGGAAACTAAATTACTATTATTACTAAAAAGATTCTAGAAAATAAACAAAATCATTATCTATATTAGAAGCATTCCTAATACAAAAAATTCTGCGGCAAACAACACGAAATCGAGGCGCGCGCACAATGGATGTTTAAACCGTTCCGCCAGGTAGTTAATGCCAATATTTCGTTCCGCCAATTTAAATTTCCACTTGAAACAGTTGCCTCAATAACATATTAAAAATTGAGGCTTAACTAAATAATAAAAATTTTATTGTTCACACGACGTATTTAGGATGATCCGCCACCCTTTTAATGCCGGCCAATCGATCCGCCAATTTATATTCATAATTGTGGACTACCAGATGAATAGTAAACAAAATTTCAGCCTTAACTAAATAATAATTTTGTGCACTATTTTTTACAAGTTGGGGGCGTTCCGCCAGCCTCCTATACCGCTATCAAGGTTAATCCTCACGGATGGCACTTAGACATGCCCCCCACAACATTCTCTCCAAAAATAGGCCTTAACTAAATAATCACTGAAAAATGTCACTAGCTCTTAGTCTATTACACACGATCCTTGCTAATACAACCTTAGCAGGCGCGCGGGCAGGCGGGTATTAGCATACGCGCTGATGACGCGCAGCGAACGCGCTCATCAAAAAGGCGCATCGTCAGCTAGTTTAAAAAAACGTCGTGTGCAAAGGCCCTTACGGTTGCCAGCTTTATCGCAGCGTTCCGTACCCCGAGGTACATATGTCGGTACCTCGTCGAACCTTTGTCTCACGGTGTACGGAATTTCGCCGGAAAGGCAGTCGGTCTTGAGCTTCAGATGCGTACAGTTGCGTATTTTTTTTTCTATCCACTAAAGTAAGTAGATAACAAACCATACAATAAATGTATAATATTAATAAGCTTCATATCACGCTTCAGTTCAATACACAATCGAACTCGGTAATAATAATAACTGACTACATTCTATCATTTAAAAAAATGTTTCATATTTATCTGACAAAAGAGCACGAAAGAAAATTAACGAAAAAAGAGATGAAATCCCCCCCCCCCCCCCCCCTTCAAAACATCGACGATGTATGATAGCACGAATTAATAAAATAGCTCCCTTTCCAAAGTAATCATGTAACAACTTACGAATCACCAAAGATAATGAAAAAATTATGATAAAAAAGTAAGGAAATCATTACCGCCAAATTAATGAAAGCAAGTGTGTTGTCAAGGTATGTTGCGTTAATGAGAGAAATAGTACATAATTCCATACAATTGTAAACTTTGCTACAGAGACTAAAAATAATATAGAGGGAAAAAAAACCAAGTTCCACTGAAACTGAGAATATATCCTCAGTTAACCATTGTATGGAATTATGTACTATTTCTCTCATTAACGCAACATACCTTGACAACACACTTGCTTTCATTAATTTGGCGGTAATGATTTCATTACTTTTCTATCATAATTTTTTCATTATCTTTGGTGATTCGTAAGTTGTTACATGATTACTTTGGAAAAAAAGGGAGCTATTTTATTATTGAATATTCCAGAGTATCTTCCTCTATGTGTATATATGTACGTCCCACTGCATACGCGCAGATAGGAGAATCGAGCCGAAGCGTATTAGTTTCGCATCGCTCCACTTGTGTTACGAGTTTCTTCCCCGTGGCCTGTACTAGCAGTCGAGTGCTAACCCCGCACAAGGATCCAACGTAGCGTACGGCAAAAATCCTTTTCGTAGTATGAATATTCAGAGGTAATAAATAAAATTATGCACTCTGGAGGGTGACGGTGGCGGTTTGCAAGTAAGAGCGAAACATGCACGAACATGGGATGCAATATTTAACTTAGTGAGAAGGCGAGGCTGATTCGCTGTCGTGAGACAACTAGACGGAAATAGTATCTTATGTCATTAGGCGGAAATCCAAGGTTTTTCCAGACTGTGTTTAATTAGGTCGTAGCACGAGACACGGTGAGGGGGCGAGACTCGCCGAAGTCGAGCATTGTCTTTTCACCATGCCTCGTGCTACGATTTAAACAGTCTTAAAAATCCGAGGATTTCCGCCGAATGGCATATTAGTTATTTTCGTTATTAGGGCGTGAAGCGCTGTTTCTAACGAGTGTGAAGTTTGCCGCACGAGCGAAGCGAGTACGGCAATCACACTCGTTAGAACGGCGCGAAACAACCGAATAACGAATTATATTTTTGGTCACTAAGTGTCAAATACGAGGTTGACGATTTCACGCACTGCGAAGATTATTTCACGCACTGCGCAACTTTTCACGAATTGGTGTGTGAAAGATGATCTCACATGCGTCGAGGACGCCCATGAAACCGAGTATTTGACACTGAGTGACAAAAACTACTTTTTCTCACGAATGCCCATTTCTCAAAACAAAACATATACACGACTCATTTCACGTTGCGTTCATTAGTTTGAAAAAAGGACCCACTTCGGACTAAGCGATCGCGCCAGTCTGAGTAAAGTACTTTTGACAGCCTGCGGACTCCCGCTCGGTGTCACGCGGGAAAAACGCCATATTACGATCTAAAAATAAGTTGGAAAAGGCTTCGAAATGGGCATGAGTGAGGAAATAGATATTTTCGTTATAAGGGCGTGAAACGCCGTTTTTAACGAGTGTCAAGTTTTCCGCACGAGCGAAGCGAGTACGGCAATCACACGAGTTAAAACGACGCGAAACGTCCTTATAACGAATTCTATTTTTTGTCACTAAGTGTGAAATACGAGGTTGACGGGGTTGAGGACGCCCGTGAAACCGAGTTTTACGCACTGAGTGACGAAAAAGAGTTTTTATAACACGTGCATCGAAAGTGGTGCTTTTCATGCTAGTTTTACGGAACGAACATAGCAAATTGCACGCTAGGATAGAAAAGTTGAGCTCGCGCATGCGCAGTTTATACTTGCTTCACTTTCGTCCCTTGGGTGAATTTTCGTTCACTTTCGTCCCTGAAAACTAGCATGAAAAGCACCACTTGCATTCACTTGTTATAAAAAATATCGTGTGCAACACGGACCAAAGTTGGCGCCGACGAGTGTGATTGCAACCCTCGCTTCGCTCGGGCAGCAAACTTCACACTCGTCGGCAATCGCCAACTTTCAGCCCTTGTTGCACAATATACTATTACCCACAGTCGTTTAAATTAATTGTTGGGCGCGGTAAAAATAATTATTACTCGATGTTCACTTTTTGCGCTCGCTCGTTCAATTTGTACCCTGTATGTCATGTACAACATGATATTGTACAACTAACGTTTGCACGGCACTCTAGCCGTGGCTGGTTGACGTGCTTTGTCAAAGCAGTCTGGCAATTCCGCTCGTCTCCTTCATTCCTGAAAAGCTTCCGGTAGATAAAGAAGTTGAAAATCTGTATAAATGTCGAAAGCATAATATACGTGTACTAAATTGGTGGGCGTTAGTAACTAATTACGCAATTAATAAATAAAAAAACAATCGAACAAAGACTTTAGCAAACTCGAAAAAATATTTTAAAAATTTCTCGGTTGCAGTATCACTGATGCATGTCGAAAGAAAAAGGGAAAAAGAAAGAGAAGAGCATACGAAGTCCAGAACGAAAGCACCCTGTCTGCGATTCGGCTAATCTGGGTCTCGGTAACGTTCGGTAGAGACGGCTGGAAACTGTCGCAGCTTCTCTCGCGTGCAGATCACGTCTTGACCGCACCTCATCCCCCGGCCCAGTCCCGAGTCGGACTGCTGTTCAACGTAGCGTGAGAAGGGGAAGGGGGGAGCTTGATTGTCCATATTGTCCACTCCTACTAAGTTATGGAAATTCCTAATGCTAACCTGATCATCTTTAGTCATCCGGATGGGACGGAAAATTCGAGTTCGCTAGAAAGAGAGAGGAGAGGGACGATAGCACCGAATAGTACGGAAAATTCGACGATGCAGTGCTGACAATTGCGAATTAAAAGACAGAACCGCGCTTCTTTCCAATGATTATTTCACTCCAATTATAGAATCACCTTCTAATTACCACGGCTGTAGCTCGTCTGTCGTGAAGCGTCATTGGAAAGGTCACTAAATGACGATATAAACGCCTGCGCATCACTCCTATCCGATCGTCCATCAGCGTAAAGCAAACACGCATCGAGGATCCAGTAAGATCGATGGTGGGCCGATATCCGCGGATTAAACTCGACAGTCGCACCGGGCTATCGGACTAAAGGGGTGATGTGTAGGAGCAATAACGATGCGCCAACCCGCTCGGCTCTTCTGTATGCAGCCGGTGGTATATGTCCTCGTACACTATACGATCGTACTATGTGGAGGATGTATCAGGATTTCTGTCCTATACATCTTTAGATCCATCCAAAGAAGTCGTGAGTTCCAATTATTCAGAAACACTTTCTCTAGATTGCGTGTTTCGTCTACCCCACATGCGTGTGCGCGTCTCTGTCATTGTTTTCCATTTAACGGTAGATGCGTTCCCTAAACGACTAGTTATAGTTGATGAAGATCACATCTCTTTTCCAACGATTCGCTTACTTTTTTTTTTCTTCTTCCGCTTCGCTCACTTTCTCTTCGAGTGTTTTCGCTAATTTCTCCACTCCTTCGCTACTATAGACTGCGATAGCTCTCCATTTTTCTTTGGCAATCCTGAAACTTACCTCCATTACGCCTTCACCTTGTATTCCCTCTCTTTCTTCCCTCTTTTTGGCTTCAACCACGCTTTCTCTCACTCCCATAATGATCCCTCCTTTGGCCCTTCCCTTCAGTTTCTCCCTCCTAGCATGCTGGCTGCTCCATACAAAACCTTTCGGCAAAACCTCCTTTAGTTTACTCCAATCCTTCTCCTCTATCCACGTTTCTATTAGTGCTACAGTGTCGAAGTCCTGAACGAATTTCCAAAAGTCTCTATCCTTCCTCTTTACCCCTGCAACGTTCCAGAAAAGCATTCTTCGTTTCCTTACATCCGTTCCCCTCTTTCGTGGCTCGCCTAAAAATCCTGGTTGTTCTCTCCCCATTCTTCCCTCTGCCATCTTCTCCAACGCCCATTGCTCCACACTTTCTGGAAGCCAACTTTGACCTGTACTCCTCTTCTCCTCTCCAGCCTCGCCCATTCCAAAATCTCCCTCTGTATTTCTCTCTCCTTCCTTGTCAAATCATGGTCGATGAAGATTGGTACATTGCCCAGGTCACTCTTCTTTTCCATGATCCTCTTCTTTGTCTCCCAGTCTTCCACCCCGACGATCACCATCTTCCTCTCTCTGCCAACAATCTTGGCCCACTTCAATTTCGCTTCCACCTTTACTTTTTCTTTCAGGAATTTTTCCACTTCATTTTTTCCATCTTGTCCTTCCAGCTGGAGCCCTCTGATCACAATGTTATTTTTCCTTAATTCTCTATCCTTCTGCTCCATGAATCTTTCTATCCGCTCTGTGCCCGCCTCGCCTCCACCTGCTCTCCCTTCTAGCGCTGCTATTCTCCTTTCCATTCCCTGCATCTTTTCTTTCATCTCTGCTTTTTCCTCCTGCCATACTGCTTGCCTTTCCTCTATCTCCCTCCTTATCCCTCCGATACTCGCCGCTACCTCTCTCCCTATTTCTACCTTCATCTCATTGAGATCTCCTTTCAATTCTTCAAACCGGCTTATCAAGCTCTCGAACATTTCCTCGATACTTTTCCGTTTTGCTTCTTCTCCTTCCTTACTTCTTGTGCCCTCATCCTCTTCCTCGCCATTTTCTCGCCTCTTCATTTTTCTTCGCCTCTCTAAGCATTACGCCTACATCCTTTTCAGACCTCCTTGCTCTCTCCAGTTGTTCCGCTTTGGATGGCCTTCCGACTCCTTTCGCGCTTCCCTCCGCCTTCTTTCCTTCCTTGCCTTTCACATTACCCGCCATGCTTGCGCGCCACCTCGTCGTCCGTCTTTCGCACTTGCTCCGTCCGCCTCTTCGTCCGCTGGCTAAACTTTCCCTTCTCCTCCTTCCCCGTGCCCGTTTCGCACTCCTAACCTCACTCGCTTTCTCAAGGAAATTATTTCCTATTTCTCCTTTCTTACCCTTCTCGCCGCATCACGATCTTGTCCCTAGTCTCTTCTCCACACTTTCTTATCCCTTTCTTCGCCTCTCCCTACCTTCTTCTTGAACTATTTTCTCACTTTTTCGGCCTTTAAGACACACCACTCTCGACACACGTCCGTTCGCACTCGCGTCCCTAACCTTCCCCTCCCGATTCGCTTACTTAGATATGTGCAAAATTCCTATTTTGAGAAAAGTTCTTACGATATTTTTTATTATGCAGTAGTAAAACAAAGTCTCTAAAGAGACTCGTGATAAGTTCAGTGGAAGAAAATAGTCGATGTCAATTTGAAAGATCATAATAAGAGTAGAATGAAAAGAAATATAGAGCATTCTGATTTAATCCCCCCCCCCCCCCATATATTAGTTTCCCCCTTTACTTTTCGATCCGTTCTCCAAACTCTCAAAATAGTTCTCCAAACTTAATCAGTAGGTAGCAAATTAGTTTTAAAGCAATTGTTACACAGAAATTACACTCAATTACGAGTAACGAAAGCCTCCAACCCTTTAAGTGGATCGATCGATTCGATGATGTTATCTCTGCTACGTAGGATGCCTTGTTTGATATCATTCATCGGCGGTCGCGTAGACCCACAAACGAACCGCGCACCCTATGATACTAGTCAGGATGGCTGAAGCGGTATACATAGTATGTATTTTGAATGTGAACTTTCGCCACAAGGGATCCTTGATAAGTACGTACCGACCTACCTTTGCGGTCGCGTAATGGCGGAAACTTATTACGCGCCAAGCATGCACCTCCACTCTCTAATACGTAATGAGGTTGCACCAGCTTGTTACCGCAGACCGAGAGGGGATGCTCGTTCAGCAGCGGGTCAGAAATTTATGCAAACGTCAACATCGTTTTAGAGAACGATCCACCCGCCCAGTGTCTATTCAAGGATAGCTATACTTTCGTTCTTGGTATGTACCTATCTAATAAAACTATTTTTAAACCAGTTTTTATTGTCTTTATTTCTCTCGCCTTTGCTACGGCACCTGTCAGAATTAAGAGGGTTCGCCAGGTTTTCAAAAGCGTAGAGAAATACTTTAAATTTATGCAAGTTCTTTGGCATCATATGTATATATTAAAATGTTTTCCTAATTTTCATCTACACCAACTTTAATAAAATTCAATGTAAACATTGTATATATATTTAAGATTAGCTTTTATGACGTGCATGAAAAATGTTGAACTGATCCTATGCGAAATATCCGATTTTTTACTAAGCCGTTTATTGTCAATAATATATTCAAGTGGTAGATTTAACTGTTTTTCACAATGAAATGCTAATGTAGGGAAGAAACGTGGTGGTAATGTTCAGATATGCGCGCGCCAAGAATTCTCCATGGGTACGTGCTGGCCATGATTACCTTTGACTGACTATACTAGATGAGCTAATGATAGCCATGACACTTTTATGCTGCCAACCATTGGAAATACAATCATGTTGCGACGTTTCTTCGAAAATACCCTACAATTATTAAATTAAAAATACAACTTTTTAAAATTCTCTACACCCTTTATTTGTTTAATATTTTTAAAACTAACTGAGAATTTATAAAAGATTTAGTAATTGGCATCAATTTGGTTGTGCTTTTGAAATCTAAATATTGGTTTATGGGATTGGCAATTATCGACTGTCGCTGTGTAAAACACGGCGTTCGTCTCGCATCTCCCACCTCCTGAAAATCCTAGTGAACCTACTGAAAAGACGCTTGGCTTTATAAATATGTAAGTTTTAAACGCTTAGCGCCAAAACTTAGTCGCGCGACACTAGCGATCGGGCGACCAACACATGAGTTACTCCTCAACGGAGAGGGCAGTATATTAGTTGGCTTCGAGCTGTAAACATCGTGATAAGCCTAACTAAGATACATCCGATCGTCAATAACTTTCGCAAATTAACGACAATTGTATTGATTTAGGTAGGTGTTAAACTGTAGGTTTATGGTTATGTTTAGTGCGTAAGACTCTGTAAATAATTGTAATATAGTTTTCAGCAACTACATCTTACATTGTCTGAGCTCTACAACCTAAATCAATCTCCTGGTTAAATTTCTGATTTCGAAATTTACAAATCAATACAATGAGGGTAAAAGCGAAGTTCCAGTTCACCTCAGAAGCCGGTGTCGATTCGAAGAGCTCCGTAGTTAAAGTGAAAACCATTCAACTGGAGGGTCAAGAGGAAGTTTTTCTATTCCCGCAAGACAAAAGAACCAGTGCATATCATACTTCACTCTTCAACACAACTGTAGTTAAAAATGTAGTTAAGAGTTTGAAAACCAGAAATAAGTTTAGAAATGTGTTAGTGACCCTGACGGATGAACTTCAAAATATTTATTTGGATGAAGAAGGAAATGTCGTGCTAGGTCACGAATATTTGGGAGAAGTCACTATCTCACATGCCGATACCACTAACACTAGCACCTTGGAGAAAAGCAGTCGTAGTTTAGCTAAGGATATTGTGTTGGAGAAATTTAATGGTGAAAATTTTAAAGCGACCTCGTGGCTATCGATGTTTGTTCGGGAGTGTAACCGAGTGGGAATAAATCAAAATAAATACGCTGAAACTTTAAGATTGTTCTTAGAAAAATCAGCACTAGACTGGTTTAATGTCTCTCTAAAACAAAATTCATTAAACAATAATTGGGAAACTTGGAATAACGCGTTTATAGAAACCTTCTCGGTGCAATCCTGGTCTGACATTGCATATGCATACGATTATCAATATTTGAATGGTTCGTTATTAGAATATGCATTAAGAAAAAGAAACTTACTATTAGAAGTTAACGATAAAATGACTCTCAACACTCAGATTGATTTAATAGTAATTAAATTACCAAAATTTATACAGAGTAGGTTAGAGAGAAAAACTATATTAAATATGGAAGATTTAATGTCTAAATTGAAGCATTTCGGAAACATGAGCATTAAGAAAAACGATAAAGATAATGACAAAGTACCAAAACAAAACAAAACGATACCATGTTCGATTTGTGAAAAGTTAGGTTATAAAGATAGGTACCACCCAGAGCATAGGTGTAGATTAAAAGATAAACAAATTTCGAGACCAAACAATGATAAAATTAAAATTACAAATAATGTAGAGAGCGAAAGAATTGTAGCCAGCACAGAAGAATCAAAAAACGAATAGTCACCCCCCGAGTGACAAGATTTCTCGGCCAATAAAGATTCTATGTAGGCACGATATTGGTTTTGTACCGGCCAGCCTATGTAGGTTTTCCATTATGAGGGCAATGTTGGTTTGGGAACGGTCAACCTACATATACGTCACCTACATACAAGCGATATTGGTCCTATGACGGACAGCCTATAAAGGTCACTTCCTACGTAGGGGCGATATTGGTTTGGCAATATCTGGCCTACATAGGCCATTCTATATAAGGGCAATCTTAGTTTTGCGAAAGTCATCCTATGAAGGCCAAATCCTACATAGGAGCGATATTGATTTTACAATATCCGGCTGTTATAGGTTATCCTTTATAGGAGCAATGTTGGTTTTGCGATTGTCAACCTATATGGGCCACACTACATGCGAGCGATGTTAGGCCTGTGACGGTCAGCCTATATAGGCCATATCCTATGTAGGGGCGGTATTGGTTTCACAATATCCGGCTTTTATAGGTTATCCTGTATAGGGGCGATGTCGGTGTTGCGATTGTCAACCTATATAGGCCACACTACTTGTAGGCGATGTTAGGCCTGTGACGGTCAGCCTATATAGGCCACATCCTATGTAGGGGCGGTATTGGTTTCACAATATCCGGCTTTTATAGGTTATCCTGTATAGGGGCGATGTCGGTGTTGCGATTGTCAACCTATATAGGCCACACTACATGTAGGCGATGTTAGGCCTGTGACGGTCAGCCTATATAGGCCACATCCTATGTAGGGAAGATATTGGTTCCACAATATCCGGCTTTTATAGGTTATTCTTTATACGAACGATGTTGGTTTTGCGATTGTCGACCTATATAGGCCACACTACATGTGAGCGATGTCAGTTCTGTGACAGCCAGCCTATATAGAAGGGCATTCACCACAAAATATATATACAAAAGATGTCGCGTCGGTCATATATACTATAATATAAGATCGAGGGGACAATTCTTGCACCCAGTACTCTCGTGGGCTTCGGCACTGAACTCTAAAGTTTACTATGGATCGGAAACGGACATTGATCCGAGAACGTGTTCAAAAGCATCGATGTAAAAAGCGTGCTCTGAAAAAGTGGGAACAAGTACGGAATGCTGCAGTGTTGGAAGAAGAAGGGGACTCTGGTTAGTATTACAGAAAAATCGTACGTAATTTAACATTTTATAATCATTTTAGTACGCGTTTTATTGAAGTACTTTAACTTTTTATGAAGAAATGATTGTTCCTCATTTGATTGAATTTTTTATACTTTCTAATGGATATTATAGTTGATTGAATATTGGAAACCTAACCTAAATCTCGAAAACGAGAAATATCATAATTTTTTATAAGATCGCGCGCGCGTTAATTCTATAGTAATATTTCTAAAAATTAACAATACTAATCCATGAAATTATCATTTCTCCCATGAAAATTTCCCTCGACTTGAGAGTTAACACTTAACTTGAGGGAGATTTATGCGATGATATTGATTTATTATCAAGTTTTCACCATTACGTCACAATTTTCGATTTAAACGGAAATTTTACTGGACTATTAGGAGTGGACGCGCCAAGCAAGGGTGATCCACGATGCCAGGTTGAAGCGGGCAGTTTCCCCCACAGTGACGTCAAGGCAACGGGGCTTTCCAACGCAGGCCCAGGACAAAGGAGCAAGGAGGACTCATGCTCCTCGAAGCAATCGAAGGAAGGCATTCAACATGTTTTTTTTCGGTTCAGTTGTTAATTAATCATAATAAATGATTCATGAATTTTAATATAATTATGCTGTTCTCTATATGGAAATTCGATATTTCTCTGTGCAATAAAAATTGATGTTCTATGCATTTGATTGATTTTATCTTAATTATTCTGACCATTTTACTTTAATTGTTTCGGCAATGTTTGGCCTGTGATATAGTCCGTGAATTACTTGGTCTGTATAATCTCTGAATCACTCAATTGGCTTATGTAGGTGGTACATCACACGGCGTGAATAGCCTCCATTGCGAGTGTTGTACTCTTGCTACGTAGGCCTATACAGACTCTAGCTTGCTGGCCTATGTAGCCTGAATATCGTGAGGCCTATATAGTCTGCAAATGGTAAGGCTTATATAGGCTGTACATTGCATGGCCTACATAGTCTGTAAATCGTGTGGCCCATATAGTCTGCAAAGCGTACGGCCTATATAGGCTGTACATTGCATGGCCTATATAGTCTGTAAATAGTGTGACCTACATAGGCTCTATATCGCATGGCCTACATAGGCTGTACGTTGCATAGCCTATATAGTCTGTAAATAGTGTGACCTACATAGGCTCTACATTGCATGGCCTATATAGCCACTTTATAGACGAGCGTTACACTTCCTATATAGGCACTATGCAGGCTGCAGCTCGGTCGGCCTATATTGCCACCTCGGAAGGCCGATGTTGCCCCTACATAGAGCCGATGAATTTTGTCAGTCGGGCCCACTTATAAGAGTAAAAATTCTCGTCAATAATAAACCAGCTATAGATCTATATGACTCTGGAGCTAATGTATCAATAATAAGCCACGAATTTTTAAATAAAATTAATAATGGAAATAAAATTATGAGTGGGGGAAATAATTTAAAAGGAATAACTGGAATAACTAAACCTAAGAGTATAGTATACTTACAAACTACAATTCATAATATTGAAGAAACCTTTCCATTCTTTATAGTAAAAAATAATTATTTTAAAGAAGATATATTGTTGGGATTAGATATAATTCAAAAATTTAAACTATGCCAAGATGAAAACTTAAACATAACTCAGAAATGCCCAATTATTAAAAACGAAATAAAAATCGAAGATAACAATGCAAAAATAAATAAAACTCAAGCCACGATAACAAAAAACAACAATACAATCAGTATACAAGACATAATTAAAGAAAACAATGACATCTTTGCAAAATCAAAGTTTGATATTGGAGAAATTAAAGGATATGAGGCCGCAATTAAACTGACAGAATATAAATATATTTCTAAGAAGCCTTACAGATGCTCATTCCAAGACAAAGAGGAAATTGAAAAGCAAGTAAGTGAATTGTTGAAAGCAAAATTAATTGAAGAATCATGTAGCTCATATGCAGCTCCAGTCACTATGGTTTTCAAGAAAGAAGAAGGAAAAAAATCCCGCTTTTGTATAGACTTCAAAGAATTAAAGAAAATTGTTGTGCCAGAGAGTCAACCGTTTCCTAGGATTGATGATCTGACTCTGCGTGCCAGAAATTGCAAGTTCTTTACAAAACTTGATGTAAACTCGGCTTTCTGGTCGATACCAGTGCGCGAAAAGGACAGACACAAATTAGCATTCGTGACACATCATGGTCATTGGCAGTGGAATTGCCTCCCATATGGCCTGAAGTCGGCGCCAGCAATTTTTCAAAGAATTCTGTCTAGTGTTATAAGAAGGAAAGAACTAGATAAATTTGCAGTAAACTACATAGACGACATACTAATACATTCAAAAACTTATGAAGAACACATTAAACATGTAGAACAAACTCTAAAAGCGTTAAAGGATCAAGGATTTAAACTAAATGAAAGAAAATGTCAATTTGCTTTAAATGAAATTACATATCTAGGTCACAAAATTGGCAACAATTACATTAAACCGATGAATGATAACTTAATAGCAATAAAGAAATTCCCTATACCTCAGACAAGGAAACAAGTGAGACAATTTCTAGGGAAAATAAATTTTTACTTATATAGAATATATACCTCAACACACGATACTACTGGACCCACTACGTAACCTATTAAGAAAAAATATAGAATTTCATTGGTCAAAACAATGTAATGACAGTTTTGTAAAAACAAAAGAATACTTATCTACAGCTCCAGCACTGGCAATATTTGATGAAAAAGCACCAATATATTTATTTACAGATGCCAGTGCAGAAGGAGTGGGCGAAATACTAAAACAACCCCAAGAGGATAAATCTTTAAAGACAGTATTCTTTTTCTCAAAAAAGTTGAACAAAACACAAAAAACAAAAAAAGCTATATACATAGAATGCCTAGCAATTAAAGAAGCAATTCTTTATTGGCAATATTATTTAATAGGGAAAAGGTTTGTCATTTTTACAGATCATAGGCCATTAGAGAACTTCAATATTAAAAAAAGTAATTATCCAGATTTAATAGAAATTTTAAATTACATATCTCAATTTGACTTCGATATTGTCTACAATCCAGGGAAAGAGAATACAGAAGCTGATTGCTTATCAAGAAACCCTGTACTGGAGTCACATGAAAGCCCAGATAATCAATCCGCAATAAAGACAGCAAACACTTTACAAATTGAAGAGATTAGAGAAAATCAAAAATTAATTAAAATAGATAAGTCAGTCGAAATTAATGATGAAATCATTTATAAACTGATAAATAACAAAAAAAAATATGGATAACAGAAGATTTCGGTGTCTCAATTATTAAGAAAGTACATATAGAACAAGGACACATAGGCTCAAAACAACTAATTTTAACTATATGTCATAAATTTTATTTCAAAAATATGTACAAACATATTAAAACTATATGTAGAAATTGCGAGACATGCATTAAGAACAAATCTAGAATAGGATGGTTCAAAGCTCCACTGTCCCAGTTAGGTCCAGCTGAAAAACCATTTGAAATAATGTCACTGGACACAATTGGAGGACTTAAAGGAAAAAGTACAAAAAGATATTTGCATTTACTTATAGATCACTTCACTAGATTTGCTTATATTAGCACATCCAAGACTCAGATCGCAAAAGACTTTATAAAATTAGTAAGCAGAGTAGAGAAAAATGGAAAAATTAAAACCATTTTAACAGATCAATATACAGGAATAAACTCTGCACAATTCAAACAATTCACAAACAAAAATAACATAACATTAATTTTCACTGCAGTAGATTGTGCTTTCTCAAACGGATTAAATGAAAGAACAAATCAAACATTAGTAAATAGAATTAAATGTAAAATTTATGATAATAAAGGAAAATCATGGACAAAAATAGCTGAGGAATGCACAAAAGAGTATAATAATACTATACACAGTTCAACAGGATTCACTCCAAACTATCTGTCAACAGGAATAGATAATACTTTCATCCCAGATAATCTAAAAGATAATAAAATAAACAACTTAGAAGACAACAGAAAATTAGCGTTAGAAACTTCAAAAAAAGTACACATTCAAAATAAAACCTATTATGATAAACATGTAATAAAAATAGATAATAAAATTGGAGATTTAGTTTATATTCAACACGGAAATAAATTGAACAGAGAAAAATTAGATATAATAAGGTCAGGACCTTACAGAATAAAAGATAAAATATCTGATACGATTTATTTAATAGACAGTAGATCTAGGAAAAACGAATCACACTTGTTCCATGCCAGTAAATTAGTTCCTTATACATAGGGCTTCACCCTCTGACTAAAAAGGGGGGGATGTAAGTTTTAAACGCTTAGCGCCAAAACTTAGTCGCGCGACACTAGCGATCGGGCGACCAACACATGAGTTACTCCTCAACGGAGAGGGCAGTATATTAGTTGGCTCCGAGCTGTAAACATCGTGATAAGCCTAACTAAGATACATCCGATCGTCAATAACTTTCGCAAATTAACGACAATTGTATTGATTTAGGTAGGTGTTAAACTGTAGGTTTATGGTTATGTTTAGTGCGTAAGACTCTGTAAATAATTGTAATATAGTTTTCAGCAACTACATCTTACATTGTCTGAGCTCTACAACCTAAATCAATCTCCTGGTTAAATTTCTGATTTCGAAATTTACAAATATTTAGCTTAACGATCCAACTAATCGTTTCCTTGGTTTTATTTTAAGTAAAATAAGAAATTTTAATGCTTCGTAAGTATAATTCATTAAAATTAAAAAAAAAACAGTGAATATCATGACACTCGGTGGAAGTGAAACTTATTGGAAACGTAATCGGTAGGGGATATGAGTGTGGAATAGTATATTGTGCAACAAGGACTGAAAATTGGCGATTGCCGACGAGTGTAAAGTTTGCTGCCCGACGAAGCGAGGGCTGCAATCACACTCGTCGGCGCCAACTTTGGTCCGTGTTGCACACGATACTTTTTATAAAAAGTGCATGCAAGTGGTGCTTTTCATGCTAGTTTTCAGGGACGAAAATGAACAAAAATTCACCCAAGGGACGAAAGTGAAGCAAGTATAAACTGCGCATGCGCGAGCTCAACTTTTCTATCCTAGCGTGCAATTTGCTATTTTCGTCCCGTAAAACTAGCATGAAAAGCACCACTTTCGATGCACGTGTTATAAAAAAACTTTAAAGAAATGATGAAACCAGGCGAGAAAATAAAATGCCGAATTGAATATACATTGTCTTACTGGTATATAAAAAATATAAATTTATTTCTTGAATTGTTTTGAAAGATTTTAATTAAAACTTGTTCTTCTTGTTCATTTTCTACTCTATCGCCAGTCGAGTCTACAGCAATAATCATTGGATTATGGTAACATAAGTTAAAGTTTCACTTTTAAAAAAACTATAGTTTACATATCGACATATATGCATACATATCAACGATAAGAAGAATATAAGTCCTTCTGATATGTGTTATGATCCGATTTCGCCGTTCGGACGGGATAGTGTTTTGTATCGTTTATGACGAAAAAGAATGCCAAGTCTTTACAGAGTTAAACGACGTTAGACTACTCGTCTGCCTGTGACGCTGATTTGGCGACTGGGGTTCTCAGGAATGAGGAAAGAAAGTGGGTGGAAGTGGTGGAAGGGGCTTGGGGCCTTCATTAGCACCCCCTCTCTAACACATCCACTCCGGCACTCCACTCGACACGGAAGGCAGGTCTGCACAATCGTTTCGTAATTTTTTCCAATCAAGCGATTCTCGAAGCACTAAAACTATTGTGCTCCCTACTCCCCTACCCATACTGCTTCAGAAATGTCGGCTGCCGTCTGTAAAATGTCACTCCCTCGCCTTCGAGTGCGGTCAATCGAGCGGTAACGCTCGCTATTGTGCTTGCAGGGGCGCCAAAAGACACGCATCCGGCGGACCATTCGCGAGGTAAACCGAGGTAGGACGCGGACACGCTCGACGAAGACTTCTTCCGGTTTCCGGTCGAATGACGTTACGCGAGTGATTTTCGCCAAAGCAAGTCGAAAGATCTCTTTAAGAGCGAAAAAATGATCCCGTTATACAAGGTGCAGCAGAACCGATTAAGCTGTTTTGAGGGGTTATGAGAAATTAACAGAAGTATTATATAATATATATGTAAAGAAAAACTGTTTTAACACTGGAAATGTTTAAGGAATCGGTGTTCTGAGGTAGGAGTGCACGAAACTTCAAAATGTAACAAATGTTCGGTCGCGACCCCTGGGCGTTTGAGTGGGCGTGGGGAGCTGATCTTTGTGTCATTTTGTAGATTGTAATTTTCTCTGTCTAATGAAGGTAATTTCAAGGTTCTAATTGGAAGGGTATGGACACGGTGAGGAAAATAGAAGCCCGCGGGTGTTTGACTCCCGGGCGGCAAGAGGCTCCCGAGTTTATATAAACTCGATATGTTTATTTCCGACGCGCGATAAGATTTCTCGCTCGGGCGTTATGACGCTAGGTGTACCCGTACCTATACTGCGAGGCTCGGCCTGCATTAGTCTCAGCTTAGCATTCGCTTGGAATAGGTTCGTCCGCGCGAAAAGGTAAAATCGGCTCGAGTTGCTGGTTCGCGCGCGCGAAATGTCCTCGAGTACAAAGGGAATCAAATCTGTAGTAAATATAACTGTTTTAATCATATATAGTAATTTTAATGGATAAATTTGTATGATGAAAACTTAGTAACACAAAGTTTACTATACAATCTTTTCACAGTGTCCATTAGATTTTCGCGATATTCGCAAAATCATCTCGAGTTGCTGATTCGCACGTGCGAAGAAGGTCTCGAGGACAAAGGGTTAACTCTACAATTTTGAGAACGACGATTCAAGATTTATGTGCAAAAATATTGATTTTTTGACATCTTCAACACCCTATATTTCGGAATATAAGCGTTTCCCGACACAACTTTATATAAGTTTTTTTTTATTAAAACATTTCAAGGAATTACACCCTGAAGTTACGAACCGTAATTGGGAAACACCCTATATACCGCCCATCTGATGGCGAGATTGACCCTAGATTAATGAGGTATGTATATAGATCGTGATAATACTGAGCGGTTAGGACTGATATTTAGAATTCCAACTATCGTTTGTCGAAACAATGATAGCACTTAGTCATAGTGGCAGTTAGAAAGATTTTCACAACAAAAGTAAAACTCGTTCAGAATGTATTGCGTCTGAAGAATATTTAGCGACTTGTAACAAAAGACAGTCGCGGGCTCATGGAATTTTTCCGCGCTTTAATGCAAATGGGTTAAGAGGTACGAATCGACCTTCCGAATTCCGTCTATCGTGCGACGGAATACCAGATTTCGTATGGCACGTGTCACTCCTGTAGGCTTCTCATGGTGTCGAAGTGGCGTGGCGGTGGTGCGAGTCACCACGCCAGTGCCACGTCACGCTGTGACGTCACCTCTATCTGAATAGCCTCATTGGGACCGTGCATGACGATTGCTACGCCACCTGATGGCAATAATTAGAATTTTTGGGAGAAAATTTTACAAGTGTTCCATATGGGACTAATTATTAATTATTGAAATATAAATTATATGGAAAGATAATTAATATCAGTATGCGTACATCGCATAACGTATATTGCATTAAAAATTATCGAAGTGCCGGGAATCATGAAAAACCGTCTAGTGGACAAATTAAATTTTACAAGTTTCCCACTGCTAGCGTTCATCGGGTATGGAAGCGTGATAAACGAATGTCATAAGCCTTTGAGACTCTGGTCTGAGCTACAACCTTTGAGGTTATGGTTACTTTTTGTGTTTCGCGATTATTTATCTCTTCAACATTGAATACATGACCTGAGTGAAACAGTTTTTTACCTTTATCTTTATTTTGGCCTTCAGAGGGGGTATTTTGTATTGGCAAAAAATCCGTGCCTTATTATTTTTAACATTTTTAACTTTTCTTATTCTATACCCCCCGACTCGGATTCTGTCGCTGGGGAATTTTCAAGAGGAAGTTTAGCAGAGTCGCGTGTAGATGACCGATACGGGAGACTACGCGGGAGATATGGCTGACAGGATTGCGGGGTATGGAATGACGAGGTTAAATTTTGTGAATTCGTTGTATAAAAATGAATTTTCGTAAAAAGTTGTTATTGTAAAGTAGTGATAACTAAACTGAAAGAAAATTAGATGACTTTTTCTCTACCGAATTCACAAAACAACTTCATCATTCCATACCCCGCAATCCTGTCAGCCATATCTCACGCGTCGTCTCCCATATCGGTCATCTACACGAGACTCTGCTAAACTTCCTCTTGAAAATTCCCCAGCGACAGAATCCGAGTCGGGGAGTGTATGTTCCCCGTGTAAAAAAGGATCCCTTAATTTCTTATAATCGCTAGATGTAGCGCAAGCATCAACGCTACAACTCCCTCTATAGTTTTTACACAGTCCCTATAGGCTAATGTAGGCCATACGCGCTACGGTCTACCGTATGGTCTGCCTGCGCAGGTCTGCCGTAGCGTGTATGGGACGGTTCGGAGGTCTTCAGTTTCACCGTACGGTCGCGCTAGAAAAAGAACTGATTTTCGATCTTGCTCCGGTCGCCTGTGCAGATCTGCCACCGCTCCCCATACACGCTCCGGTCTGCCTGCACAGGTCTGCCACCGTACGGAGAACCGTACGGTAGACCGTAGCATCTGTGGTCGGCATAACATGCAGGTGGGACATGCCCGTACCATGCTAGTCCCACGCCATCATCACGCACCCGTTCTGTGTGAATCGGGCCTAACGATTCTTCGCGGTGCGGAAACGAATATCTCCCGGGTGTGTGTTGTATCGTGTGTGTATTGAGGCCGCGTTAAAATGTTTAAAAAGACCCGTTGCTAAAACCCATTTCTGCCAGTTTGTGTACAAAAAGACACCGACATTGTTTCTCATCACTAACGCGTACGGTCTGACAATTACTCATTCGGAAGATTTTCTACATCGCACGATTATAAGACATATTAATCAATTAGAGCCGAAGGATAGAGTTCAACTGCTAGTGCCCACAGTAAGTCACTAGTGGACCGAAGAGAGTAGACAATTAATGCAAGAATTTGTCGAACGTTTTGTAACGGATGTTAAAGTGTTGGCAAGTGTTCCAGTGTTCGTGGAAGCGTGTAAACGGTTCAGTATTCTAGATAACACGAAACAAATGTTTGCAAATTTGAGCAAGAAATTGTTAACCGCCAAAGCGCCTTCTCGTTCCTCTGCGGGTGAAGATAGTCCGGGCATTTTTGGATTTAAAGTCTTTAATAACAATGCCACAAGACCTAGTTGCATTAATTCTCCCTTATTTCTCTTCGAGAAAACCAGTCGAGAAATGAAAATGGTTAAGTGGCAACAATTGATCCAGCCAACTTATACGCACACAATGATGCTCTTGCAAATTCGTGGTTTAAAAATTACTCGAAGTGGTATTTCTCTATATATGACAGTGGAATCGATGGCTTATATGCCATTAGAATTTCCACGAGTCGACCCCGGTCAAGATTTTGCAATGGCGATGTCACAAAAATGTAAACTATTTAAGATGTCCAAGGATTCATCTTCTTCAGATGATGAACAACCTTTGTCATCGCAATATGTTCGCGGTACTTTGATTCGTACAGATGATTGGTGATGAGTATATAGTGTTAAATTTTCAGTTTTATTTCTGTTTCAAAATATTCGTATTTCTCATGCAAAGGTGCGTGTTTATTATGTCATTACTTTTCAGGGTTTTCATTCTGTTTCAAAGTGTTATTATTGTTATTATTATTATAGCAATGGGCCCTCCCTGGGGAAACGATAAGTAGACTAAAGCCCTTTTTATCTCCCATTCATTGTTTTAGTGGACCTCTCACCGCCAAGGGAGATCAAGATCTTTAATCAAGATCCTGATCTCCCCGACAGTGATCTGTCCACATTCCTCTTCTCTAAGGAAGTTCCTTCCCGTGATCCCCCTTCTTCTCCTTCCAATCCTTGGGCAATCACCGATAATATGCCCAGGCGTCTCTTCGGCCTCTCCGCATAACCTGCAGTCTACCTCGACCGATTGGCCCAGTATGTTCATATGTCTACGAAGCCTACAGTGTCCCATATATATGGACACCATAGTCCTCATTGACATTTTGTCTAGCTTCATCAATTAATCTGTATGCTTCCTGCTCCATTCTTTAATAAATATCTTGGATTGTCTCATACCTTCCGCCGCCTTCCAGTCCTGGTTCATTCTTTCAATGATCCATTCCTTGATACAGCGTTTAACAGCCTGTCTTGGCATTCCGACCTCCGTGCCCGGAAGGTAGAGTAACCCTTCGGCTCCTCTCCTCGCGAGCTCATCAGCCTTCTCATTTCCTGGTATCCCCGAATGACCCGGGACCCACAGTAATCTCACCTTATTGTCTGCGGCTAGTTCATCTAATGATTTCCTACACCTCTCGACAATCTCTGTTCTCATACTCAGATTTTCAAGAGCCTTCAAGGCAGCCTGACTATCTGAGCAGATCACAATACGCTTATGCCATACCCCTTCCTGCACCACATCCCGTGCACAGACGTGTATGGCCATTAGCTCCGCCTGAAAGACAGTGCAGTGTTCCTTCAATCTGAAACTACATTCCTTCTTGGAGTTCTGCTTATGAAAACCGGATCCCACCGCTTCGTTAATTTTTGATCCGTCCGTGAACCAGATCTGATCAGCTCTTCCCAGGAGTCGTTTTTCATCCTTCCACTGAGCCCTCTCTGGATATTCCACTCCGTATTTACGGTTGTACCTATGCTTGCATCGGATATAATCCTGCAAGCCATTTGTTCCTGGTTTCCTGTCCTCCAGCAGAGTAAGGATCTTCGAGTGTCCCACTCCAGATCCCCTCCACTCTCCGTTCAATTTTACCCTGTACGCTGCGAGCATGGCCGACGCTTCCACCTCGATCCTCACTGGGGGGAGCCCAACAAGCATCCCCAGAGCCGAGATCGGCGTCGTCCCCATTGCTCCCGTAATAGCTCTGAGGGCCGTTTCAAAGTGTTAGTACGAGGGTATCTGCAAAGTCAGGTTTCATTTCTTTTAGAAATCTAAAAATTCCTTTTTCTGATATCATACTGTATGTGTTCATGTTTCTATACATATAATATAATATGGGTTTCTTATATCTAGGATGCCCGGGAAAAAGAGTATAAGTCAAAATCGCCTACCAAAACACTTCTACAATTTTCTTCTACTTTCCTAGAGATATTTGTGTGCTACATGCATTTAACGGTTCTTATAAGAAGTGTTATTTTCATTTTATACATTTTTTCAACAGTTTGTGTTTCAATATAAACAAATAAAGGTGTTTTCTGAGCAATACCATTTTTGGACTTGTACTCTTTTTCCCGAGCATCCTAGATATGTATTTTTTCGTTTTAATACACTTATAACCTACTTTGTTGTTTTTAGTCAATTATACAGTTCCTTCGTTTCCTCATGTACCGTGCCACACTTCGCTGTAACTGAGAAAGAAGATTATAGTCCAGGAGAAAATATGAAAACAATAACTATGTTCATTTTCAATGTATCTGAACTTTGCTTGGTGGTGAATTCTGTAAATTTTTATTTTCTAATTCAGCAATAAATACAATTTTTTATTCATTAAGTTTTCAAAATAATGTCCTCAAGATGGCAGCCGTTAGCAGCAACACACCGTTAGGGACGATTTCTGAAGTTTTCTAAAGCTCGTTTGTACATATCACAATTACCAGATTTGAACATTTACGATTTCTTTTTTGGGGGATATTTGAAGAAAAAAGTGTTCCAACATAACCCTTAAACCCTACCAGAGCTAAGGGAGCGAATTATTCAAAAAGTCACGGTGAAAACGATGACTTCAATCCTCAAGCGCCTGATCTTAAAATTATGCTTACTCTCGATACGTCCTAATTGATGGACTAATTGTCTTCGCACATCTGGTTTATCAGATTTTAATTTCGCCGTGGCAAGGCGGGCGGTATATTTGGGCAAGCTCAAGGCGCCTCGATCCCGATCTCCACGCGCCTCGCGTGAAAACGCCCTCTACCCTTCGCTATCCTCGGATAAGTGTCGACCGGCCATAAATTCGGCCTTTTTGAGAAGTACTTGCATACTTATCCCAGGATGGCGCCAAAAATGATAATTTTCCACAATTTATCTCATTCTCACGCTCTATCTCTTCAAGTTTTCTTCTCCCATCGTGGAGAGAAATAAAACAGCCATTATATATGCCGAAGCGTACCTACACCCGCCTCGTTAGGCTTAACTCACACGGTGCGACTTCACTGCGACAGCAGTGCGACAGAACTGACGCACGCTGTCGCAGGAATCGACGACTTTCCTGCGACAGTTTTGTAGCACCGCGTGAGCAGATGCGCGGCAAACTAACACAACGACACCGCCACTGTAGATGTCATACAGACATGCGCGAGGTGCGTGTCGCACTGCTGTCGCAGAGAAGTCGCACCGTGTGAGTGCTTCGCTGCGTCTCCATGCTGATTTGCCGCGTGCGACATACTCTCGACCGAGTCGTCAATTTTCAACTTTTACCTGTCACTTTATTACATATTATCTCATTTGACTGTGTAACTATTTCAATAGGCATGTCATATATTTGATCCGCTGTAAAGAAGTCGCCAGTGAAATCACTTATTTCGATAACTAAACCATCTAAAACACTGGTAGATTCATCAGCGGCATCCTCATCAGCATTGCATTTTCGATAAAGTTTTTGCAGTAAGTGGAATTCTTTTGGTTTTTCTGCACCATTTGCCTCTTCCCTTAACTCTTGAATTGTATCTGGCCCAACAATTTCGCAAAAGTCTTCAAAATTTATGTTGTACTCTTCTATTGCAGCAGGTTTACCTTGAGCGTCGAGGTTTTATTTTCCCAAACATTTTGAATAATTAATAGCCTCAACATTCCATGGCTGTAAGCCACAGGCCCTAAAACAGTTACGTACTGTTTCCGTTTTCAGTGAAGCTGAAGCTGCTTGGAGTATTGGAGCAAAATGCACTTTAGTCAATTCAATAAAAGGGTTGCTTCTCCGCCACCTCCAAACTTCCTTTTTCCATGCGGTTTTCAAAGGTTTGAAATTAGATACGTCAGTAGGTTGAAGTATCCTGGTTGCATTTGGATACAACGAAACCAAAATAATCTTCAAATCCGTGCACAACTTGCTAAGCTCGTATGTTAGGTGCGTTTTATGCCCGTCCACAAATAATATAATTGGGAACACCGTTTTTTGCTGAACCACATATGGGTAGAATACGTTTGAAATATATTCGAAGAAGACCTCCGACTTCATCCAACCGGTTTCGCTGGATCCTACGCCCCATCCTCTTGGAACACTTTCAATTATTTTGAGTGGAATCCTTTTGTAAGGGTAAACGATCATAGGAGGGGTGATCACACCAGAGGCAGAAAATGTGAACATAACGGTTATGTTAGCTTTTGCCACTCCTTGATCAATTCTATAAACATTTTTCGATCCCTTTGGAGCAATTACTTTCCCTTCATTCGGACACAACTGAAAACAGGTCTCATCCCCATTATAAACCCTTGAAGCATCATTCAAAATTTCAAAATACCCTTTTTGTTTCAAATATTGTTCTATGCCACGGAACCATGCCCTTATGTCTTTTTCGGAGACATTTGCACTTGCTCTAGTTACAGCTTCTGCAGTGCGATTTGTTAGGTCCGGGTGCCTATTAAGGAAACCTTGATACCAGCGAGTTCCTGGTGTGTTATTTTTAAAAGGGTGGTCTCTTGGGTGTTCATCTAAAAATTTTTTCACAGAAGCTTTTATGTCATCTTTCCTTCTCGGGAATCCCTTTTTTTGACTCTCACATATCCAGTTATACAAAAGGTCTTCTTCCCCCTTAGTTAAATATGTATTAGAGCCAAGCTGAGGTTTGTGAAAATTTTCACTCAAACGAAACTGAAGTGTAGATCTTGGAATTTGATACTTTTTTGAAATTTGTTTCTTGGATGCACCTTTTCTAATTTCATCCAGAGCTTTCTGGAGACTTTCTTCAGAATACAGTTTTAAATATCTATTTTTGCCTGAAACTTTCGGCATGGCTACAGATTCTATAAGAAAAAAAAATATACCTGGGTAGGTAGTGTACCTAGGTATCTGTACAGAAAGAAAAGACTACCAATAACTGGACAAGTAAAAATACTAGCCTGTGTGTAGCTAGTTATTGGCACAGGTGCCAATCACTAATTTTTGAACCATTGTAATGCTAATGATTGGCACTCCATATATTTACGTTACATATAAGCAATTTACACAGATTAATATAAAATATGCTAATTTCAGGGTTTCTAAACATGCTCAACCATCTACCACATCAAATACGTACATGTGTGTGTGAGCGTAATAAAAAAGCTATTATATGCTAAGCGGTTTCCTACGAAAATTGTAAAATTCTTACCTGATAGTAATACGTGTACAAAACCATCAACACTAGAACGCCATATTGGAATTTATATGCCGGTAATATAGGAACCCGTATACGCAGTATTGCCACGGAGCTATTTTTGCCCTTGTCGTTATGGAATTAAAGAGAATGGCAAATTTATATCCAAAAAATTAGTCGGGTGCCAATCACTAGCGAAGTGCCAATCATTGGGTATCTTACCCTAGTTAGTCGTTCGAAAATCTTCATCGCGCTCAGATCAATTCGTGTTCGAGTCCTACTTATTCCTTTCTACTCAAGCAAAATGCGAGTTCATTTAAAGACACCCTCTTTCATTCCAATTAATTTCAAATACAGTTTACTAGTCTAACGAATTGCAGCATTTCTCTCCCTATTATTCTAGCCCCTGTTTCTTCCTACGTACTACCAGCGATCTCTTCGGGTATCTGCCTCTATACTCTTAACATACTTACAAGTCGCCTCTCTGCTGGGCCATCCATACATATAGTTGCTTAACGTGAAACGATGTCTTAAAGCCACTAAGCACGTGCTTACAAGTCATCTATAAAATAAGCCATCTCTCTACGCGTATAGCTGCTCTTTACATCGAGATTCAATAAAACACTGTTGGAATTATAATGACAGTTAAATTATTGATTTTACTGGTATATTATCGAAGTATAATTGAACAGTGCTGACTGGTTTTGGGATCAAATAGTAAGATGCGGGCGGTTTGCCAAATAAAAGGATTTTTCACAACCCTGGACGGCGTGCCATTAATTTACCAAAATGATACTATTTTCGTAAGGTAATTACATTCTGATAATATAAAGGTATACTTTCAGGAGGCTGACTCATCCGAAGACCGGGGTAGCCTAAAGCCTCGTTTACATTAGTTAAGTTACTTGACTTCAAGTCTCTTAATTGAGAAGTAACTTGAAATAACTTTACCGATGTGAACGTTTTATTTATTTGACTTGAAATGTTCTTTCAAGTTTCAAGTGAGGTAGGATGTCTTTCTACTTTTTAGTTGACTGGAAACCACCTGAAAAACAACTTGAATAATGTTAACCATATACCTGCCTGTTCTAGAATTCATTCGGTCATTGCATACCCAGATTATTCGCTGTTTCTAGATGTGAACAATTGAACGTATAAGTGAAACCGTATAATGTTGGGATATGGACTATTTAATTAAATTAAAAACACAGCAAATATCTTTACTTTCTTTTATTGACTGCGTTTTTAATTTAACTAAATAGTTCATATCCCAACAGGTTATAGTCGCAGGCTACGTTTAATCGGTAGTTTAGTTTAGTTGTATTATTATTTTTTTAAATTCAATTATTTGATTAAAATGAAAAGTGATAACTATAAGCGGCAATGGATAACTTAAAATCGAAAAGAAACATTAAATCTTTCGATGTTGAAAAATATTGTTTTTAGAAACTGAGAATTCGTAGATTGTTGAGTGAATTATTAGGAGTACTTTTTAAAGTTCTCGATGAAGAAGCTCCAACTACAGTGACTGACGAATGGAGGAAAGCTGAAGAGACAGCACAAAGTGTGATTGTTGTTCGGGGTAGTGACGCGATGGTCAGTCCGAGAATCTGACCCTTCCCTGAGGTTGTAAATCTCAGGTATACCTTGGTGTTCGGTACGCCAACGATATCTCCCGAACGTCTGTCAATGGCGAGTGACCCAAAGATAGGATTGTTAAAGGGTTAAAGAGGTAAATGACGAACATTAACCCACTAAAAAATTATATATATTTAAAAAAGACAAAAAACAAACGAGATATATGGATAATACTAAATTTACAAAATTGAAAAAACTTGCACACACAAAAAGAATAACATTGAATTTACGCGGATAGTTAGTTTGAAGTGGAGATCAGGACGGAGCGTCGTGTCTCGTTGGAATCTAGAACGGAACTGCCTTAGCCTAAACTCTCTTCGGGTTTCGCTGGAAAATTTTCGAAGCCTTCTCTCACGGGTCCGACACCCCGTGTCCGGAAAGGGAACAACGAACGGTTCGCTGTAGACCCGGATGCTGACCACATGTCGAACGGCACCCAACTCGGTCCCAAAAGAAGGACTGGTTTGTCTCCGAAATGGAGCGGTCGAATTTCGAGAAGTTTCCGAATTTATGGTTTCTTTAATGCCTACGGGGTGATCACATACCCCTCGTACATTGCTTTGTTTAAACGGCACTTTTTATCTTCGAAAAGGTCGCTTGTATAGTTTAAACATTTGTTAGACTGAACAAGCTCCCCCTTTGAGAGATTAATAACACAGGTTTACAAAAAAAAAGTCCGGACTATTTGACCGGACCATGGTATTCCGAGGTATTTTTGCGTCCTGAATCCGATCCCGAGGTCATCTGAGCCCCATCACATCAGAAAAATGAAAATTCAAGGTCATTTAGAGGTTAAAATGACCATTTTTTGGAACTGGATCCGGGACAATTTCTCAAGCGACCTGTTGAGTTGGAGGGTAGTTGTTTAGGTCTTGAATACCTTCCAAATATTGGAATGGAGTCCTAAATCTCGACCGGGACTATCACAGAACCACCCCAGTGGATAAAATGTTGCCATGATCGTTGTATCTCGCGGATTACGATCTCCCTGTCAAGGCATCCAATTCCGGCGATCCGTTCACTGTGACAGTGGACCCAGCACTGACCCTAATGGCCTTAGAACCTTGGAGTCATGCTCTGGGTGCTGCTCAGGGCAGTCCCATTTCCTTATTTATTTATTTCGAAATCTCGTTTTTCTGACGTGATGGGGCTCAGATGACCTCGGGATCGGATTCAGGACGCAAAAATACCTCGGAATACCATGGTCCGGTCAAATAGTCCGGACTTTTTTTTTTTGCAAACCTGTGTAATCTATCAAACTAAGGAAAGTAAATCTCGACAAAGAACAAATCATGTAACATAAGTATTCACTCCTTTTTCTTAGAGTCTCTAAAATTGTTCACGTGATCTTATTATGTTATCATTTTTTCAGCGACCAAAGACCAAAGATCTGACATTTCGATCATATTCGCCTTTCATGGTTTTCACTCTCACTACTCTGATTACCCCATCACTATCTGGATACACCTTAGTAACTCGACCTAGACACCATTGTCTAGGAGGTAGATTGTCTTCTCGCAGAATGACGATGCTTCCTTCTTGGATGTTCCTAGGCTGACAATCTATTATTTGATATATCGGTGAAGTCCTCTTCGAGTAAACTCATTAAAGAATCGCCAGTAAGGAAATGACCAAGAGTTAAATAATTAGATCATTAGTGTCAGTGGGTATAGGAGTGAGAGAGGACTGGAGTTTAATATAGCTTCGATTTCGATCACGAGCGTATTAAATTGTTCAAAGGTAAGTAATTCGTCGCAAATCCTCTTCAAATGATATTTAAATGATTTGACAACGGCGTCCCAATGTCCTCTAAAATTAGAAAATGGCGGGAGAATAAAATGCCAGGTAATTCCATCGTTTGCTAAATGCCGTTGGATTGCATCGCCCCATCCCAATTGTTCCATCCAGAGTCTATGCAAAATCATTAGACCCTTGATTGTGACGGACCCGAGAAATCCTCAATGATCGAATATTTTTGAAACTTCAGACAGCATTGAGCGTTTAGTGACTTTTCCGTTTAACGCGATGGGTTTTACGGTGTACACAATTGTGTCCTTCGCTGCGTCCCAGTGGAGGCCGAGAGAGAGAGAGAGGGTTTTTATTTTAGTATCGCTGGTAAAAAATGTTTAGATCTATGTATCCACTTCCCTCTGGGAGCCCTTTCCGCAAGCGAGGATCGTTTGATGCCCATATTGCCTCAAGTTTACTTGACCCCTTTCACATAGGGATGTGATATCTTTTCTAATTTTTAATGCTTCTTCAATATTTTCAGCTCCGATTAGAACGTTGTCCACAGAGATGCCGCGTTTGATGATTGTTGCTGCGTCTGGAAAACTTTGACTTTCGTCATCCGCCAATTGATGCAAACAACGGATCGCTAAATATGGAGCAGAGGATAAACCAAACGTGACTGTGTTTAATTGGAATATTTTTTCTCGTCCATCGTTGTCTCTCCGCCACACTCTTTGATATTTGCGATCTTCTTCTCTTATCCAGAGCTGCCGGTACATTTTCTCGACATCACTGCATAGGTCGTATTGATAAGTGAGAAAGCGGGTCAATAATGAAAAAATATCTTGTTGAATGGTAGGCCCAACCATTACGCTTTCGTTCAGTGAGACGCCGGTCTTTCCCTTTGCCGATCTGTCGACAACCACCCTGACCTTTGTTGTGAGGCTTGCAGCTTTTATGACCGCATGGTGAGGCAGGTAGAAACTATCCTCTTCGTGGGTTCCTTTTTGGACTTCTGACATGTAGCCCAGGTCAATGTATTCCTGCATAACAGTCGAATACTGTTTTTCGAACTCTGGATTTCGCTTGAATTTTCTTAATAATGCCTTGAAGCGATTTTTTGCCAGTTCCTTTGATTTTCCCAGTTGAGATTTCCTTTCATTGAATGGCAGGGCGACAATATAGCGTCCAGAACTATCTCTCCTGACGTGTTGTAGAAAATGATCTTCGCATGCTTGCTCTTCCTTTGACTAATGTTTAACTGCGTGAACATCATCCGTTTCCCAGAAGTTTTTTAATTCCTTTTCGGCAGTGGTGATATACGTCTGCAATTGCGGTCTTTGAATGGGTGGTTTTGCTGATAATGTACTCCCTCCCATTATCCATCCGAACCTTGTTTCTTGCGGGACAACATATGGATCATTTAGGCCGTTCAAATGGATTTGGCCTTGATAAATAGTGGCAAGAGTAGTGCCAACTCCTAACAGCATATCGACCGGTGCTGGTTTATCAAAGGTGGGATCAGCTAATTGCAAAGATTTTGGAATGGTCAGATCGTTGTGATTTATCGTCTCAATGGGGAACAAATTTCCTATCCTCGTGACTATTAAAAAGGTGAGGATCCTAAAAAAATCCATTGAGCCTGGCGCCGATCGTAGTGGTAACTATATGATTGCTAGTTGATTGAGCATTGCTCATTGTTTCAATTGATAGTTTAATTTTTGTAATGGTAATTTTAATCTCCTTGCTAATGATTTAGTCATAAATTTTGAATTCGATGCGGTGTCCAATATAGCACGGCAACGAACTACGTTCCTATCGCTGTTTAAAATACTAAATTCTGCGGGAACAATAACGTCTCGAGTAGGAAGAGAGGTAATAAGAGCCGTCACCGCAGGTACGTCCGAGGCTACGGGCGGTCCTAATCATGCCGACGGTTCTTTTATGGCCTTCAATTCATCCTCTGTTAAATGCAGTAAGACGTTGTGGCGTTTTTGACACGTAGTGCATGTGGAAGATCTGCATATACGAGTTTTGTGATTATTTCGAAAACAATTAAGGCACAACTGATTCTGTTGAGCTGCTTGAATGCGATTTGGAGTACTTAACGCGAAGAATTTTTCGCATGTTTCGATTTTATGCTGTCCTTGACAAATGGGGCAGAGGTTACCATCGGTGGCAGTCATTAGGGTTTGAGTAGTAACTTGGTTGCCACTTGTTTGGACATTTCCCTTGTAAAAAATCCTACCCTTTGTTGATTTCCTCCTGATCGAGTGTTGGAGCCAACAGGTGCAGGTGTTTGTGGACTTCCCCCTGCTGCTCTTGAGGAGATTAGCTGAGTGGCTTGATCTCGCAAGAAGCTTAACATTTCTTCGTAGGGGAACCTTTTTTCCACATGTTGACCGTTTCCATTCTTTCTCAGTTTCCTTATCTAGATTGCGAATGATAATTCTATAAATTAACGTGTTCCAACCCTTGACGTCTTCTCCCAATAGCAGGAGGTCACAATGGCAGAAGATCAAAATGTGTTCGACGTTGTATGTGTCCTCTAGCAATTGCCAGGCCACCGCGTAATTCTCATCACTGGCTTGAAATGCGGCAATGGTTTTTTCTGCTTCGCCTGAGAGTGTTCTCTTCAGGTAATCTAGCCTTTGGTAATCTGAGAGATTTTCTCGATTGTGAATATTTAGAAGAAACCAAGCGCGGTATCCACGCCACTCTTCAAGTTTTCCGTCGAATTTTTTCGCATTAACTTTTGGGAGTGAAGTGAGGTAATCTTTAGACAGAAGCCCGTGGGACGCGTTCGAAATAGGTCGATTTAATATGGCTCTGTTTGCAATTTCTGTTTCCCGGTTTGACTCTCTGAGTTTCCTAACGAGAATCATCATGTCTTCATAATCGAAACGAATATTCTCCGATTCTTCCTCGTGTCGTCCGTCAAGGTCGAGTTGTGTTAAATCAAGTTTTATGTTGGGTAATTTGGCTAATTCCTCGTCGATCTTCTGCACGTTAGCATTGATATATTCAAGGTTGGCGTATACACCCGCTTTAGTAAGATGATTTGTGAGTTTCGTAATTCTAGTTTTAATTTGGGCGCGCGGCTGCTGATCAGGGCGCTCCTCAAGGCACGTTGTTGTTCAGTTAACTCGACCATTGTGATCGAAATCGGGGAACGCGAGGGTAGAGAAAGGAAAAAAGATCAAGGACTGACGATTCAAATATTAATGAGCTTACCGTTGCTGTCGGCTGTGGCTTCGAAGGTAGGTGGATGTGATTTTACTATCTCAGCTCCTTGTTGCTCGTCGAGTATGGCTTCGACGGTAGGTGGATGTGATTTCACTATCTCAGCTCCTTGTCGCTTGTTGACTATGGCCTCAAGTAGTTGGGTGTTGTGGACATGTGTCGTCAGAACACGCACTCTTGAATTTAGACCTCGTGTACGCTGATTATCACGATGTACACGTTGTAATGTTTGTGTGACACTTTAATTGAGGGGGTCAGTGGAAAAGTGGTACAAGTCGCAATTTGGATTATTTGAGTTAACTGCAAAAATGCATGGTTAAAGTAAATATCTGTTTCGAAAAAAAATGGTATAAGTGTATAATGGTATGGTTGCCACTTATACCACTTTTTTTTCTAAACAGATATTTACTTTAACTGCCGCATTTTTGCAGTTAACTCAAATAATCCAAATTGTGACTTGTACCACTTTTCCACTGACCCCCTCAATTATTCCACACAATTTTAATGTTTGAGTTCACGATTAGATTTCAATTATGAAGATGGAAGAATACGGTGTACGGACGAAGAGCACGTAGCAACGATTCCAGGCAGGAAGGTGTAAGATGAGTCAACGCCTTGGGAAAGCCTGAATGCTTTGTACCTTCCGGGGATTCCCGTTCACTCTTGCTACCTGCTAGTGTGCACGGCCAGGAAAGCGCACGGTGACATCAGCGGGGTTGGAGTGTCCGACAGCTGGAGACCGTTCCGGGTATTCCAGAAGTCCCGTTTTGGCCCCGCTACCTGAGAGTACGTCGTAGGAATGACGGCGTACGAGAGGCAGTTAGATCGCAGAGCTTGATCGAGGCAGTCGCAAGCAGCGCTCCACCTCGTGATAACAGTTATCAAGATCGGCAGCGTTGTATAGAGTCTTGAAATACACGTATTGTGAACGAAGCGTGGAGAACGAGTGTCTCAGCCCGTTAGTTTTTACCCTCCTACAGAGTCAGAAGTGGGATTCACACACGTGCTTCAGTTAAGTCAATAAGTGATCGTGAGAGATTTTTGAATAATAAATTCACAACGTCACGATATGGACGATCCGAACATCGACGATCCGGCGGGTCACTCATCATAAACGCTCTCGCAGAAGTCGAGAACATTCTAGGAGTAGCGGAAAGGCCACATCAGGAATCGTTAATTCGGACCCGAGATGATTGAACAACCATCACTACCTGAACGTGAATTTCCTGCCAGAATTCGATCCAGCTTCCAAGAATCTATTAGCGGCTGAATGGATTAAGAAGATCAATGATTACGGTTGTGTATGATTGGGATTACGAGGTAAAACTGTATCTATCAGAGTGTAGACTGAAAGGTAATGCCAATTGTGGTACGGCGGTTTAAAGTATTCCTTTTTAAATTTGGATCTATTTTCTTATGATTTGATTCAACAAATATATATATCGAGGGAATTTCGCCCTTAGCATGGGCGAGTTAAGATGCGCCGATATGCCAGAGATAAAAATCGAATTGTTAAATGACGACCCTGTTGCGTACCGACCATATCGATTATCGACAGTAGAAAGAGAAAAGTTAAAAGGAATAATTTCAGACTTAGAAGCTAATGGAGTGTAATTAGAGAAAGTTAATCCCTAATGCCAGTCCGATCATTAGTTTCGAAGAAAACGGGAGACGATAGAATGTGCGTGGACTATAGGGTATTAAATAAAATTATGAAACGAAAGAAATATTCACTACCAGTAATCGATGACGAAATAAATAGAGAGAGATTAGGGGAAAAAAATATTTCATTACTCTAGATTACTCTAGATTTGAAATCAGGATTTTATCAGATTCCCTTACATCCCGACGCTATTGAAAAGACCGTCTTTTTATTACTCCTGATGGGCATTATAAATTCCTGTGCGTCGCTTTCGGGTTAGTCAACGCTCCAGAATATTTTCAGAGAATTATGATGGCAACCTTTCGCGGAACTGATATCAATATTTATATCGATGATGTCGTATTCGCATTTAACAAAACGAGAGGGATTCGAAAAATTAAAAGAGATATTGGAAATCTTCCGAAGTAAAGGGGTTTCAATAAATATCAACAAATATAAATTTTTTACGAAAAAGATTGAATATCCAGGTTGCGAAGTTTCTAAAGAAGGCGCTCGACCGGGTCAATGTAAACAATGCAGTACAGAAAGCCGAATCGCTAAAAACGTTAAACAAGTGCATCAACGTTTTGGCTTGACCGGGTTTTTCAGAAAGTTTATTAACGATTTTGCAAGTAAAATAGCACCATTGATAAACTTGTTACGTAAAAATTCCCAGTAGGAACGGGATACCAGACAAGAAAATGCAATACAAGAAATAAAGGAAGAGTATTGGTTTAAAAATTAGATCACGTTGGACCATTTGTACAAAGTATCCACAAGAATACGCGAATCTTGACTATTGTTGATGGATTCACGAAGAGTTCGGTATATTTGAAGCGGTATAAAATACCAAGACCGAATACATTATAAAAGCCTTGCAAGCGGTATCTACGTTGTTTGGAGTACTTATCCACATCATAACCGATAAGGGAGCAGGTTTCACTTTACAGATGTTTCAGTTGTTTTGTACGGAATTTGGAATAAAGCACACCCCGAATGCCGTAGCAACACCAAGGGCAAATGGCCAGTGTGAGAGGGTAAATCGCACTGTACTGGAAACATTGGCCATCATCACCACCACCGGCGTCTGGAAAAAGTCGAAAACTTGATCCAAAAGCCAAGGGATTTATTAGGGTCGAGGCGGTTTTGCTTAGAGATAGATGCGAGGTTGAGGATCTCGTAGACATGAAGTGGATGTCTGGGCAGCGATCGGTAATAGCCGTGGACCAGCTGAAGCCATGGGCCATCTCCAATACTACTGATTGGCAGGCGAAGAGGATTAAATGCTTATACATATGAACAAACTTGGTACTCCAAGCTTGAAATATAAGTAACTGGGCCGAGACACGAGTTTCGGCGTTTTTTGTTGGTCGCTGAAAACGTGGGCTTAACTCGTGGCGTAGGCTGGACCAATTGCCAAGTCGAAATCTATGGTGTATGGTGTATGGTGTAGGTTTCGGCGTAGGCGCGACTATTTGCCGAGTCGAAATCTATGGTGTATTCCCCTGGTCAGGGTCTACATGGGCTTAGGTTTCGGCGTAGGCGGGACAATTTGACGAGCCGAAATCTATGGTGTATTCCCCTGGTCAGGGTCTACATGGGCTTAGGTTTCGGCGTAGGCGGGACTATTTGCCAAGTCGAATCTATGGTGTATTCCCCTGGTCAGGGTCTACATGGGCTTAGGTTTCGGCGTAGGCGGGACTATTTGCCGAGTCGAATCTATGGTGTATTCCCCTGGTCAGGGTCTGCATGGGCTTAGATTTCGGCGTAGGCGGGACTATTTACCGAGTCGAAATCTATGGTGTATTCCCCTGGTCAGGGTCTGCATGGGCTTAGGTTTCAGCGTAGGCAAGACTATTTGTCGGGTCGGAATCTCTGGTGTATTCCCCTGGTTAGGGCGTACATGGGCTTAGATTTTGACGTAGACTTGGACCAACAGTCGGACTCAGTTGGAGTAACTCTGAGACGAATGATAGTAGTCTCATTTGGCGAACGATAGTAGCCACAGGCGAATGTTTCAGGCAATAGGGGTGATGATATTTAAGGGTTGTCGAGGTCACCAATGGGTCAGGAAAGGCCGAATGAAGATGGAAGAAAACGGTGTACGGACGAAGAGCACGTAGCAACGGTTTCAGGCAGGAAGGTGCAAGATGAGTCAACGCCTTCGGAAAGCCTGAATGCTTTGTACCTTCCGGGGATTCCCGTTCACTCTTGCTATCTGCTAGTGCGCACGGCCAGGAAAGCGCACGGTGACATCAACGGGGTTGGAGTGTCCGACAGCTGGAGACCGTTCCGGGTATTCCAGAAGTCCCGTTTTGGCCCCGCTACCTGAGAGTACGTCGTAGGAATGACGGCATACGAGAGGCAGTTAGATCGCAGAGCTTGATCGAGGCAGTCGCAAGCAGCGCTCTACCTCGTGATAACAGTTATCAAGATCGGCAGCGTTGTATAGAGTCTTGAAATACACGTATCGTGAACGAAGCGTGGAGAACGAGTGTCTCAGCCCATTAGTTTTTACCCTCCTACAATTATTAATATTTCACTAATAATTAACCAACTCATATCCGGCTCGAAAGACCATAAAACTGTTCGGGGTAGTGACGCGATGGTCAGTCCGAGAATCTGACCCTTCCCTGAGGTTGTAAACCTCAGGTATACCTTGGTGTTCGGTACGCCAACGATATCTCCCGAACGTCTGTCAATGGCGAGTGACCCAAAGACAGGATTGTTAAAGGGTTAAAGAGGTAAATGACGAACATTAACCCACTAAAAAAGTATATATATTTAAAAAAGACAAAAAAACAAACGAGATATATGGATGATACTAAATTTACAAAATTGAAAAAACTTACACACACAAAAAGAATAACATTGAATTTACGCGGATAGTTAGTTTGAAGTGGAGATCAGGACGGAGCGTTGTGTCTCGTTGGAATCTAGAACGGAACTGCCTTAGCCTAAACTCTCTTCGGGTTTCGCTGGAAAATTTTCGAAGCCTTCTCTCACGGGTCCGACACCCCGTGTCCGGAAAGGGAACAACGAACAGTTCGCTGTAGACCCGGATGCTGACCACATGTCGAACGGCACCCAACTCGGTTCCGAAAAAAGGACTGGTTTATCTCCGAAATGGAGCGGTCGAATTTCGAGAAGTTTCCGAATTTATGGTTTCTCTAATACCTACGGGGTGGTCACATACCCCTCGTACATTGCTTTGTTTAAACGTCACTTTTTTATCTTCGAAAAGCTCGCCTGTATAGTTTAAACGTTTGTGAGACTGAACAATTGTTGAGTATTTGAGTGACAGTTTTCTCAACTTTGCCACCCCCAACGGTACAACAAAATATTTGATTGCAAAGGACAAAATCTACGAACGAAAAAGTTCGGCAACACAGATTGCAGTTCGGAAAAGAATATTCGCATTGTAATTAGAGAGTGACATAAAATTAATGAAACATTTTTCGGTATTCGATGATTTATTGTGTAAAGTAATTGCTGCCGGTGATATTTGGCTGATTACAGTGAGACATTTGCCCCTGTTGCCAGAATTTCGAGTTTTCGTTCTGTAATTGCTTTTGCAAATCAGTATAATTTGTTAATAGATCATGTGGATGTAAAAACTACATTCTTAAATGAAACATTGAAAGAAGAGATTTATATGAGAGTTCCTCAGGGTGTTAAAAGTAGTAATAATCAAGTTTGTAAGTAAAAGGCTTGCTACTAAAGATACTCCTGCACACACTATTTCAGACGGTGCCATTTTAACTTCTACTTGCTTAAAAATTACTTGCTCAAATATGAACAAAAACTTGAAATCAAGTTACTTGAATTCAAGCGACTTGAAGTTAAGTAAATTGACCAATGGGAATGAGGCATAACTGTTTGAACGTTCCCTAATGTTGTGAGTAAAGCGAGTGAGCTCCGCGCCGCGTGGAGCTAATTTTATATCCGAGTATCGAGGGGTGGAAATCTAGAGTGGGGTACTTCTATACATTTTCGATAAAAGGAGGGGTAACGTGCGAATACGTTGATCCATTAGTATTGGTTGACTGACGAACGGTTATCCTTCCCCACTCCTAATGGGTTCCATTTCCGACGCCCCATCGCACGTCGCTTGATGTACGGCGAGCAAGGCGCATACACAAACACGCGCACGTGGCTTGTATGGGTACTATATGTGCGGACTTTCGACATTGCTTATTGACATTTTGGATAGTCGAGAATAAAGTACCCCATTGTTCGTGACATTGTGTTTTTCTACAGAGGTTGCTAATCATCAAAGGCTAATAAATGAGTATTCTCTCTCGCGGTGCTACATTATTTCAGTCAACGCGTATTCTTTCATATTCCTGATAGACTAGTTCAAAGCCAAATTTGTCGAACATTGTAGCGGATAGACTTACAATTATTATTGTCGCTACGCTCGCGCTGTGCCGAGTGCACGCGTGCCCGTCGGTGCGTCGCGTGACTATTCGCGTGACGCGTCGCGTCGCGGGACGAGTACGAACGCGTGATCGTCCGTGTGCCCTACTGCGATAACTTGACTTTCCTCGCTCGACTGTCTCTCGCCAGTGAAGAATAATACTTTGGTACATTCACAGGGCTACCTCGGTGTAACCGAGTACTTAGGTTAAATTATATATGTGCGATCGCAAATATCGACATTTATGTTTTTAATGTAATATTAATAAATACCGCTATGCGGTAGGAATCTAATAGGTAGGTAAATTGCAAAGGTTCACGATTTCCTTAAAGATGTTAAACAGCCATATTGTATCCGCCATATTTATTTCTGTAATTTTCATCTCAGTTTCGGAATCAGCGACCGAAAAAAGCCTGGGAATCTATTATCACGGTAATTACACGATTTTCGTGAATCGAGATCCGTCATAGTTGATACGCTATTTTGAATTTATCAATTTTCGACTTCAGATCCAGAATCGGAGTAATAAGAAACTTATGAAAAGCAGTTGTTTGAAAAAGTTTCGGAAAAAATCGAAGTTCCTACGGATTTTTTTGGAAAAAAATTGAAAAATTAATGAACAGTTTTCGACAGAAATTTATAGAGTGCCTAAACCCGTACGTTTTAATATCTCTTATAGTTTATGATTTACAATTGTGAAGAAATGATATTTTCGATTTTCAAAAAGGGGCTATTTCACACCTGAAATAAAAAAATGGGCATACATTTCCACTTGATTTATACAGGGTGGACCAGGTTAAACGCCATTTTTTTTATATGTGGTAGAACAACAACAAAAAAGTAGACTCATAAGAAAATTTTTTTCAAAAATGTTTCCTAACAAAGATATAGGGTGTCAAACTTTAGAAAAAAAATGGTTTTCCCATCATAACTTCTAAACTGCTTGATTGATTTTCCATGAAATTTCGCACACAGACTAATATAGAACAGCTCTAAGTAATAATTAAATAATTTTTAAAAATTCTGCAGTGGCGTAGATACTAGGGGCCGGTACCCCCCTTTCCCCCTCCCAATTTTCGGCGCCACTGGATATTTTGCAAAGAAAATTTAATTATTGAATTCCCCGTTTAAGTTAGAGAAAACAATCACCCTTGTGCAATTTTTTGATTTATGGCTTCGTTTTTGAGATATTTATTTTAATTTATAGGGTTGCGAGCAGGCCAAAGCTAGGTTAAACTCCATTAATTGTGATGTGATAGAGCAACAAAAAAAATAGATTCTCATGAGAAAATTTGTTTCAAAAATGTTTCCTAACAAAGATATAGGGTGTCAAAGTTTCGAAAAAAAATGGTTTTCTCATCATAACTTCTAAACTACTTGATCGATTTCCATGAAATTTCGCACACAGGCTAATGTCGTACAGCTCTAAGTAATAATTAAATAATTTTAAAAAATTCTCCAGTGGCGTAAATACTGGGGGCCGGTACCCCCTTTCCTCCTTCCCAATCTTCGGCGCCACTGGATATTTTGCAAAGAAAATTTAATTATTGGATTCCCCGTTTAATTTAAAGAAAAAATCTCAAAAACGAAGTCACAACTCAAAAATTTGAAAGGGTGATTTTTTTCTTTAAATTAAATGGGGAAACCAATAATTAAATTTTCTTTGTAAAATATCCAGTGGCGTCGAAGATTGGTAAGGGGGAAAGGGGGGTACCGGCCCCCAGTATCTACGCCACTGGAGAATTTTTTAAAATTATTTAATTATTACTTAGAGCTGTACGACATTAGCCTGTGTGCGAAATTTCATGGAAATCGATCAAGTAGTTTAGAAGTTATGATGAGAAAACCATTTTTTTTTCGAAACTTTGACACCCCATATCTTTGTTAGCAAACATTTTTGAAACAAATTTTCTCATAAGAATCTATTTTTTTTTGTTGCTCTATCACATATCACAATTAATGGAGTTCAATCTAGCTTTGGCCTGCTCGCAACCCTATAAATTAAAATAAATATCTCAAAAACGAAGCCATAAATCAAAAATTTGCAAGGGTGATTTTTTCCTCTAAATTAAACAGGAAATCCAATAATTAAATTTTCTTTGCAAAATATCCAGTGGCGCCGAAGATTGGGAGGGGGGAAATGGGGTACCCGCCCCTAGTATCTACGCCACTGGAGAATTTTTAAAAATTATTTAATTCGCCTGTGTGCGAAATTTCATGGAAATCGATCAAGTAGTTTAGAAGTTATGATGGCAAAACCATTTTTTTTCGAAACTTTGACACCCTGTATCTTTGTTAGGAAACATTTTTGAAAACAATTTTCTTATGAGTACTTTTTTTTTGTTGTTCTATCACATATAAAAAAAATGACGTTTAACCTGGTCCACCCTGTATATACATACAGGGTGACATTTTGAAAACTTGCCACCCCAATATCTCAGAAAGTTACAAAGATTTTCTGAAAAACAAAAATACGGTTTCGGCAGTGGAGAGGGGGAACCAAAATGATATAATCGGAGATGTACCCACTCCAACCCCCTTAGGGGTAGCCCCCCCAACTTTGTAATCTTAAATAGCAACCCCCCATGAGTGATACAGCGTTGGAAAGCTCTTTAAAAATGCTTTACAGCAACACCAAATTTTGGTACCTTTCGATGAGTAGTTTTCGCGCAAATCGAGAAATAAACTGCCAGAAGTAAGTTTTGTCAATTTATTTATTAAAGGTCAATTATGTTATAATACATTTTCGAAGTGATTTCCATTATCTGATCTTACTCCCTGCGATTTCTTCTTATGGGGACATCTGAAATCTGTTGTTTTTCAAACTCAACCAGCAAGCATTAACCAACTGAAACAGATAATTATGCAAGAATGTCGCAAAATTTCAAGAACAACATTTGAAAAAGTCCGAAAAATCAATGGAAATCATTTCGAAAATTTATTGTCACGTAATTGGCCTTTAATAAATAAATTGACAACTTACTTCTAGCAGTTTCTTTCTCGATTTGCGCAAAAATTACTCATCGAAAGGTACCAAAATTTGGTGTTGTTGTAAAGCATTTTTAAAGAGCTTTCCAACGCTGTATCACACATGGGGGGTTGCTATTTAAGATTACAAAGTTGGGGGGGGGCTACCCCTAAGGGGGTTGGAGGGGGTGCGTCTCAGATTATGTCATTTTGGTTCCCCCCTCCTCTGCCGAAACCGTATTTTCTTTTTTTAGAAAATCTCTGTAACTTTCTGAGATATTGGGGTGGCAAGTTTTCAAAATGTCACCCTGTATATTGATACACTCTATACACCCAGGGAAACGTTTAGTTGAATACAAACCTATATATATAATAGAAAAATGTATTTGAAATGAATAGGAATTTATTCACATTTGGACAAAATTCTATTCGAATTAAACGAATGTTCTACTAGGTTCGTACTCGATTAAAAAGGTAAGCAAAACGTTTATTTAATTAAAATATACTTTTGTTCGATGAGAATAAATTCCTATTTATCTCAAATAAATTTGTTTATCAGGTTCATATTCAACTAAACCTTTCCTCTTAGTGTGCTACTGCAAAGTTTCATAAAAATTTGAAGTTCCCAGTTATCGATCTTGTTAGTTTAGGTTCAACGGCAGTAAGACAATTATTCAATCTGTAACAGGAACGTGTCAGCGGACATGGAATCTGATTTAAACTTGTCAAAGTTAAGAGCCTAACTCAAGTCCGCAACAGGGTCCTATGAACGCCTACATTCCGAAAATAGAAATAGAACCTTTCCTTATTTGGTTTGATCACCATTCAAATTTATATTCGTTACTCTATGTCTTAACACCTACTCGATTTAAGTAGATAAAATACAGTTCGGATCTGCGCAGCTCTTCCCAAACCCAACAAAGGATCATCGCCTTCGAAGGATCGAAGGTCAGTCGAAAGAAGCTTTAACGAAGAAAGAAGTTTCACTAGCTGCTGACGAGGAACTAGCGTCCCAAATGAGAAGAGAGAAAGGTTTCAATGCTTTCTTGATAACTAGCTTAAAGCGACGACAAATTTGAAGCTGTGAATAGGTACACTATTTTTTCAATGGTTTTATTTATATTACATACCAGAGTGTCAATCAGACTGCTCCATAAGACAACATGTTAAACTGCTACAATTTCATATTGTTATAACTTTTAAACGAATTTGTGAATTAGTGTCAAATTTTGGATACCATTTTAGAAAATACAGTCGTTAATAACCTAACCTAACCAATTTTCATAACATGTGCACCATTTTAACGAACCTTCTATACATCCTTAATGAATATAAAATTGTATTTACTGCTGGATTAGAAAATAAAAACAGTTTTTTTCTCTACACCTTCTTTAATTTCTTATATCCCCTCAAAACTGCTTAATCAGTTTTGTCGCTCCCCGTATTTACGGGAACTATTTTGCGAGTGAGGTAGGATAAAACAATCTCACAGAACAGACTTAAGCATGTGACGTCTGCTTATTCGTCACACGTTTACCGCTGAGCGGCGTTTCTGACAACAAGAACTTGGAGTAGATCGATCAATGAGCTTTCCCCAATGACCGAACAATTCCCTAAGCCTATCGGTCTTTGCGAATTAGACTGTATCTATAGAGATCGACGATGGAAGATAATCGGTCGGTATGGTTGAAGCTGGGGCAGCCCGGAATAATTAGTAGCCGTGGTCATACAGTCGCCTATAGTCACGTTGGAATTGGTGGTGGTTTTGTGCGAGCAGAATGATTTCCTTTCACGAGCATCGCATTGAGCCTGATACATTCGACATTTCGTACAGTAACGCGCAAATAGCTACGGTATACATTTCGCGCGTGTCATCAACAAAAGTCCACACTCTCGATAGAGCAAACAGTGCAAAACCGAATACGTGCGCAAGTATTCAGATTCGTTAACAAAACCCTATAGCGGCGTACCTTCTGTCTGATATAGAGTTTCATCGGAAACAAATGAACTAGATGATATAACGTAGATTTCATTCGCTCGTGCGCTTCGATATCTACCTGAGTAGAAATTTAGTAGAATTGAATTGAAAATTTATTCATCAATTTTTACAGATCACGGTATTGTTATTAGCAGTGATAGCTGTAAGTTCGTAGTTGAGAAATTGTAATCGCGATTAGTCTACTCGTATTTTAATTAGGCTATCTTAATTAGCATCAACTGCCTTCGAACACAACTCTGCGCGGTAATGTGTATATTGTATTTCGCGCCTCTTTCGAGAGATAAAATGTAGTACTCCTTATTTCTATGCCGAGGGCGCCACAAGATTCAAAGGTAAAAGTAAAAAGATGTATTCCATCTTGGGGCCGTGTACGTAGCCCCTCCAAGGCCGAGAGAGTCATTCTTTGTTTTTGTGCCGAGGCGATCACATCGCGTATTCAGAAGTCAAAATGGGAAAAAGAAAAAGATCAAACACAATGATGCAGAAGGGGAAAAATTAACAAAGAAAATGGAGAAGCTTGTGAAGAAATTTAAGAAATATCAGAAACGTGGTGTTCGCGCCAAAGCTGCGCGACCGATGGCGGACCAATTGGCTAGATTCACGGCGGCCTATGTAGCACTTCGCAAGTCTCGCGCCACGTAGATTTCTCCCTCTTGCGTCCGAACCGTGCAGCGGAACAGTCGTTGCGTAACGCGTGCTCGCTTTCTTTTTCCCGTGTACTCGCGATTTCCGACCAACGTGCTCAAAAGTAATCGCAGTGCATCGCATATTTACGGATTCTTGTGTGTTCGCTACGTCCGACCGAAACGTACTTCGGAATTAGTGTCGTGCGTCGCGTAATTGCGCTTTCAGTTACACTCACTACTACCGACCGACATGTGCTCCGGAGTAGTCGAGTATCGCGTACTTGCGCTCCCACGTGTGCTCGTTTCGTTTCGGTGTAGCTATTAAATTCTGTGCGTCTCGAATAGTCTAAACCTTGCGTATTTCTAAGCTAGTTTCATAAGATTTTCTGTAACTACGTGCGCTCAAGGAGTATTCGATTCTCTCGAGTTTCCAAACCGGACCGATCCTTATTTTCTCTTTCCTAACGGAACACGTGGGGAAAAGTCACGTAAGTATACATTTTTTCAGCAATTTCCGTTTTTTCTTGATCCAAAAAAAGGGGGGCGGGAGGGCTGATTGTAAGCTCACCTCCGAGTCAATTCGTTTCAGAATTTTGGCTCGACTTTGCTTTCTTGTAAAATCCTGAATGCGTTACTACACATTAAAGTTGTTTCGTGACGTCAGAGGCTATAACTTCATGACAAACCGCAGGCTCCAACCTGTTGGTGAGCTTTGTCTCATACGAAACTATCAACGGACCTCTCCGTTTGTTTCTATAAACAAACGGTCTTATCGTGTGAGCGGGTGGGCATACTGAAATGTTCAACTCATGGTAGTCAAAAACCAAGTTTTAATCTACCGTTAGGAAAAGCTGGTTTCTTTTTTAGGAAACCAAAATTTTGGATCAAGAAAACAGGGAAAAGATAAAGACTGGGAGGGTATACCTCCAAGTCCGTTTTACACACTCAAGTTATTGAGGTCAAATGAATTCGAATATGACAGCGACGAAGATGTTCCCTTGGATTACGGTTCGGAGGACGAAGTTGAGTCACCTGCCAAAATTTTATCAGTACGGGCACGCGTACATGTGTCAGCCGATGGGCAACAGAGCCCAAAGGCCCCCGCTGCAGGATCTAGCACATCCAAAACGAACGTGTCAGTCATCACTGACCAGCAAGATCCGGGAACCTCAGCTGGAAGAGTGGGCAGGACCAACTCGAACGTTCAGGTCACCTTTGATCAGCAACTGAAAAATGATTCCTAGATTTCGAATTCACAAGAAGAGATTATCGTGGTGGAGGACCTTGATGCTGAGATTCTTGAGATAATTGGGAAACGTGTAGCTGAAGACAGGGTGTTAGCAATACATCTTGAAAAATGGTCTTCCGAAGGAAGAAAGAGAAAGCTTGATTAAGAGCTATGTTCCTCCCAAAAACTATGTCCTCATTGACCTACCGAAGCTCAACGAAGAGTTAAAGGCTTCAATCATAGAAGCGGTGACGAAAAGAGATGATCGTATAACCAAAAAGCAAAAAAAAATACAGCGTGTTAGGCAGTTTTGGAAAATGCTATGGTCGAAGTTTTTGAGAAAAATAAGAACGGCAAAAAACTAAATCAGTCAGAGATTTCTCTAGTTAAAAAACTCAGTGAAGCTTCCAGATTGTTAGCAGATCTCCAAAGAGACGAGTCACTTACGCGGCGAAGCCTCATTTTGGCAACTATTAGTACCGCTCAAAAAGAATTGTTGCATTTAGCCAAATCCGACGAATGGCTCTTTGGAGAAAAATTGGTAGACAGACTGAGAGCAGCGAAACCAGTCGAAAAATCTAGAAAGGACTTGAAGGTGAAAACCAAAAATACCCTGAAGTTAAAAAACTTCAGGGGCCCGCCTCGTCGTCGGCAGTTCAAACAACAAACGACAGGCGGGTGAAGCAGTCGAATAGTAGGGAACCAAGCCCAGGCCGACAAGTAGAGCTAGGGAAACCAAAGCAACCTAACTCGCAACGCGCCTGCTCAACCAAAGAAGTCATAGTCACCACCGATGTAAGTAAACCGGCTGGCTGATTAGCACGTTTTTCTGAGACGTGGCAGCAAATTACTTTCAATTCCAGAATTCTTAGCTGGATAAAAGGCTATTCAATTCTTGTCCTCACTCATGTCCATTTCGAGGCCTTTTCCAGCCTATTTTAGACCGTAAGATGGCGTTTTTTTCCGCGTGACACCGACCGGGAGTCCGCAGGCTGTTCAAAGATTGCTTAGTCCGAAGTGGGTCCTTTTTCCAAACTAATAAATGCAACGTGAAATGAGCCGTGTATACTTCTATTTGTTTTGTTTTGAGAAATGGGCATTCGTTAGAAAAAATAGTATATGTTATTCGGCTGAAATCCTCGGATTTTTAAGACTGTGTTTGGGTCGTAGCACAAGGCATTGTGAGGGGACTCGTGCTACGACCTAATTAAACAGTCTGAAAAAACCTCGGATTTCCGCCTAATGACATAAGATACTATTTCTCAAAAAAGGTATTCCAAAGAATATTCCTAATAATCCTTCTTGATCAAAGTCGGAAAATCATGCAATTAAAGAGTAAACTAGTAAATTGATTTCTGAAGGTGCTGTAAGTACCTGTATTTGTAAACTGAGTCAGGATCAATGCGTTTCGAATATTTTCCTAATACCAAAACCAGATGGTACAAATAGACTCATTTTAAATCTTAAAGAACGAAATAAATTTGTTGATAACGTTCATTTTAAGATGGAAGATTACAAGGTTGCTTGTAAGTTAATGCATAGAGATTGCTTCATGGGTAAATTGGATTTAAAAGATGCTTATTACTTACTTCCGATAAAAGAAAAGTACACAAAATATTTAAGATTTCATTTTTATGGCAACTTTTACGAATTTAATTGCTTACCTTTCGGTCTTAATACGGCACCCTACGCATTTACAAAACTTATGAAACCAATTGCTAGTCAATGAAGAAAAAGCAAGGGTTTCTTTCAGTTATATATTTAGATGATTGGCTTTTGCTTGGACGCACGTACGCCAAATGTCTGGGAAACATTAACACTTCTGTGAGAAATAGCTACAGGATTTAGGGTTTATACATAATAAATATTGAGAAAAATTGCACAGTTCCATTTCAAATTTGTCAGTTTCTTAGCTTCATTTTAAACTCACAAAAATGACTTTGGAGTTACCCCAAGAGAAGAGAGCAAAAATTCAGTAACAAATTTTTAAATTCAAGAATTTACGTAACTATAAAATTAGAAGTTCTGCTCAATTAATCGGATTACTAGTATCATGTGTTCCAGCTATTAAATACAGTTGAGCATATCTTAAAGATTTTGAAAGAGCAAAGTATTTAGCTCTTATCAATTCTAACAAAGATTATGAGGCGTCGATATCTCTCTCAGCAGATTTACAAGAAGGTTTCTCATGGTGGTTAAAAAACATTTGCTGTGATTTTTCTAGACTTGATTATTAAGAATATAGTTCGACTATATTCTCGGATGCATCTCTCAGCGGTTAGGGTGTTGCATGTGGTCAAGATAGAGCATCCGAACATTGGGGAGATTCAGAAAAGCAACACCACATTAATTATTTAGAGCTTTTAGCAGTTTTTTTCATATTAAAATTTGTTGCCAAAGATCTTAAAAGCTGCAACATTTTGTTGAGAATAGACAACACCACATTCATTGCATATATAAACTACATGGGTGGTGTTCGTTTCAAAAAAAACTTAGCAAATTAGCAAAAGACATTTGGTTTTGGTGCGAACATGTGCACCACGGAGGGAGCGCGGCGTGAAAGCTCGTCCGACGAACTGGGGAACTCGGGCCTCACGGCGAGGGCCCGGAGTCTTGAAAAAGACTGCCCGAGTCGGGAGGGGCGGACGGCGAAAGAGCCTGTCCGGCGGACTCTACTCGAGAGAGAGCGCTCAGACCTCACAGCGCACAGTGGAACGAAATCCGGAAAAGCTAACCAAAAGTCGAAAAATGAAGATTATAATTCGGGGTTTTCGAGTGGTTGGTTAGTGACACAAGAAGTCAGAGGATCTAATTCCGAGAGAGAGAGAGCACACAATGCCTTCTACCTGATAGTGTATATCAGTTCAAAAGTGACCTTCGTCGTTGAAAGACGCGCCGGATCGAAGTCGATTCAGGGCCGGTTTATCAGTGCGCAGTTAAATCTGCCAGCTTAATAGCTGGCAGTTAACTCTAACTGTCAGTCAAAGGTTCTGTTACAGTAACAAGTGTTTATCCTGCCTTCAATTAGCTATCAGTTACACTGCCGCCAGCTACATAAAATGAAAGTTTGGCAACACAGTTCCTTCCGTGAAACGCACCAACGGAAATGAATGGGTGCGTTCAGCAGATATCGCTCCTTGGGAGCACTCGACGGTCATTGGTTGAAATTGAACATTTAGCCAATGACCATCGAAAATCACTCAAGCCGTTGGTGAGCCGGCAATACTTGACATATCGAGTCATAACCTCAATTACAGCGTCTGCGAGCTGTCAGTTCGACTCGTGTGTGATTTTTTGGTTAAGAAGCCGTCAGCGTTTAACGTTAACGCGTATTATTAATTAAAACATTCGGGGCAAGATCTTTGGAATAAGGACCTACAAGCGGGAAATAAGGATTATCCAGCTTCATGCATAGAAGGGTAAGTGTTAATAGCTAATTTGTGGAGCTGATCTGCAAACCGCAGTTTTTGTAAGATATAAAAACTGCGGTTTGCAGATCAGCTCCACATTTAATGAAATTATTTGCAGGAGGCAGATAGATGAATGAGTTTCTTTATTGTCTCATGTGCTCGTCTTTCATAGAGTTGCACATCCAGCGTTATCGATGCAGCCAGAATGAAAGAATAGCTTGGAGGAGGTACGCGAGCTTCTGGAAGGCCAAATATTCCATCGCCTCGGAGGCGAAGTAACATAAAAAGGAGACTGGAGGCATTGGTCAGCACGACAGCTCGGCTATCGAGTAAGTAACGTCGCTGAGTTTAACGGTAGTCAGCGAAAAAAAATTATATTTTATAAGGAGTATTATATCGAATTTGTATTTCAGATCAGAGGAAGGAGCATTAGATCTAGTGCCCCACAGGCTACGTTACAGGATCATGCAGAGCAATCCAGTCGTCATTGAAGATTTGGCTCCACATCTCCCGAAGACTCTTCGACAACGATATCCACCATTTGAAAGTAATGTGCATGTTTTCTCCAGTGGCCATGCAATTTCTACGATAACGCTCTGCACGATATTGTTCCTTTTATATTCTTTTACATATCACGTTTTTCTGTCATCTATATTCTGGCGATATTTATATATACTTTAATGTTTGTCTACTTATATTTTTACTTACGATGTTCCCTTTAGCCTATAAGATTATGTTTGTTCTTTTCTGCATCTCTATGTGTTTATTACCTTTTTTTATAATCAAACAATTTTCTTTTTTTAATGTTAATTTTTGCAATAAATCTGAAAACTTCATATTTCCAAAGCAGTTAAAGATAGGTATAGGACATTGTATATGAAATATGTCTAGAATTTTCTGAAGAATCCAAGAATTGAATAATATACAGGGCATTGCATTTCAAATAAGAAAGTTGGTATTAGCCACTGTTATATGACACACTGTATAAAAAGTTTTTGCTGAAAAAAATTCGCAACTAAAAATACCAATCGACTTATCCGAGCGTTTTTTCGAACACACCTCCCCCCCCCCCTCATTTATTTATTATCGAATTTATTCCATTTGACTGATACACACTATATACAAAATGCTCGAGATTGCCGCTCAATGGGGTGCAGGATGACGTGGTAAATAAAGCTATTTTGTACGGAGAATCCACAATACGAGAGTTGAAAGGTAGCGCAATAAACCTAGCTAGTGCAAGCGGCGAGTCTTCCCCTCAACCCTAACTTCGGGAATCTGGGAATACCCAACCATCTCTAGCAGGGTTCTAAGAGGTAGGTAACGGGTTTTCCGCCGATCTGGAAACTGTCAGCGAGGTCGAAGTGAAGGAATAGAGGCTAAGGCCGGGGAACTCTGGGAGTAGTCGAAGCAAGGACGTGAAGACGACAAGACGTGAAGAGGACGAGACATGAAGACGAAGAGACGTGAAGAGGACGAGACGTGAAGACGAAGAGACGTGAAGAGGACGAGACGTGAAGACGAAGAGACGTGAAGACGAAGAGACGTGAAGAGGACGAGAGGTGAAGACGACGATACGTGAAGACGAAGAGAACATGGAAGAGAAAAAGCCAAAAAGATCGGCAAATTTCAGTTCTTCAGAACGAAATCTTTTAATTAAAATTGCAGTTAAATACAAATCTGTGATAGAAAACAAAAAAACGGATGCTATAACCTGGCGACAAAAAGAAGAAATGTGGAACAAAATTGAAAGAGAATTTAATTCGTATTCAAATGGTCAGGTAAGTAAATAAGCAACAAAATTTTTTAGTCATTATAATTGAAATATTTTAAAAAACATGATGTTGAGCACTAACATATCCATAGTACAATAGATTGAACGAAAAAAATTTAATTTTTAGCCACGAACTGCCAAACAGCTTAAAAACAAATATGAAGCTGTAAAGAAAGAAATGAAAAAGAAACATTCTTCAAGTTTGAAGTACCTTAGAGGAACAGGAGGAAGACAATATAAACCCCCTTCACCGCCTAAAACCGAGGAAGAAATTGAGTTACAAAAATTAATATCTCTCTCTGTAGAAGGTCTTCAAAGCCAATATGATAACGATGGATTTGCTGGTAAGTGAGTTGATTGTGGGAAAAGGATTAGAATGTAACTAAAGAAGTTTACAGAAAAAATATTGATAGTTTCATAAACTTTGGGCAAGCGAAGCACCGCGTAAATGCCATATTTGCTACGTGTTTATACATATACATATATGTAGGAAATTATTATTTCCTATGGCGATGGGATGGGTGAAGAGAGACACAAGATTGATTGCATAAAGGAAAAACTCGTGGTTCGTCGCAACTTCGTAGGACAAAATCGCCTCTATCTCACGCCTCGCGCCGATTGTCTCGATCGCGCCTACCCTGCGCGACTCGTACGCCGTTGCCTGGCAACACGACAACGTTCTCGGGCCCTACATATATGTTGATACTTTAATGTGACGAAACGTTAGAGCTGTTAAAGCGCGTTGCCACGAGTCGACTCAAGTCGAACAACTTGGTAGTTCGACCGTATATAGCCGACTTAAAATTTCTTTGTTATTAGTCGAATCGCACGAAGTCGCAAGACGAGCTACTTCGTGCGATTCGACTAATAACAAAGAAATTTTAAGTCGACTATATACGGTCGAATTACCAAGTCGTTCGACTTGAGTCGACTCGTGGCAATGCGCTTTTAGGGAACAAATACTGCTAAAATAAACATTTTAAAAAATGTTAACTATAAGTTTCCCAGTATATTTTGAACACAGCCTACAGGAACTTGTCAGTGTAATTTTTGTTATAAGAAAGATTTACAGTTGACATCATAAAAGTAAAAAGGGTGTAAAAGATTCTGAATAAAATAAATATTTTATTTTAGGTATACCTGGGCAGCCAGTTGAAGTAATTGGTGAAAACCAAAAAGAAGTTTCGGTAGTAGATGATTGGGCCAGTTCATCTGCTGCTCTGTGGCAAACACCAAAACATAAGGTTTTGAAAAATGTTCAGAACCATAATATGGACAACTTATTATCTGACGATCAAAATGAAGACGAGGAATGCCACGAAACTATAGAAATAATGATGGTGGATGATGTCGCACCCGAAGAAAATCAGGATGTGGAAGGATGTTCTTCTAAGAGTAACTATATACTTGTTATCAAAACTTTAGTCAAAAAATCAAAAATATTTTAGTGACAATAATTGAATGAATTGGAATAATAAATATACAAAGAACATTTAAGTGTGCTTAATCGTCCCCTGTATTTTTTTGCCTATATAGTAAAAAAGTATCTATTTTTTAGATCTAGAAAATGATGGTACTCATGATGTTACCAATATTACAAATTCCTGTAATAACGAACGTGATAGATACACCACAACTGGAAGATACACCTCATTGGAAATCAATAAACCTGGGACAAGTAGAGACACTGGAAATGTCAAAAAAAGTAAATACATATACTTTTCATGTTACATATTAAAACTGAATTAAAAAAAAGAACTGTAATAATTATATTAACATGTTTTCAGAATCGTGGAGTTGTAGAAGAAGACCTGTTCTACCAAAAAGGCAATCGATGAGTTCAGTCTCTTCAAAATTTGAAGTTGTGGCAGAAAAGAAATTGGAACTAATTGCCCTTCAACGGGATCATATTCTGGCAAAAATGAAGCAAGACCAAGAAGAACATGATATGAACATGGAAATCTTAAGAGTAAGATTAATAGTTGAAAAACAAAAGGCGGACCTAGATTCTTAAGATTGTATATAAACATGTTAACCCTTACCCAAGTAGCAAAAGAAATCTGTCAGTCATCTACAAGATGTCTATATGTCTAGAAAATGACATCTATATTTGGTATAAACATGGTTGAAATCTAGATATAGAGAGCGCATAGATGTCTGACAGATATCCTAAGTTGACAAGAATCGATATTTTATGGTAAATATAATAATTTCATAAAATATAAAATTAATAATATTAAAAAAAAAGGAATTACAAGGCTCTAGAGGCTTTTCTCGTTCTCTAATCAAATGCTAGCTACTAATTCGTTTTAAAGTTTTTTTTATTAAAGACCAAGAAGATAATATAGAGCTTTATAATTAAGTTCATTTAATAGTATTACCTTTTAATTTTAAACAATTATTATATTTACTATAGAATATCGATTCTTGTCAACTTAGGATATCTGTCAGACATTTACGCGCTGTCTATATCTAGATTTCAACCACATTTATACCAAATATAGATGTCATTTTTTAGACATATAGAGATCTTGTGGATGTCTGACAGATATCTTTTGCTACTTGGGTACTTGCCACATTGGGGTTGATTTATATTTAACTTTTATTTTTCATTTTTTTCGCTTACTTAATTTTACGTTCTGGCTATACAAGTTACACGGTCTTTAAGGCCGATTTTACCAACACGGTATAAACGCGGTATAGCGCTATACTGAGAATAACCAGCAATAAGCCTTATGGTTATTCTCAGTATAGCGCTATACCGCGTTTATACCTGTTGGTAAAACCGACCCTTAAAGTACGCTCTTAAGAAGAGCTGATAAAATTTTCAAGTACAAATATGCAATAATTTGTTTGTTATAACAATTTTTCTCGCTGGTTTGTAAATCAACCCCAGTGTGGCAAGCACGTGATTCTATAGAAGTGTGGCAAGTAAGGGTTAAGTAATTTTTTTTCCGTTTGTTAAGTAATGATTTATCTTATGCCTATTCGTATGTCTTGATGTTCATTTAAAAAAATATTAAATAAATCAAATTAAAAAAACAGATTTTATTTTTATTCTTACAATGTTTGCTAATTTCCTTCTGCTGTGAGTCTTCTAAAATAATTATTCAAAAGTTCATCTCTGGCTGTGTAATACATGTCCCTCTGTCGAACTTCTGGTGCGATATCTTCATCAAAGTCTATTTGTGGTTCTATTTCAGGATCCACTTCTGGAATTATTTCATTTTGGTCAATTGCAATATTATGCAGTACTCCACAGGCTACTATATAACAACAAGGCTTGTTTCCAGTTTTAATCTTAATCCTGTAGATAGAATTGGAAATCGCCTTTTCCAAACACCGTACTGGCGCTCTACCGGGTTTCTTATTCGTTTTACTGCAAAGAAAAAATTGAATGAGTTTATGAACGCCAGTTTAACTGATTTTAGTACAAATCATTTAGGTCATTAAGGACTGCAATAGTAACATAAATAACGTTAATTATTCAACATGTTTTATAAATACTAAACTCCTCTATGATTTATCAAATACCTACCAGATTCGTTATAAAGTTGTTCAATCTCATTATGAGGTTCCAGAAGTGGTGTGATAACTTTCATGGTATTTGCAATACCCACTATCTGCGACAATTAAGCCGTTTCCAAATTCATTATTTGAAAGACGTATGTTTATATTCGAATTATCAAATATAGTCTGATCATGAGAAGATCCTGGCCAGCGAGCAACTATATCCAAAATTTTTAAATTTGTATCAGAAATAGTTTGAACGTTAATGGAAAAATATCCTTTTCGGTTCCTAAAAACTTCTGTATGATCTCCACCTGCAAACATTATTTCATACATTTACGGTTTATTTTTATATTACAAAAGTTTGCGAAATATACATCTCGGTACAAATTAGGGCACACGGGAATATGTAAATAGAGCGTGTGTACTAAGTAAGTATGAAATGAATACTGATTGCAAATAAAAACTTGATTACTATTTCTGTATATTAGTCATCTTACCCGGACTTTGTATTCTCACGTGGGTACAATCCAATGAGCCAATAATCCTAGGCAATCTTGCTTTCATAAAAAAACTTCTCTGAATTTCTTGAATTTCCTCATCAGTCGTAGGCATTTTTATATAGTTTTGACTCAATGATGCCACTGCATGAGAAACTTTTCTAACAATGATTGATGCTGAAGATTTACTGACATTCAGTAAGTCACCAACAGTTATTAAAAAATTTCCCGTTGCATAATACCTTAGAGTTAGAAGCAACTGATTCATAGGGGTGATCGAATGGTTCCTAATAAAAGCATAAACATGTTACATAATTTCAAAAAATGTTATTTTGATAGCTATCTACTTACCAGTCAGTGGGAGATTCAATCAAATGTTCAATTTGCTCAAGAACTAGTAGCACTGTATTTTTCGGTAGTCGAAATCTCCTATGAAATTCGACATCATCCAGTTCTTCTAAAAGGTTATTTCTTTCCTTAACTATATAAGGTCTTCTCTCATATTCAAAAAAATCCAACAAGTCCTCGTCCTCATCACTAATGTTGATTTCTTCAAAATGCATTTTAATTCTTATTTCAAACACAACAACCTAACCTTACTTTCTGTTGCTGTTTCTTTGCTACCATTTAGGTATAGCCGCCAGTTATTTCCTTAACAGGTAAAGAAAGCGCCTATTAAAATAGCCGAGATATTAGCTTACAGTTTGTCTAACCCAGGACACTGATAAACAGTTTGACGTTATTTTGACCTACAGTTATAACTTGACCAACAGTTAAAGTAGATAACTGTGCACTGATAAACCGGCCCTCAGCCACGTTCTACTTACAAGTGGTCGCAAATTTGTAAAACTCGATCGATTTCAAATCTGCAAAATGGATTCGAGAGTTGAAAGTTTGAAGATTGTTATGACGTATTATAAAGTGCATATGAATAATTAATGTAATATCTATGAACAACTTATTTTTATGAAAAGTAAGGTGAAATTACGATCGAAAATTTTATTCTCATAGAAAAAAGTTTATAAGTTCCGCATAATTCCACAAAGAGACTTATTGGAGATTGTAGATTGAACTATTATCTAATGGAAACAAAAAAGAAATACTGCGCATATCTGCGCACTCGCAATTATTGCAAGTTTTTGTAAAAAAAGCACATGTGTCTGCACTTGAAATAGTAAAAACGTAAAATATGAAACGTAATGCACGTAAACCAAATTCGGTATAGGGGTTTTTTTGGGTCGCTGATCACAAATCTGAAGTCGGAATTCAAAAATTCAAGATGGCGGATCCAATATGGCGAGCGAGATTATCGAAAATCGGTGGATTCATGTCAAATTTGGTATAGGGAAGCTGCACCTTGATTAGTGGCGCCATCGGTAGACATTCTCTGCATATTCTTGGTATAAACAATTCGTGACAGTATTAGGTTATATCGGAGTTTAATAGTGATTTTAATGTGAATCACATGCCCCTAAATCGGAGCGAAACTGTTGTGTTACTAATTGCAAAAATGCTGAAAATTCTTGCGAAAACAGTAATATTAAGTTTTACTCATTCCCGGGTAAATCCTATGAAATGGGAAGGCGACAGCAGTGGATAAAAGCTGTTAACCGAAAAAAGTAAGTAAGTTTAGTAGCCGTTGAGAACCAAATTATCATTGTGGGAAGCCGACAGCAGTGGATAAAAGCTGTTAACCGAAAAAAGTAAGTTTAGGTTATTAGTCGTTGAGAACAAAATTATTATCATTGCAATATTTCAGTGAAGATGGTTCTTTATAGGTTCGTTCCAACTAACACGAGAACTTGTTCTGAACTCGACGGAGTGTTCATAGTCTGATCTAGCCGTCCTAAAAATCAGACTGCGCACACTCCGTCGAGTTCAGAACCAGTTCTCGTGTTCGTTGGAACGAACCCTATGGTTACCAACAAAATATTCAAAAATATGTAGTGCACATTTTGTCGGAGGCCGACGAAGTACCATGCAGTCTCATCCTGCGTGTATATTCCAACTATATTTTCTGCGACACGGTCCCAAATTTCAACAGAAGCGGAGACGCAGGCTATTTCTCGTTTTGAAAGATATATGAAAAGGATCGACCGCACTTCTGAAACTGTTTTCAGCCCTAAAATTACGCAGGTGATACAAGCTAACAATGAAGATGAAGAGGTTGAAAGAATAATCCATCCCGTCAATATAAAAAGTAATGTTGAAACAGTGTTGTTTTGACTCTTACGAAACAAATAAAGAATATTTTGTGTTTGAAAGTTCCTTAGATGGAAATAACTTTATAAAGGGGGTAAATTGATAGACATTTGTCTTATAACATGTCCAGTTATAAAAAACAGTCCATGGTGTTCTATTTCCTGAACATTTGTCACATATTTTGCTTCACATAATTTCTTTCCTTTTAGCACTTCTGATGGTCTGTTATTATTGAAATAAATTTTTTCAAACCCACAGCGAATAACTTTGTCCATTTTTGGAAACAAATGCACAAAATACTTCAAAAATTACATTACACGAAGAAAACACCGACTTAAAAAAATTTACTGACACGTTTTGTTTATACCAACTATATTCCAGCAGCGATCACAAGGGGGCACTGTTCGCCGGTTCGTGCAGCTTCCCTATGGGGGTTTTTTGGGTTGCTAATTACGAATCTGAAGTCGGATTACGAAAATTCAAGATTTTAGAAAATCGACGGATTCATGCCAAATTTGGTATAGGGGGGTCTTTTGGGTTGCTGATTACGAATATGAAGTTATATTTACAAAAATTTAAAATTCCCTTTCCCGGAAAGGTTAATTAACCAACGGATCGGAAATAAGCTGTCTTCCGTAGTACCTACTTCGACCGATACCGCTATCCGTCGATTAATAAGTTAGCTTTGTAAAGGGCGGAAATGACTAATTTTATACTAGATATGAGCTATATCCGTAGTTCTACATGCCAACTTCCGTGCATAAGATTTTAATTCATGGCGCACAAATAATACAGTCTGCCACCTTACCTATAGGACAAATGTCCGAAGACGCGCAAGAATCTAGTAATAAGTATATTAAAAAATATGGAAGGGATTTTGCAAGAAAATCTTCTCGACAAAAAACTATGGAAGACATTTTTTACGATTTCTGTTAAAATTCGACCCATATATTTCTAGTTTGCGCCAATTACCTTGCAAATCGTTAACACCGTTGCTACCAGAAGCAGTCCGAATATTGAAGGCACCAAGTGTTGGACTAAGTGAGAAAACATGTAGTGGCGATACGGACGAATCAAGTCAATGCGCAGTTGACTATTCTTCCTCTGATGAAGAGTACTAAACATGTACTTTAATTACCTAATTGTTAAAAATCGAAAAAAAATTTTCAAATATTTAACTCAATGTACAATACACCAGTACTTTATGCGACACAATGCTATTAGCCTTTTTTGCCTCCATTTTTCTGCTCTTTCATTCGACCTATACAGGAAAGCCAATTTCAAAAATTTGTAGTTTCAGAATAATACTAGGTACTATTTTGAACTTTCTGTTCACCCTATTGATTATACTTCAAATTTAAGATGTGTAAAATTAGTTTGCCTTTAAGCACAAACCTTCACCTAAAATATTTTTTTGCGAAATGAAAAACCAAAAATTACCCATGTGTTGCAGACTTTTTGGATCCGCCATCTCGTTTTTCGAAATTTTGACTTTGGATTTTTAATCAGCGACCTCAGAAACCCCAGAGTACTCAATTTCACCCAGATTCGATCAATGCTTGAGGAACGTTTCCGCCATATTGGATCCGCCATATTGTTTTTCGAAATTTTGACTCCGGATTTGTAATCAGCGACCCCAACAAACCCCGACTACTCAATTTCACCCAGATTCGATCAATTTTTGAGGAACCTTTCCGCCATATTGGATCCACCATATTGTTTTTCGAAATTTTGACTTCGGATTCGTAATCAGCGACCCCAAAAACTCTCGATTACTCAATTTGACCTCGATTACACATGTTTTCGACTTTTGGCCAGCTTTTCGGGATTTCATCCTACTGTGCGGCGAGGGCCCGGAGTCTTGATAAGGGGCCATCCATATATTACGTAAGACGTTTGAGGGGGAGGGGGTGTGTGAATATTTCTTACAGTGTCTTACAATGGGGCGGGGGGGGGGGGGGGTCGAGACCTCATCTTACGTGAATAATTCCTAGCCAAAAATGCTATCAAATCACTCAATACAGATTGAAAGAAGCTCTGTACTTTGCATCAAATAAAGCAGTAACAATAGACAAAAGAATGTGCAAAACCCAGGATCAAGCAGAGAAGAGACGACCTGCACGAGTGGCATTGCGTGGTGATCAGGAGCTTATGTGCATCTCCGAGATAGTGAAACGGTTGTGGAGGACGTCGAGTGGGTTGAGGAGCAGGACGTCTCTACTGAGGATATATTTTATTAAACGAAGTTTAAAAATGAACTTACTTGAACTGAGTGAATATATGTTTTCTAATGTTTTCCGTTGATACGAAGTTAGAACGAGAATGTGTGTGTGAAGTGCATAAAGAAATATACCGTAGTAGAAACTATAAACTTTAACTTTACATCAATCGTGTTGGGCTTCCACTCGGATAAAAGACGCTGTTTATACACGATTAGAGCGAGAATAGCGAATAATGAAGAGTCTATTTAAACAGCTCCTATGTACAGCATCCTCGTTCTGACTATGTATGATGCTATTGTTTAGCAGGACCGTCTCGAAATATAGTCAATCTCTTCCTAATATTCATCTGATATTTGAAAGCAGTATAAACGGCAAGCTCAAGAGTGACTTAAAAAAAGTTACGTCTTATGTAACATTTAGGGGGGAGGGTCATCTGAAATCTTACAGTATCTTACACTGGGGGGAGGGGGGGGGGGTCAAAAAGAGGCCAAAAATGTCTTACATAATGTCACGTCATGGACAACTCGCTAAACCACTAACTATTGACTCGGGACTGGAATGGGGAGTTGGGATACACACGCAAGTTTCTATGTCTTAAGAGAACAATCAGTTGCCACTTACCTTTACCGGGAACTCTAATTTCTGATCTCTCGCTCTCTTTCTCTCCTTCTCCCTGGCTTCCGTGCGATCCTTCCTAGAAGGGCTGGATGACTCGCTCTCTTGACACACTTGCACGAGGGGGAAAGGGTTCGAGGTACCACCAGTCCAGAATCACTACTATTAGAACTTTATTCGAATCACAAACAGAAAGAACACGCGTGAATCGCGACAAAGTTTAACGTGTTGACAATTACTCCAAAGGGAAAAGGAAAAAAAGCCCCGCCCGGTGTCCAGGGTTCTCCTTATATCTGCCGTTAGACTTCGTTCCGGGTGGGGATCCTTCCTGATGTTGAAAAGGGGAAGGAGAAGGAATGCGTTGAATCATGGAGGTTTCTTCCTGTCAGCGGTTGGTCGGTGGCCACTTGGCGTCTTGTTTTTCGCTGGTGCATTTCCTTTAATGTTACGCGGGTGGCACGTGGAGGTTTTCGCGCCTTCACCTTGCGCGAGGGTTTGTGTTACTCGCGGTGCAGTTTTGGCTCGGTACGGAGTCGGCGTTCCGGTCTTCGCAGCGACCTTGCTCGTCGCTATTCGATTTCCCTTATTCTATCGCTTTGTTCGCCACTGCGTTTTATTCCATGAAAACTGCTACGTTAGGACGTTCCAATAATATATGGATGGCTTCTAAAGACTGCCCGAGTCGGGAGGGCAGACGCGTCCGGACGGCGGAAAGGCTGGTCCAACGGGCTCCACGGCGAGCTCGAGCCTCACGGCGAGCGGTCGTAGTCTTGAGAAAGACTGCCTGCGTCGGGAACGGGAACAGCAAAAGAGCTAGTCCTGGTGTCCTTCGTCCTTTATTGCGAGCGAGTTGCGAGCGAGTTGGAGCCTTGAAAAAGATTGCCTGTCCCCTTTTTGATGTGTAAACATCTATTACGGCGGTATGAGGGTAAACCTCGGGAAATGGGACGGAAATGTGAAACCGGGTGTGATTAGTGCGCAGTGATTCGTGCGCAGCTACTTCAGCGCTTGCGGCCTAAGGTGGCATTACATTTTCATGTCGATGATGTCGATGTAGTAAATCGCTATACAACCTACTAATAGCGCAGCTAGCATTGGTGACGCACACAAGCCTAGTCACTTTCTCCTAGCTTCCATACGCGCTCAGTAAACAGCTAACACTTGTATCTCTGTCTAAATAATCTATATATACAGTAATAAGGTATACAGCACGTCCCGTAAGAAACGCAACAAGCGACATTTTTCTTCGGCAGTATTTGTGCCGACGGTGTTTGTCTTTTACATGTGCACCGTTGGCAAATACTGCCGAAGGTAAATGTCGCTTGTTGCGTTTCTTACGGGATACCGTATGTCCCACTCTGTACATATTGGCCAGTTTGAAATTACCTTCGGGCAGGCTTGGTCGGTACTCGAGTCATTTAATACCGGTAGAAGTCGAGTCGGTAGTTAGAGTAGGTGTCAATTCAGGTGATCGAAGCGTCTAACCTCGAAATTGTGGATTTGTGAATAATGGTGAGTAATTTCCATTATTCACAAATTCATAATTTCGAGGTTAGACGCTTCGAACTCTCGAATTGACATCAACTCTAACTACCGACTCGACTTCTACCGATATTAAATGACTCGAGTACCGACCAAGCTTGCCCGAAAGTAATTTCAAACTGGCCAATACAGAGTGGGACATACGGTATGCGGTATACCGTATGTCCCGCCCAGAACCGCACAGTTACAGGGACCTTGAAATTTACCTTCGGCCGGGCTTGATCGGTATTGGAGCAATTTTTACAGATAGAAGTTGAGTCGGTAGTTAGAGTTGGTGTCAATTCGGGAGATCGAAGCGTCTAACCTTGAAATCGTGGATTTGTGAATTATGGTGAGTAATTTCCATTATTCACAAATTCATGATTTCGAGGTTAGACGCTTCGATCTCCCGAATTGACACCAACTCTAACTACCGACTCGACTTCTACCGGTAAAAATTGCTCGAATTCGCCCCGGCCACCAAGCCCGGCTGAAGGTAAATGTCAAGGTCATACGGACATCGGTTATCGAAATAACCGATCTGAACTTGCTGACGACGCCAACGCGGATGACTACTCATGCGCATTCACGCTTCTCCGGTGATTCTATTGGACGAGGGAAGACCCACGGGGGTGCTCATGCAAAATTCGCAATTTTGCTATAATCTGATTGATCGCGGACATACGGTACATGTAAATTTGTGCAGTGTGTCGCATATGCAACTAGATTAGATAATAAGGCCGTACAACCTCTTCAAGGGTTATTCGATTTTATAGAGGTAAAATTCAAATATTCTATACTAATTTAGGATTGCTATTCTATCAAGAAATAACGAGCGGATAAATGGAATTCGACACAACGGTTCGCACCGTTTAATAGTATCACAGTCATAAATACCTCGCCAATCCTTAGCTAATCCTAAGTTCTCCGAAACGGCATATTCCGGGAATGTAAGCTGCGAACATCACAGTTTATACCTTTCCTGGAAATCAATTATCGGACGGATCGTCGCGAGCCATCTAATGCAGTACCCGGCTTATCCTGGTACGAGAGAAAAAAAAAACAAAACGAGTCTACTAGTACTCGAGACACTGATGTGTAAACATTTCGTGAGCGGTAACTATGGAACGGAAATGTGATTGGGATTTGTGAATATTGGTATCTGTAATCGAAGTAATTTCAAACAATTTTAATTCTTATAACTGTAGAAAAATATTTTTCATTTTCATTTTCATTTAATAATGCCGCGCTTGACACAATCGGCTTATGATATCTAAAATAAATAAGTGAGTCGGAGTAGAGCCGATCGACGAGGAGTTAGACCGGTGTGAGGGAGAAATTCGACACTCCTCGGGCGCTTTGAGCCATAAATTAGATCCGGGAAAGTTCCTCATTGCCACGGGGTCGAAGAGCGACCAGTACGTTCGAAAACCCCCGAGCGACCGGAACAGCTCGCAAATAAAGTTAATGTATTATTTGTTTTCCCTTACAAATTGATGTAATTTTATTCATCCTAAACCCACCACGCAAGATTAATTTGACGCGTAGTCCGTCGCTCGAAGACGGAACATTGTTTATTAGAATAGGTATTGCGGGGAACGGCTTATTTCGATCCGTCCGTTAATTAACCTTTTCCGGAAAAGGTGTGCGACGGAACACAGACTCTAGTCTTCATGACCATCCCGTCGCGTCGTTTGACGGAAAGGATCGGAAGCGATGAACCCCGTCTGCGACGGTCCCTGCCACATGTTGTCCCTGCTGGGCCGTGTCTTGCCGGACAAGTGGGCGGTAGTACATTTATTTGTATATACTAGCTTTGTGTGCTCCCCAACCCCCGGGGGGTAAGTACCTGGCTCCGCGCATCGGGTCTCAAGGTCGCACGGGGTTTTTGGCGACACGGTTTTGTCCACGCATTTATTAAAAAACTATTTTATATAATAATAAAATAAAAAAGGAGAAGGAAAGGATTTGATCCAGTCAGTATTTTGACGGGCGATGACGCGATTAACCACTTTCGTGCGTGGTTCTGAAAATTTACCGTCGCCGCGGCGACGATCCTGTCAAGAAATTTGCGCAGCGGCGGCGACGGCGATTAAATATAAATCACTTTGTTGAATTACACTCATAACCCCACATTCACTGTAGAAACTGGTAAGGTTGCGCGCGGCGCGACACGCAAAATCAAACTCAGCCAGATCTCGTCGCGCCAAGCCTAGACCTGACAGAGCCATCAGTTTTGTGCCACAAACGGTCGCATTTGCACGCACGCATTGGCTCTTCGTGCAAAAATGTGACAGTTTTGCCTCACCGTGTATGGGCATTCCAGTGTGCCCAAATTTTCATTTCACATTTGCTCGCGTGCAAGCACGCTTCAGTTTTACCTCACCGTGTATGGGCCGGTTATTAGCAAACACCGTCTACACTTGCTCATAAGCGTTCCCCTTTTCATCCCCGCCTCAGGAAGCATCCTCGAAAATCAACCGTCGGTCGATTTGTGAGCATGCTTATTTTAAGCATGCTCGAAACGAGCAAGACTTGGATACACATGCTACTAGGAGCAGTTCCTGGAAAAAAGCATGCTTGCGTGCTCGAAACTAGCATGTGTATCTGGACCTCTACACTTGCTCGATATGAGCATGCTACTTTTAAGCATGCTTCTAAATAAGCATGCTTAAAGCAAGCACTCGGATACACATGCTATTTACTAGGAGGCTGTCTGTAGCAGGCAGGCTGTAATTCGTGAAAAACTGCAACTGGCGAATATTTGTTATCGCGCTCAAAGATAAAAGAGGAAATATAATTTGTAATGTATGTCACATTCTGAGAAACAGCGATTAAATTTTTATCACGGTCAAATTTGGAAGTAAAATTCCTTGATTCTGTTTATGATTTTCTAGAAATTTGTCAGTTTAGCGATTACTTTGTTCGCTCGATCAAAGTTACTTCATATACTGAGAAAAGAGTTTATTTGCAGTTAATAAATTTATAATTGATTACGACGGAAAAAATATTTCGTTAGGCCAAGTAAATATAATATTAATTATTACACAATGTCTCTTTCATTCAAACAAAAATACAGTAATAGCTAATGAATATTTTCTTGGCCCAAAGAAACTTTTTTTTCGCCATAATCAAGTACTCTGAGGGAAGAAGTCTAGTTAAATACAAACCTATATAAGACAAAAATTTATTTGAGATAAATAGACATTTATTTACATCGAATAAAAGTTTATTTACATTAAATTAATGTTTTGCATATCTTTTTAATCGAGTACGAACCTAGTAGAACATTTATCTAATTCAAATAGAGTCTTATTCAATGAGAATAAATTCCTTTTCATCTGAAATAAAATTTTCATTAGGTTCAACTAGACATGACGGAACAAGACTAGACGCGACGGATATGAGCATGCTTATTAGCAAACACCGTCTACACTTGCTCATAAGCGTTTCCCTTTTCACCCCCGCCTCAGGAAGCATGCTCGAAAATCAACCGTCGGTCGATTTGTGAGCATGCTTATTTTAAGCATGCTCGAAACGAGCAAGACTTGGATACAGATGCTTCTAGGAGCACTTCCTGGAAAAAAGCATGCTTGCGTGCTCGAAACTAGCATGTGTATCTGGACCTTAACCTTCGACGAGCATTCGGGCTGTGGCAACAGAGGTTAGAATCAGCAAGACCATGGCAGGGAGGATATTGAAAGATGGACGCACGTCCATGCACTCGAGGCAGCAGATCTAACTCGCGGAATGAACCAATGCAGCTGGTTCTTGGAACAACAAGAGGACGATCCCTCGTTCGAAAGAAACCCCCTCGGGTTGGAGTCCTTCTGGGTGGAATTGAATAGCAGCACGTTTATTTCTGTAACAAATTATAAATAACAAAATTATATCCAGCATTTCACAATTTAAAATATAGTACGAAGGAGGAAATATATCAATAGAGAAAAAATAATGTTAAAGTAATTACTTGATTATTGTGATCCAATTCAATTGCATCTGCTATTCTTCTGTCATGGCTTTGATGGAGAAGAAACATCAAATTTATTTGTTAATCCATCGATTCGCCCCATGCTCGCATGACGCTGGAAACAAAAAATAGAGTTACCACAAAGATATTTGTCCTTCCATCTCGAAAGTGAGATTAAAGCTGTCAGATGGCAATTAAACTTATCTGATGGCAATTCTTCTGAGATACTACCGTCTCCTTTCCTGCTCTTCATGCACAGGCAACCAGAGAAACATAGCACTGCATCCGTTCACTCTATCTCGATACTCGAAAAGAATACAAACGATTATTAAACTATACGGAGCGTCTGTCACATTCACCACTATTGAGATTCATAACTCCGATTACACTGAATGTTTACTTTTTATTAACAAGCGCGTCCGAGGATCGAAATAAACGCGAGGGAAATCGTTTCGCGAATGGAAATATTTTATTAGCTTTGAAAACCGTAACCAAACATTCAAGGAATTATTCTCTCACACACTCTAGAATACATTTGATGGCGTATGCGTGTACCCGCATCTGTGTAGACATTTCCGATCATGGCCGACTATCGCCGAAGATAGGCGGAATTAGAGTGACATTTTGACATATACATATCGCCCGAGAAATCGGATTCTCGACTTTTAGGTGCAAGGGGTGTGGCTTTGCGTTGCTAAGGAAGAATCCCTTTTAATATGTAACTTATAACATTTATTCTGGTCTCTATCAATAGAGAATAGTCGATTTATATGGCATAACTAAGCACAGTTTTGGTTATAACCATACCTATATTTATTGAGAAAATTCGATGTAAAAATTGAGGGGTGAAGGGGGCAGACATTTTTCCTGTAAAGATACACGGGTGCCCGCGGCGACAGCGCTGTCGGCATCGTTCTGACGAACTACTTGAATGAACATGCCGCGAGACACTGCCGTGTCTCTTGATTTGATAAATCATACAAACAAGGAAATTCGGACACACACACATTCTACTAATTTTTCATCTTCTGTAACAGAAAATAGAACTTTTGCCTCGTTTTCTTGAGTCATCGTGACCAATCGACGTAGAATTTTCAACTGCGGCTGCGTCTATACTGCTCTCCGAGAGGTACAGCCGTGCGGCGCTACCTGCTTGCGATTGACGCATGCCGGCTGACGCATTTAAGGAAACGATCCTATTCTAGATCCTATATGAGATTCATCTCATTGGAGTAGTGTGCAGCGGCGGCCGCATTGCGTCTATCCGCGTGCTCGCTATTACACTAAAGCTAGAACTAGTTATTACTAAGGTGTCACACGACAAACAGAGGGATTTACATATTTCTTGCAGCGTATAGTCTGTCCGAGGAAAATACGGAAGCTGATTTTGAATCTAGAAAGTTAGATAAGGAAACAGAGTTTGAGTTATCCGGTATTACCTACCAAATAATTGTTAGAAAATTAGGAACCCCAAATATTTACTTATTTGCGTCAAGGTTAAATTTCAAATGCCCTAATTGAGGGGATCAGAAGCCAAGGGGTATAAGTAGAAAAACAAGTTTTCCGAGATAATCCACATTAAAGTATTTTTAAAGAACAAAAATACTTTAATGTGGATTATCTCGGAAAGCTTGTTTTTCTACTTTGTTAGACCCCTTGGCTTCTGACTCCCTCAATTATGTTTCCTGAAAAAGAGATCCTGGCTCTTTGGCTATCGATGCTTTCACACTCAATTGGAACAATTATTATCTTTACGCTTTTCCGCCTTTTGCTCTAATTACAAGAGTACTGCAAAAAATTAAAGCAGAAAAATCGAACGGTATAGTGGTGTACCCCATTGGCCAGTTAAACCGTGGTATCCATTATTTCTCTCAATGCTGAATTCGGAACCTATACATTTTAGGCCGGATTTTCAAAGGGCTATCAAATCTGAGACCACCAAAGCCCAAATATGACTGTACCTGGGACTCAAAACTTGTTTCAGATTATTTAAAAAGTATTTCTGACGGTGAATTATTGCTTGAAGTCTTAAGTAAGAAGTTATTAGTCCTGCTTGCATTAGTTACAGGGCAATGCATACAGACGCTGTCCTTTATAGACATAAGGATTGTTGTTTTCAAAAAAGACTGTGTGGAAATTAAGATTCCAAAGAAGGTTAAGACTTCTAATTTATAAGAAATATCAACCAACGATCATTTTACCAGTTTATAAAAGGGATCTTAGTATATGTCCTGTGCAAACACTTAAGGGATATCTTAAGGCCAGAAAAAATCTTAGGGAAGATTTACATATGTTATTCATCTCGTATATATAAAAAACTCCACAAAGTAGATTCGACTCAAACTTTAAGTAGATAGATGAAGGATATACTCGTACTCTGTATTAGTGCGATATTTGACACTGACATTTTCTCCGCTTACAGCACTAGGCACGCAGCAACTTTAGCTGCAAAAAGAAAAGGAGTAAATATTGATTTAATTAGAAAAGCTGCAGGCTGGACGAATAAGTCAAAGACGTTCGCTAAATTTTATGATAGGCCTGTGGTAGAAAATGTTAATAGGTTTGGCAAAGCAATCTTAGAGAAGTAAGCATTAGGAGGTGTTTCCTATTTTTCCTATATTTGTTATTTTATCAAACGGATTTAAAAACACACGCGGAAGAAGTGAAACTTCGATACCATTTCCTCTGAATTTGATTCCGGTGGTATTAGTTTCAATTGGCTCTACGAAGAAGCATTGTAAAAGACTTGTATAGAGCCAATTGAAACTAATACCACCGGAATCAAATTCAGAGAAACTGGTATCGAAGTTTCACTTCTTCCGCGTGTGGCGGCCACACGTTCTGGTTTTTTTATCAGATACATCACTATTTGATTGTGTTAATGTAAATCTTTCTCTCTATTCTCGAGTTCGTTCTGTGCCAGTTTTAGCTAGTAGAGTAATGGGAAATTCATAGTGTAAAGAGATGATTAAAATCTATGCACTCTTATGAGTTACAATACTATGAAAGTCCGCGCGGTTACGCGGATGCCAGTGCATTGTATGCCATATATCTTATCTAAAAAACGCTTCGCCAATCCTCAAGCGGCTGATTCGCTCTTGCGAAAATCGGCTCGAGCGCAAACGGTTAATGGTTTTAACAACGCGCTTTATGGCGTTAGAAGAACTGAAATGCTTCTTCGTCCTCGCTGACGCTTGCTACAGAAAAAGAGCGCGAAGCATGAGACAGAATGTGGCTAAAGAGTGGAACGGGGGCAGGAGAAATATGAAATGGTATAGTCTCGCTTTACTAACGCTTGCCAGAAAGAGAGCGTGGGTAAGGAGTGTGAGGCATCGATATTCCCTTTCTTCTCTGTCCGTCTTCTGAGGCTGTTCCCCTCCGTTTCACGTTTTCGTTAACAGCCGTATTCGCCAAGAGAGGAACTTACTCCACCGAGCGTAAAGAAGTTTCACTTAAAAAAACACAATATGCGTCACGGGACGCCTGTTAGATGTGAAAGATCAAAATTCTTCTTTGTAGAAAGTATGCGATAGGAAGGATGGACCACGCGTCCGTCGGAAGAACACGTGCGCCAGTGCGCATTTGTATTTATGACTGTGATACTATTAAACGGTATGAACCGTTGTTTCGAATTCCGCTCATCGCGAGACGAAACAGCGACCGATGGCAGAGTTAAGGGAGAGTAAACTAAATGCGCTTTTTGAATTACACAAGTTAATAAATACTTGACGGTAGATTATAAATTAACGGTTTATCCGCTCATTATTTCTCGATAGAATAGCAGTCCTAAATTAGTATAGAATATTTGAATTTTACCGCTATAAAATCTAGTAAACCTTGAAGGTTATACGGGCTTTAGATCAAATCTACCGTATGTCTGCGATCAATTAGCCCATAGCAAAATTGCGAGTTTTGCATGAGCACCTCTGTGGGTGCCCAGTTATAAATATATACCTTTTTTTTGTTAATTTAGGCTCAATCTCGACATAATGCGGGCGGTATATTTCGGGGAATTTAAACTGTAAATGCGCTCGGTACTGCTTCGTACACCGATACAGTCAGCGTGTAGTAGTAAGTGGGAAGCTAGCGCTTGGGGAAAGGGGATCTCCGAGTCCTGGCGGAGAGAGCCGACGCGTCCCGAGTTTTGCGTCTTGCCATGCATGCGTCGCTACGCTAACGGCCGTTTTCAACGCCGTAGCGCGGCATTAGATGTTTCACATCAAAAAAATTTTCTACTTTTTTGTACCTGATTGTTTATATTGACTATAGAGCTGTCACTATTCCCTGGTCCAAGATGATGGTCTTGGACCCCTATCTTTCAGGATACTACAACTGTACACTTCGGTAAAAGAATGACTCTCTCTGGGCCTTGGGGGGGAGGGGGGAGGGGGCTACGTATACGGCCCCAAGATGGGGAACATCTTTTTACTTTTAGCTTTGAATCTTGTGGCGCCTTCGACATGGAAGCAAGGAGTACTCTATTTTATCTTTCGAAAGAGGTGCTACATACAATTATGCTAGAACTTCACTTACAGGTAAGTTTATTTAATCATTTAACCCTGTATCGGTCCGGGCAAAGTTTAGCAATACCATAGAAACAATATTTTTTGGAAGTTTAGAATAACAAATAGTTCAAGTAACAATGTTAAGTTATGCATTAAAGAAAACGACAATTATGTGTCTCGTGATGGCCAAATCCCATTAGTATAGCGAATTTTATGAATATTTATGTCTGAAGAAACGATGTAACCATATGGTTACAAAAACCGATACAGGGTTAAGTATAATATTTACATTGTGAAATTAAGGATATACTCTCTCCTCCTTCCCCGCAAATAAATCGATCTAAACATCTTATTCGCTAAATATATTAAAGAAAACTATGTGGGTACAGCAAGGTAGATAATGTATAAAAAAAACTACAGACATTCCGCAAAGAATCGATTAGATCAGAAGGAGCGAAAGGAACCGAATCGGTCGCGTGAAGGTAGAACAACCTCTCGGAGGAAGGGTTTCGCCCGCGGGCGGTGGGCGAGCTAATAATAATCCATCAATATTAAAATCAAGTGCGCCGGCTCTTACCGTAAAGTCATCTGCATTTAAATGAAATCGTCTCGCAAACGCTCTCGTGGACATTCACATTTCCAGCTTTCGTTTTCTATGGATTTCACACCCTGCAACGTCGAAACTTTAAATTTCACGCTATCTCGTGAATTTCCATCCGCAAATACGAAGACCTCCCGCTACCTCTCGCATCCGGGTGAGAATTTATTGATATCCGAGAAAATGCTGGACCGCCCGGGTTTTACGGAGAAGCGTCTTGTTCCGTGCGTGCGGTTGATGCAGAACCAACTCGATCGCATCGCATATCGAACGCGAGGAAAGGTTCGATTTTCATAAACGATCCAATCTAATCGTACTGCTGCCAGGTTACGCCATTAATATCAGAGGTCTCCGTTGCGGCCTAGCGTCGACAGGTGCTTTAATGGAATACTTTAATCGAGCTTTTTCGTATCTTGAATTATTCACAGGCAATTACAAATGTGGGCGATATCGGTGGTCGTGAGCATTGTACGTTCACTCTTCGGGGCACTTGAAACGTATAGCAATGCTAGCATTGCAACCAAATTCGATATTTACGCCAAAAGAGAGGGCGTATAAAAAAGTTGTGACGTAAACGAGTCATAAAATCGTAATGTTTGTCGTTGAGGCATTATAGGTACGTATAAAAAATTATCAAAAAATCGCTCGGTCATGTGCAAGTCTCTCGTCCGCACAGAAAAAAAATTATCATCGAGCTAGCAAGAAAAATATTGCAGAAATATTTTTGCACTAGCAGCAGTTGTGATTGCTATCATAACACTAATATATTGCAATATGAAAAAATATATTATTGCTAAACCATTATTGCTGTATACTCCAATTCCCGAACAAGAATTTTTCGTTAGCCAAGCAATAAAAGTAATATAAACTATTATTGCACTAGCAGTAATAATGATTGTTATCGACGCACTATAATATTGCTATATGAAAGAATATGTTATTGCTATAAAACGTTATAGCTATTCTGCAATACCTGAACAAGAAACTTTATCGTCGATCTATCAATGAAATATTGCTAATATATTATAATATAGCAATATAATTGCTTTGAAAACTGCAATATACATTTCGATAAGAAATATTGTAGAAATAACAACAACGTCTCGCAAACGGTTAAGCAGATGGGCATTACACTTTATACCATCTTTGTTAATCCCGGTACACGGAGAGAAATCGTTAGTACTATTTGTTCTGAAACTCAAGGAAAAATACCCAACCGGTACGGTAATCGTGTTGCATTCAAAGAGTTTTTCATGTTCTTGAAAGTGAAATGTGACCTCTTTCTCAAATAAAAAATGTGGTTGGAATAGATGAAAATTATGGCTGAGATAAATTGAAGGTGTCAAACAATGAGAGAGATTTTACTGTTTTCGGGGTAGAAACTGCTGTATTGGTACGATAAAATATACTAACCTCTACTCAAATTATTACTAACCTCAAGGATTATTTTTTTCCCACCAGTTAGAATATAAATTAACCGTTCAATGTGAGACTTTTTATTTTACGTTTTTATGTTTTTTATTTATCCGCGAGCAAATTTTCTTCACCTTATTGAGTGAAAATTAATTATTAAATTAAAAATTGTATGGAAATTTTCATATATTTTGTTCTAATTACTTGTTTAATATCGGGAATTGAATTCTTTTCCTGAAATTTGAGCTAAATGCATTTATTTGTGACTTACCTCAAAAGCCGCATTACCAGACAATAATTCACCTTTTTAAATAATTGTTTTTTTTTCATAAATGTATTAGTTTAAGCACTTTATTTTCTGGAACAACTCGCACCGGTTCTAATGGTGCCCTTCCACGTACAGGCGGACTGCAGTCCGTGGACTGACAGTTCTGATCTGCAGTCCCGAACTGTCATTGACCACACACGTATAGTTCTGTGGACTGCAGGCCGTCGCCGAACAGTCCAGGGACTGCAGGCCGCCGGATGATTCGCCATACACGCACAGTTCATGAGTAAGTTCAGTTCGATCAATTATGTTTGGAAGAAGAAATATATGAGGGGTATAGATGCCAAACCCGCCAAGCACAGGAAACGTCAAAAACTGGTGCAGACGGCCATTGTGCCTTGCATTGGCAAGCGTATTTTCTACCTTATATTATTATTAACGGTTTAAGGTGGAATTTGCACCTAAATTATGTTCGACCTAATGCACGTACTTGTAAAGAACAAATTCCCGTATCTACCTCAAATTTGACAAAAATGAACTTGGCGGGTTTTGCATCTATACCCCTTATGTCTAATATTTAACATGGTTGTGAGAAAAGGGAAGCTTATTTTGTTCCTTATAAATATGTTGTTAACTTATCGACATACGAGAAATCGGCAACGTTTTTAGGTAAAAGAATGCCAATGTACAGATGATCCTGATTATGAATTTAATTTACATCGTGGAAATGAAGAGATTCAATCCGAACGTATCGAATTATTATTGCCAAGAGTTGTTTCTACGCATAAGTATTGCGGTGTTTGCGGATCAACGAACAACATAACTGTCATTCCTTTTGAAGCTCGCAAGCAAGCGTATATTAAAAAAAGAGTATTTATTCCTTTTGGAAATCGATGCTGCAAAAATCATTTGATCAAAGAAAAGTTCTACGAAGATGATTTGAGCCTTTTAAAAGTGATTTTTAATTCAAGTTTTGTAGGAACCTCTGATCTACAAAAATTTTTAGACAATCTTGCTGGAGGCCGCGATTTTTTACTTATAGGAATAATAAGTAATTTCTTTTATCCTGAAGATCAAATGAAGTTACTGACTGGTTTCTCATATAAAAATATAAATGAAATACGAAATATGTTTCCTTCTATGCGCGATAATGATAATCGATCAGTGCTTCAAGCGGTTGTTGTATTTCTTATCAAATTAAGAATTGGGAATTCAAATAGTACGATTTCTTCCTTTTTAATTCAAGCGGGAAATTCAAGCGGGGGTAATTTTCATATGCTTATCCGGCTATACCCTTTAACATTTCGGTAATCTAAATGCGGTATATGCTAACTGCTTAGGTAAAAAACGGTATATGCACCGACGGTTATTGTAGATACCACTGTTTGACTGTGTATGATGCAATACCGCGTTTCACGTTTCAACGGCTCAGAAATTGAAGGATGACGAAAAATTGGCGAAATGACAGTACGTTATTTCCCGCAATCGATGTCGTAATTGTTGATGGATTTTTTTTTAATTCGTCGTATTAAAGATGTGCCAAAGTCGTTCGGCAATATTTCAAAGAAAATTCTACAAATTCTATACAGTTCTGATGCTCCACGTGTACATATAGTTTTTCATCGGTATTCTCTGCCTTCAGTCAAAGATTACGAGCGTTCGTTGCGAGGAGGTTTCGAAACTGATTACGAGTACGTCATCTGTGTGTGGTCCAAAACAAGCTAGACCAACTGACTTTTCGAAAGAACTTCGAAATGATAAATTCAAAGATTTAGTCGTTTTTCTGATTTCACCCTATCAAACTCGAGAAGTAGGTACCTTTATTGGTAACAAAAATCTCTTTATCTGTATATATAAAATAAAGTCGGGTTAGTTACACAATTTATAACTAAAGAACGGCTGAACAGATTTTTATGACTTTTGACTCTTGGATTTGTCTCCGCGATGAATAGCAGAATATATAGATTCGTTTCAATAAAGCAAATGCCTTGCTTGTAAAGAGAATTAAATTAGTTTAAATATAATTAAAATACATTTCGTTTTTAAGTTAACACAACATTTATTGATTCTGAGGCGGTACGAAGTTCGCCGGGTCAGCTAGTTAAGTATATAAAATAGTTTTTCGGATCTTCGATCGACTCAAAACTCCATCCCCCAACAATCGCCTACCAGCCAGCGCGACAACGCCGCCGCCGCCGCCGCTCCCCTTCCCTTCCTCTTTCCATCCCCTCCATCACCTTTCCTCCCCCCTGAACTGACAGAAAATTTTTAACATCGATGAAAGTTCAGCACGACAGGCCTGGACTGCAGATCAACCGCCACACACGCACAGTTTTCTGACAGTTTCGACGGACTGCAGGCGACGGACTGCAGGCGAACTGTACGTGTATGGTGAAATTTGGACTGAAGGCGGGATCGCTCACAGTTCGGGACTGCAGCATCAATTTTCTCGTTTTTACTGTTCCTGAAGATTCCGCTTTTTAATTGTAGATGGCACTGTAGCAGCACCGCTAATCTTTTCGCACATCGGAAGTAAAACATATCGAGTACCAAACCGCCCGAATGCCATAGAGGCACCGCTCGAGTGGAAGCATCAACCGCCCGGGCACCGTAGCGGTGCCCGTGGAATAAGAGCGTCGAACGAGCGTGGAGTGCAACTGACAGACAATTTTTCATATCAATAAACGTTTAGCACGACAGGCCTGAACTGCAGATCAACCGCCACACACGCACAGTTTTCTAACAGTTTCGACGGACTGCAGGCGACGGACTGCAGGCGAACTGTACGTGTATGGTGAAATTTGGACTGAAGGCGGGATCGCTCACAGTCCGGGACTGCAGTCCGACTGTACGTGGATGGGCACCATAATGGCCACAACTCGCAACGTGCGTCGACTTCTGACGATCGGTCGAATACGGCCGAACTGACGCGAACTGACGCTCACGTGGTCTCACCTTTATAGATGTCATTGGTAGAATCTATCTACCCGGATAGGTAAAAATTCCTTTACTCTAATAGTACGAGATCCCACTGCAAAAATATATAGGTATCTGTTTTTTCAATGAAACTTAATTTAAATGAAAGATTAATGCCAATGTAATGTATTACTTCCGGGTTGCCTATAAAAAATTAGCCGCAACTATGTGTAATTAAACCCCCACAAAAAGAGATTCTCTGTAAAAAAAAGGCGGCATGTTCATTCAGTGCAAACCAAAATTGATACGTAAAATACTCTCCAAAAAAGATTTGAAATCAATTAAGATCGCCATGTTCAAGATTTATATATAAAAAGTAAAAGGCATCATTTGAAAGGAAAATTATTGTAAATCAGGTTACTAAAAAATTCGACTAAAAAAATTTATTAAAAAATTTTAATAAAAAAGAACTTGCCGCGTTTAAGTTTTCATATTTTGTCCACTATACCGAATATTGGTAGTGCTTGGACAGTGCTAGAGTGATTCATAAATTGCACTGTCGAAGTCAAATTCAGAGAAATCCAGAAGGCCCCCGCCTGATCGGTTTCCCGTGCGACGTTCGGTATACTGGTGGTATCATATAAGTGTATGAATTTATTTAAAATCATAAGTGCATAAACATCGAATATAATTCTCTATCTGAATTTTTTATTTTGAAGGAAAAAACGCGGCAAGTTCTTTTTTATTCGAATTTTTATAAATTTTTTAGTCGAATTTTTTAGTAACCTGATTTACAATAATTTTCCTCTCAAATGATGCCTTTTACTTTTTATATATAAATCTTGAATATGGCGATCTTAATTGATTTCACATCTTTTTTGGAGAGTATTTTACGTATCAATTTTGGTTTGCACTGAATCAACATGCCGCCTTTTTTTTTTTTACAGAGAATCTGTTTTTGTGGGGGGATTTCACTACTTTTTGGAATTTAATCATGAGGAGAATACGTACATGTAGGAGACTAGCTTTTTATTACCACAAAATTAAAGTCTCACATTTTATACCCATACGAGCTAATTAATTATAACCACGTTACTTTTGATTTATTCTCGTGATATTTTGAACGGGATTTATAAACTAGAGTGCCCTTATATTTTCACTTTGCCTTAGTATTTTGGAGAAATAAAACATACCGCTTTCGAATTTACAGGCCATCGTATTTTTCTTATATTTTGGTCTCTACAGAAATCCATGTAGACATTTTACCTTTAACTCTAAGTATACACTTCCAATAACCGTGACGAATTGTTTAATCACATGTAAAGGTACCACTTATGACAGTATACAGGGTGTTTGGAAAAAACACCGACACAGAAATAGGGGTGATAGGTTACGTCATTACAAGTATTTTGATATAAGGGACCTAGTCCCGCAAGCGCCCCCTTCTGGAGATATCAACTTTTCAAGTTTATAACGACCGAGGTTGATCAAAGTAGAATAATATTGTATTGTAGAGTTTTTTGTCTACCTGTACAATTGAAAAACAAATGAAAACTCCTTGTATCCGCATCATCTTCGAAAAGTACAAGGACTTGAGCCAAGCGGTTATCCTTTCCGCAAGCAGTTTGCGCAGTGGCACATCTATCCAGAATCGTTTCCGATGTTGCATGGACATGAGTGGCCGTCATTTTGAGCATTTGCTGTAGTACATTGTTTTTGTATCTCGTCAAATTAATATTCGTTACCATCTTGATACGTTTCTAAAAATATTATTCTACTTTGATCAACCTCGGTCGTTATAAACTTGAAAAGTTGATATCTCCAGAAGGGGGCGCTTGCGGGTATAGGTCCCTTATATCAAAATACTTGTAATGACGTAACCTATCACCCCTATTTCTGTGTCGGTGTTTTTTCCAAACACCCTGTATACATACGGTACGGTATTCCGTAAGAAACGCAACAAGCGACATTTACCGTCGGCAGTATTTGCCAACGGTGCACATGTAAAAGACTCAAACACCATCGGCAAATACTGCCGAAGAAAAATGTCGCTTGTTGCGTTTCTTACGGGACGTGCGGTATACGGTATTACGGTAAATATAGATTATTTAGACAGAGATACAAGTATTAGCTGTTTACGGAGCGCGTGGGGAAGCTAGGAGAAAGTGACTAGGCTTGTGTGCGTCACCAATGCTAGCTGCGCTATTAGTAGGTTGTATAGCGATTTACTATATCGACATCATCGACAAAAAAATGTAATACCACCCTAGGCCGCAAGCGCTGAAGTAGCTGCGCACGAATCACTGCGCACTAATCTTATCCGGCTTCACATTTCCGTCCCAATTCCCGAGGTTTACCCTCATACCGCCGTAATAGATGTTTACACATCAATAGGGTTGCCAGCTCTCAGTAAACAGGTACATTATTGTTGATTATTTACGGTCATGTGTTTTTTAAGAAAAAATTATACCAAATTGAAGTTAAATTTTTACTGAACACAATAATCTAGGGTTGCCTGTAAAAAAGTGGCCGTAAGCACTGGTTGCCATGATTTGAATTAATACCCTCTCACACTCTAGATAAATGTGAGCGAGAGGGAAGGAATCCGCGTGCTGCTTCGTGCTGTAAATAAGGACACAGCATGGCTGATATGGCAGCTGTACGCAGGGCCGCGTCTAACGGGGGGCCATTTCGTACCACGCACGAAGGCGCACTAGCTATGGGGCGCCAAAACTTTCTATAGAAAAGGGCGCTAAGCACGAAGGCGTTTGATCATCTAGAAGCGGCCCTGGCTGTACGTATACAGCATGTCCGACGACAAACGCAAGAAATCTGAGTATACCTGAAGTTCTAAAATTATACCTAAATACCTACCTGACTTCGGTAAATAGCGCTCCCAGTAGATAGTATTCGTTATTGAAGTGAAGACGCGTTGACGTACAGGCTGTACGGTACAGCTGCCATATCAGCCATGCTGTGTCCTTGTTTACAGCACGAAGCAGCACGCGCATTCCTTCCCTCTCGTTCACATTTATCTAGAGTGCGAGGGTATTAATTCAAATCATGGCAACCACTGCTTACGGCCACTTTTTTACAGGCAACCTTAGATTATTGTGTTCAGTAAAAATGTAGCTTCAATTTGGTATAATTTTTTCTTAAAAAACACATGACCGTAAATAATCAACAATAATGTACCTGTTTACATCAGGTTGCCTAGAGATTGCGGCTAACTGAGAGCTGGCAACCCTATCTTTTTATATTCTTCACATCATTTTCTTTCAAATGACGTTTCATTCACTTAAAAAACATATAATGCAATTTCATACAAATAAATGACTTACAATATACTTAATTACCTGCACATAGTTGCAGCTAATTTTTTATAGGCAACTCGGAAGTAATACATTACATTGGCATTAATCTTTCATTTGAATTAAGTTTCGTTGAAAAAACAGATGCCTACAAATGTTTGCAGTGGGATCTTAGGCTATAAGGTAATTGTGCAGTAACGTATTGATAAAAATTAATGCGCACAAATACGTTACTATTATTCCCAAATATTTGTTACAATTTAAGGGCCGAATGATAATTTTTGCTGTTATTATACGATAACGTTTAATAACGTAGTAGAGCGAGAGCCAGCGACAGCCAGACCTTCGTTATTTTATAAAGGCTGAAAGTTTCTCAGTGTATGTCCCTAATAGAGATAAGAACGATCCCCGAATATGAAGTTTGGATCATGGTGGCTTTGGCAAGTAACAGGTGGCAAAGGTGTAAAAAAATGGACCTTACTTTCGTTAAAGTATAAAGCTCAGTTTTTATATATTTTATTTGGAATAATATTAGAAATCACGTCGTCCATTGCCAGACACTTAGTACGGTTCCAACCCCCTGCCAGACACCCTTAAACTATAATAAATTGTAATTAAACTTTCGTCATAGTATAAAAGCTAAATTTTATATATGTTATTTGGGGAACTATCAATAGATGTTTCCTCAGTAGCCAGACAGTTTCGATGGTTCCTACATCTTGCCAGACACATTGAAAGTCTGCCGTAGGCTAGTATAGGTGCGAGCGCGAGGCACTATATATATACAAGCGGGTGCGAGTGAAATAGTGAGTCCGGTCTATTGCGATCTTTTGTTGCGCATCTTTCATTTACTCAGTATCATGTGTTGAACAGTGTTTTTTGGATTTATCGGAAAATTTAATTGAAGACACATGTGGATAAAGGTGTCACGTAACATTTATTTTGCCACGGAGTGGAGTAGTAGTGACGAAGATAATGAAGATATCGACGACAACGATGAAAATCATTAAATATTTCTTTGAATCCAGTAATACATATTTGAAATCATATCAAAACATTATTGATTAATTTATTAAATTTTTGTTGTATTGATTTATTGACATGAAAATTCTACTGAATCATTTTTTGAAAATTTATTTCTTAGTCATAAATAATTCTATATAATTAAATTTTCCGATAAATCCAGAAAACACTGTTCAACACATGATACTGAGTAAATGAAAGATGCGCAACAAAAGATCGCAATAGACCGAACTCACTATTTCACTCGCACCCGCTTGCATATATAGTTCCTCGCGCTCGCACCTATGGCAGATTTTCAATGTGTCTGGCAAGATGTAGGAACCATCAAAACTGTCTGGCTACTGAGGAAACATCTTTTGATAGTTCTCCAAATAACATATAAAATTTAGCTTGTATACTATGACGAAAGTATAATTACAATTTATTATAGTTTAAGGGTGTCTGCCAGGGGGTTGGAACCATACTAAGTATCTAGCAATGGACGACATGATTTCTAATATTATTCCGAATAAAATATATAAAAACTGAGCTTTATACTTTAACGAAGTTGAGGTCCATTTTTTTACAACTTTTGCCACCTGTTACCTGTCAAAGTTACCATGATCCAAACTTCATAGTCGGAGATCGGTCTTACCTCTATTGGGGATATACACTGAGAAACTTTCAGCCTTTATAAAATAACGAAGGTCTAGCTGTCGCTGGCTCTTGGGCTTGAAAATCATTAAATATTTCTTTAAATCCAGTAATCATATCAAAACATTATTGATTAATTTATTAAATTTTTGTTGCGTTGATTTATTGACATGAAAATTCTACTGAATCATTTTTTGAAAATTTATTTTTTAGTCATAAATAATTCTATATAATTAAATTTTCCCATAAATCCAAAAAACACTGTTGAACATATGATACTGAGTAAATGAAAGATGCGCAACAAAAGATCGCAATAGACCGAACTCACTATTTCACTCGCACCCGCTTGTATATACATACATATATAGTGCCTCGCGCTCGCACCTATACTATACTACGGCAGACTTTCAATGTGTCTGGCAAGATGTAGGAACCATCGAAACTGTCTGGCTACTGAGGAAATATCTTTTGATACTTCCATAAATAACATATATAAAATTTAGCTTTTATACTATGACGAAAGTTTAATTACAATTTATTATAGTTTAAGGGTGTCTGGCAGGGGGTTGGAAACATATTAAGTGTCTGGCAATGGACGACGTGATTTCGAATATTATTCCGAATAAAATATATAAAAACTGAGCTTTATACTTTAACGAAAGTGAGGTCCATTTTTTTACACCTTTGCCACCTGTTACCTGCCAAAGCCACCATGATCCAAACTTCATATTCGGGGATCGTTCTTACCTCTATTAGGGACATACACTGAGAAACTTTCAGCCTTTATAAAATAACGAAGGTCTGGCTGTCGCTGGCTCTCGGCCTATAGGGATACTTTCTATATTGTGCAGGCATACAAATTCCTGTTTGGGTAAAATTGTCGAGTTGGAACGGTAAAAATACTGGAACGTTCTTCAAAATATATCGGTTGATTGTTAATTCCTTTTCAGCGCCTCTACAAAATTAACCATAAAAACCAAATGCTACACGCTTACCCTACTAGTACCCTACCCTACTAGTTAGGTACGTTTTACCGAACTTTTCTCTCCGTGTAAGATCTATAACTTTAGTAAGAATAAAAATAGCGCATTTTCCATTTAAAACAGTCTGAGTCACTCTCATGTCTCGTAACTAACTCATCTCAATAAATATCGCTGAAAGTATTAACGATATTTTTTTGTGGATTAATATTAATAATTACGTATTGCTCAGAGACCTGGCAATAATTAATCGTTGTTCTACTTACCAATATTATATTGCTTCAACATGCTGCAATAATTGAGAGCAAGGAGGTCAAACCTCATTGCTCCAGCGCTTCACAATCATTTATTGCTTCGCTATCTTAGAACAATATATTGTTGCAATACTTAATAATAGTGTGTTGCTTTTACATTTAGCAATGTTACAATTTATAGCATAGCAATAAATGCTGCTGGTTGAGGAGGAGCAATATTTTATGTTCAGTATACCATGGAAAATACCGTCGAGTCACATTCGTCGCCGAAATGACTCGGCGCTGCTATAACTAGAGGCGTTCGTGAATATCGTCTCGTAAGTACTAGGAAATCCACTATAAGGGTGGTTAATGGCGTGTGACCGTCTTCGCGAATGACAGGCCTACTTGGCCCGGATAATCGATCAAGCTCAATTGTATCTCGCCTCCCACCTCCTCGATTTCGTTTAATAAAACTCTTCCCAGTAACGTGGCACGACAAAAGGGTCCGAGAGTTCTGCTTATACGAGGTGTATCTATATGGTTTGCGCTCGTACACACATTTATTAGGTACTATATTTCCCGTAGGTAATTATCCGAAGGATCGATACGTCTGCTCGGAGTACCTTCAAGCGATGAGCTAACCGAGTATTGGCGAGCAATACCGAGCCTTGTTCTTATCGGCCGAACCGAAAATAAATGAGATCCGAATGAGAAGTACAGGCTTGGGATTCATTGGATGTACATTGTTAAACGGGGAGATGTAGGTGGTGCGCGCAAACACTGACAGCCCAAACCTGACCGCCGGAGGGGCGGCTCGCGGGGCAAGTTTTAAGCTTAACCCAATTGCGGCCAGACGACAGCGATACAATGCCTTCCGCTCCTGGGGTGGTCCGTAAATAACTACCCGCGACTTCCAAGCTTCTCGGGACCTCGTAGAATTTATTGTTTCCTGGTGCAAAACGAAAATTAGATGCCCGGCTGGTTGGTAATCCGTATACGAGCGGAGAACGGGCTTGACGCTCGCGAAGGAGTAATAACCACCCGTCGTTCTCGCATCGAGCAACGCCGAAGAGTTTCCGACGATAATAATTCATGAGACGTGAGAGAAGATCGAATCATTTTGTGACTATATAGAGTATACGTATATATATAGGGTGTTTCAAAATTCAGTACAAATATTTGAAGGGCGTATTTTTGAGATCAAAATAAGACTTTTTTTTTCCTATAAACATGTGTCCTAAAATACACCCCCTTCGAGCTACAGCCATCTTAACTGTCATAAAAAAAATCGATTATTTTCAATTCTGACTCCAATTATTCATCAAATTTCTTAAAAATTTGCAAGCCACTGCTGTTTCGAATGTTCCACTGATTTCTTACCCCTAACATGGCATAAACGTAATTTAGGGAAGGGGGGATTGAGGGGGGTATGCACATTTAATGACCGAAATTTTGTTTCCGTTTAGAAATTTTAAAAATGAATACGACCATCTGGTTGAACAGACAAAAATCTAAAATTTTGGGCTTTTGCATTTTTTTGATACAACTTACCGTTTTCGAGATAATCGCCGATGAACGAACGGGGGATCGTTTAGGTAGTAAAGTTTCCACGAAAAAATTGATTATTTTAAACTGTGGTTGCAATAATTATGCATCAAATATTCTAAAAATTTGAAAGACGAGTGCTCTAATCGTTTTGCTGACCTAAAAATGCCATAAATCGATTTTTTAAATGAAAATTAAGATGGCTGTAGCTCGGAGGGGGTGTATTTTAGGACACATGTTTATAGGAAAAAAAAGTCTTATTTTGATCTCAAAAATACGCCCTTCAAATATTTGTACTGAATTTTGAAACACCGTGGATATAAATTCGCTGGCACCTGTTAGACGACAACAAGTAACAGGTGACAACGAATTTATCATGGCGTATATAGTTATTGCCATATGCAGGTTCGATGCCCTCGCACTCTACGAGGAGCAATGACGTCAGCCAGTGATAGATCACCTGAATTATCGCCACCACCCTTCGATGCTATGCAAATGCAGTTCGTATGAATACCCCTGCACTTGAGTAAAAACGTGTATAATGGGTGTATAACTTTGCTTCCGCCGTTTGTATGATTATATACATTTAAGATTCAAAGTATTGTCCATCGCTGACCACTACTTTCTCCCATATTTCGAGCAGCGTACGAATCCCACGTTGAAAAAGTCTCAGAAAGTCCGAATCACTGCAAACAACTGGATATTACCGACAATATCAGTTCCTTCAGACTGCGCAGCGCTCGACACCGAAGTGCGCCGGTGGAGGAATGAAGCGAGCAGATGGTGGAGAAGAGGGGATGCACCTAACCTACACGAAAGTTTGTCATGCCTAGGCTACGTGATTTATTCAGCCTGTTTTATGCAAGCTTCGTCGCCATATGAGATTTTCTCCGAGCAACCGTCTCGCTTATCCTACGCACCAAAATTTGCTCGCGCCGAGGCGGTGATCGAAAGAACCTCGCGTCGCATAACCCTTGGTTCCATTTCTACTTCACCTTCGACGCCCTCCCTCGCGCTGTAACTAGCGAAGGACCTCCCGTGACGCGAATATTTATGTCGAGGTTCGACGACAAGGGCGGCTCGGTAACGAGCCGTTGGAAATATTTTTTAGATTATCATTCGTAACCCCCGGCGTGAACGCATTACCGCGCGACGGCTCTTCCCCGCTGCGCAACTTATTCCGCAATCTTGACAAACGGCCCGATGTACTTTCTCTCGCGTCTCGCGGTCTATTTCTCTTCCGTTGGGCGCGAGGCTTCGCTAATGCATCGTCCGCTACTGCGCGGGGTTAGCATAATGTGCTTACTCTACCCCACCGTAGGGCTAGGTTCGCTACACTTTGCACTTCGGCCACCCCCGCATCGTACAAGAGAGAGAGAGCCCGCACTTAATTTCCCTATATACGGTCGACGGTCTCGAGCCACCCTTGCGCTCGCTCGCACGCCAGTCTCTCCCGCCCTACCGCCGGTACGTCTTCCTTCCCGGCGACTGTCATTCTGATCCAAGGTGACGCCTGGTTATGGACACAACCGAGTTTCTGACCCCTCGAAGAAAGGTCAACGCGGCTCAAAGAACTCGGTACGAAGGGGTCGAGAGTGCACGATTTTCGGCTAATTTATTCAAGTGCTTTGATCAGCCCCTGTATTCGTTCAGAATTGCGATGCTCTAACCGAATAAGTAGTATAACTACTCCGGATTTCTCGATAAGTATTTATATCTGGGTTCCCTGGTGGATATCCTACTCGGAATGATGTTTAAGAGTAAGAGGTTTAACTTTATTATGATGTCTAAGGGCCGGTTTTACCAACAGGTATAAAGGCGGTATAGCGCTATACTGAGAATAACCATAAGGCTTATTGCTGGTTATTCTCAGTATAACGCTATACCGCGTTTATACCGTGTTGGTAAAACCGGCCCTAAGAGAGAACAAAAGAAAAATTGGAAAAAGGAATTAAATAAATGGAGACTAGTGATATTTCATATAGCAGAAGTTGTCCTGGGGAGCAAAGTACGGTTGTACATTATAAATGCTACTATGGCAAATAAAAATTAATTCCACATTCATAGCAACATTCAAGATGTTCCACGGTTAATAAGTACCATTAAGACCCGACAGTAGTAGTCCACGCTCCATCTATCGGATACGCGATTCAAACTTCTGGAATGGGAGACACGTGCGGCGATATTACAAAGCTTGTAGCCGTTCATAACCGCGTAGAGAGGTTTTATAAATTGAGGGTGCAGCAACGGGCATTCCTACACTGTTAAAAATATCTGTCTTAAATTTAAGAAAAAAGTACTGAAGTTTTTATCAAAGACAAATATGTCTTAAATTTCATGTAAGCTGTATTCTAAATTTTTAGAGAAATATTTCTTGTTTTTCAGACAAAAGTTTCTTAATTTTCAGGCATATATGGTTCTTAATTTTCAAGCAGGTTTCTTAATTTTCAGACATATACGGTTCTTAATTTTCAGGCAGGTTTCTGAGATTTTAGATGTATGGGATTCTTAATTTTCGTGTATGGTTCTTAATTTTCAGGCAGGTTTCTTAATTTTCGTACAGGTTTCTTAATTTTCAGATGTTTCTTATATTTGAGTAGCTGATGTTTTATTGAGAAACTAATACTACACAAGATAAATGTAAATTCTAATACATATGAAAAAAATAATATAAATAAGTAAGGTCATTCGACATTTTTCCGGTGAAAAAGAGACTCTACCCACACGAACACTCCCGATCACTACTATCTTGCGATTTCGTGCCTTGCTCGCACGTGGTAATGGCCGCTTCGAGTCGCAAGCCCGCACGCTTCTACTGTTTACGATCTCGATGTCGATTTCTTTCCAGCAATATTATTCTCACGCGTTGTCTGGGCCCATAACCTGTTGTGACGAACGATTTTTTGAGAATATGCGAAAGAAAAGGGACTCGTGATCAAAGAACAATGAACTTTCTCTTTATTCTAATACAGATACGTACTTTCTAAACGGATGTTTGCTTACGACTAACGATCAGAAGGGACGCTTCCCGAGGCGAAATTTCTATATTCATTTTGACACTGAACACCCTGCTATGACCCTTACTTCACCCTGAACACACTGTTTCGACGCTGCTTTCACCCTGCTACTACCGAAAATGGAATTACGTAGGGTCAGCAGTGTCAAAGTCAGTGTCATTTTCACATGGACATGAACACTACTTTGACACTGAAGACACTGCTAGCGCAAGGGAAACTAGCAGGGTGTTCAGTGTCAAAGTGAATATAGAAATTTCGCCTCGGGAAAGACACTGACTTGACCCTGTTACTACCGAAAATGGAATTATGTAGGGTCAGCAGTGTCAAAGTCAGTGTCATTTTCACATGGACATGAACACTACTTTGACACTGAAGATACTGCTAGCGCAAGGGAAACTAGCAGGGTGTTCAGTGTCAAAGTGAATATAGAAATTTCGCCTCGGGTTCCGACCCTTGCCAATTCTAAACCTAATCGGCCACGCTCGGCCCCTTTCGGTCAAGATCGGCACCCTTCACATGTAGGGTTTAGACGTTGCAGCGTCACAAAATTAAGAAACAGTATCTTAAATTTCAGAAAAGCAGCTGAATCTTAAGAAATCTGCCTTAAATGTCATAACACGTCAAGATTTATGTCTTAAATTTAAGAATTTACTGAAATATTAGGAAAACGTTTCTTAAATTTCTGACTAATTGAAATAAATTTAAGTTACATTTGTAAATGATTGCGTCTGAAAATTAAGAAAACTTTTAACAGTGTAGTACTCAGTATCCATGTCCATTCTCCACAATGTTAAAATAGTGATATTATTATAATATGTTTTATTATTACAAAGTTATCTACATCGTAAATATCGAATCATATTCAAGATGGCGGACTACTACTGTCGGGTCTTAATTCATTGCATATAAGTAGGGGAGACGGTTGTAGTACCTTAAGCAAAATGTATCTTCTAACACTCTCTTCTCTAATCGAACGGTATTCCATCTAACAGCAAATGGGCATTACCTTCTTATGAAGAAGCCAATAAAGGTTACAATAGATCGATGAGCAATCGATATCGATTTTAAATTAATATAAGAACATTAAGGATAGCTTTGACACTAAAATTTCTAGGAATTTACGATTCTTATACGGTTTCTAGAAGTTTCATGATAACTGTTTTGTAACATCTATTTATATACATAAATAGTTTAGAATCTTGCGATGATTATGAGATATTGTGTTTCTATTAATATCCTAATCTTAACGAGTGGATTCTATTTGTCTCGCGGTGTGCACCCCCGTGTACCTTGGAACACGGTATAACATATACACCCAGCGTCAATGATTCTGATCGACCCGCTTTAGGTGATGGTACTTTATCGAGGAGACCGTAGCTAAACGGTACGAGCAGACCTCCTTGTTCTGTTATGAAGGACCAATGAGGCTATCTCTCATGGCAAAACAATAAGATTCGCTCCCACTATTTAATTACGTTCGACTCAGTTAAAGTACCGTCACCCGAAGTGGGTCGGTCAGAATCATTGACGCTAGGTGTACCTTGGAATACTATCAATCTTCAAATAACGGACAAGAAATTCGTTATCATCAATAAACCTCAAATAGGGTAAAGTCGGGAGAGATGGCGCACCTTTTTTTAAAGTGGTATAAAAACTATATTTGTAGAATAAGCAATACTTAATTGATAATGTGGATAGAGCGGACAATAAAATATAGGAATTTGTAAAGGAACGACCAAAAATGTTATCGAGTTTTGTAAAAAATTTGTCAAAAGAAAATATACCAAAAACCAACTCACCCCCCCTAGTATGGGTGAGATGGCGCAGTCGAAAAAATTGGTAGGGGTGAGTGGTTCTCCAAGAATAGGCTTCAAAATTAAAAGTGCAACTACTTTTAATGTCAAATAACAAAAACAAAAATACAAAATCATCTTAAATAATTAAATTTAAAGAAAAATACCAAAGTATTGATTATTCCAACCACACATAAACTTAAAACATTTTTAAGAAATAATAAATCTTAATAATAACACGTAAAAGTTATTTCGCTTTTCTGCCACTTTTCTGAATTCTTGTACATGAAGCACGGAACGAAATTTAAGGTTAGGAACAATATTTAAAAATTTACCAAGTGAAATGACCGAACCAAATACATTCAAATCAGAATAAAAACTTATTGGATGCCTAATTATTATTACACAAAAAAATAATCAGGGCCAATACAATATACAGTTATATTTATTATATAGTTACAGTTTTATTTATTTACAGTTTTATTTATTTTACCTTTTGATGAGAAAAACAGCAGTTCGGTAACACACACTTACTGCACATGTGCACTAATCATCTGTGTCGCCAACTGAATCAATGTTGCCACACAGACAAAGAAATTATTTGACTGAACCGTCTCACCCGCTGCGCCATCTCTCCCGACTTTACCCTACTACTTATAAATTATTGATATTCCTGCGTTTAAATCAAACTCTACAATTTCTGCAATTACAAGTGATTAGGTCTCGTAAGCTAAATAAAATTGAACTAAATAACATCAAACTAAAATAAAGTAAAATTGATTGTTTGATAAATTTTAGATGCCTGGAAATACATGAGGCAATACGAGACCCCTTATTGGAATCTGACCGATGGGCGTATCACCTCTGGTGGCAGAAAGAGTAATTATTATAAGGTAGCAGTGCTTGGAGCAACTGACAGCTACATCAATGTGCGTGCACTTAAAAATTATTTTGTGTTGGAGGAATGACGTCTCGAGACAAGGATGAACAATTATACCTACACGAGGTCTCCTTCCTTCCTCGCCTTCATCGCATACCGATTCCGGATTTCATTCTCAATCTTATCGGCATCGAGATGGCGTCAAAAATTGCCCTTATTTGCCCTCTACTATTAGATCTTCCGATCCAATTGACGCGAGAGACAATTCCTCCTCGATCGTTACGCCGAAAACTAAACATCTTTGAGCTTCTTTGTCCCATCTCCCGAAAACGCCCGCATTTTATATTCGACTAATGATTCAAAGACGAAGGAGATATTCCTTCCTTTGTATCCTCGTGACGTCATTTATTTTCTATCAGTATGAATGTTCAGTGATTCCAAGGATGGTAGACACAGGACTGTAAGCTATACGTAGCACTTTGTAGACTATAGATTATACGCTATTGGCCCGAGGAGGCTGTAGGATTGGCTGCGATGGTTTGCAGTGCTCGGCAAATGCTTTGAAAGAAGATCTCTAATATTTAATTTTTAGACGATCAGACAGTAGGGACCTTCTCGCGGAACGGTAGGTGGATGCTGTTTGCACGTCGTCACAGTAACTCATCGAGGTGCAGATTAGTGTCCAGCAGTGTCTGATCGCCTATTCGCTCCGTGCATACTAATACTGTTATACTTTAGTGAGCACATGTTATTATACACATGCATATTCACATCGCCATCTATTTTGTGGATCGGTACTTTTTGATGGATATTTGCTTTGCACGTATACTGCTATACATGCTCATTGAAGTATAACCATGTTCATACACGCGGAGCGAATAGTCTACGAAGCGCTACATAACATACCGTCCTATGACTAAATACTATCCTCGAAATCACTCTGTAGATTCTATCAGCACACTGGGAGTGACATAGTTTCTTCTTCGTATCGCGCGGTGACTGATGTAGAGAGAGGAATAGAGGGAGAGAGAAAGAGCCGAAGAAAATACAATCATTCTATTAACAATTTTATCGAGAAATATATGATAGTGAATACGACCGTAAAATGTATACTTAAGCGACAATTTCGACATTCTACCGATGACTGGACGGGCCGCACAATCTCGAGTACTAAAATTCAAAAATAGTCTGGAAAAACTCCCTTTCCCCCTCAATTACATCAAATCGTCGACGAATAACGAATATGCGAGCCTCCACTCGTGTGAATACGGCACGTCTGACCCGTTAAAGCGCAGTAGTTCTGCCGAACTGGCAACAACAATGGTGTGCATTAACCTTTGTGGAGTCGCAACTGCAGCTGCGAGATAGTGGTTTACCGGGAGCGAGGGACTCGCTCAACTGAGGCATTTACAACCATTTCGCGTAATCTCAACAAATACATTCATCAGTTAGAATGGCCGGTGCTGAGTGGACGAACCAATTATCGTCCTAGTCTTCCGCCTCGACTAAATCTCAGCGGTCTGGATGTCCATCGAACTCCTTCGACCATCCCATCGTAGAGTAACCTAAGAGTCATTCAAAATCGTTCAATGTCTATACTTAACAACTCGAATTAGAAAAAGAACGAGATGAAAAAAATGATAGCCTTTTAAAAAAAAGTTCCCATTGAGTTAACTTTACTTCATTGCTTAATAAAACGGACTCAAAAAAGTATATTATTTTAAAAATATTAACATTGACAGCGTGATAGAAACGTCGGAGAACTAAGTTTCAAAATGACAATTACGTAATATCAAAAGGATAGGTAAAGGAAACGCAGGGAGGAAGGTTATCGATATCGAAAGAGGGTAACGGCTAAGTCGATTTTAATTTAACCGAAGCACAAATTAAGAGGCATCAATCCGAGGGTCGAACTCTCCGGGAGATTACCAGTTAGCTGTCGGGGGTTTCGGAAGGGATGGCGGTAAGAGGAGATCACCACTCGGAGGGTTTGTTCGATGGAATTGAGAGTGAGCGGATATTCAATTTCTTCCTAATCTTTTCTCTCGATCTCTCAATCTTATTTCGCTGCTCAACGGTGAAAGATTGAACTTGTTTCTCGTGTCGGAATAACGATGAATAAGTTTCGATACGTTCCGAGAATCTCCACGTGTAAATCTTTCTAAACGATCTGTTCAAATTATCCATTAACCCGTAATAATTTGAAACCTGGCGGTGCAGAAGTTCCGCAGGGACAACCTGATTAGGTATAGATCAGAAATCGGACAGAGATTGTGGGAAACATTGCGGTTAAAGATTTATTGAAATTTTGAAATTAGAACTTAAATAAGAATTACCATTCATTTCTCAAAATATTATATTAACTTTAATGATACTGGTAACGTATGCACCAAAGTGGCGTGAAGTAGGCCAGTAAGTAGGGACAAAATTTAACATTAATTCCTAAACTTTTTTAATTTCGTAAACACGTAGTGATCATACTTGTAATTAATAATCTCAATAGTTAACCCTGACAGAGGTCCGCAACATGTTGAAATAACAAAAAAGAGTCGTTTTTACTAATAACTTAAAGGAAAAAATGCACAATTTTACAAAGTTGCAGAAATGTTAAAAACAATATTCTAGATACATCAAAATCTCAATTGTAAACCCGCTTGGAGATCCGCAACGCTGTCGTTTTTTAAAGAATTAGTTTTAAAAAATAACTTAAGGAAAAATGGCAAAAGGGTTGCAAACTTCTTCGAATATTGAAATTATTTTTCAACTGTTAATATGAATTTTCAACCCGATTGGATGTGTCGGTGACATATCATAAATTTAATTATTTCTTAACTCTCCTTTTTGGCTGTAATACGAGGGTTTTTCGGAAAGTAAGGTCCGATTTCTTATAAAAAATAAACCATCACAGATTTTTTCAAAAAACTTTTTTTATTTAACTCCTTACGGCAAAGTCATAGAACTCTGCCACCTATAAGGATAACCAGTATTGCAAATGAGGATAACCAGAGTGACAGCAAAGTGCGTCAGTGGGTGAGAGCTTTCAAGGACGGACGGGAAAATGTCCATGATGAACTGCGATCAGGCCGACCATCAGTAATCACAGAAGATTCGGTCAATGCCGTGGACGAAAAGATTCGTGAAGACCGGCGATTCACAATTTCAATTTTGGCATTAGAATTTCCGAATGTGAGTAGAACAACTTTGCACAAAGTTGTCTGAAAATTTGCAATTTCGCAAAAAAAAATTGAAAGTGGAAGAGACCTGAAACAGTTTTTTCATTTGTACTTATTATTTTTTTGTAAATAATATTTTTTAAGTTTTTCAATTTCAGGGATTGGAACCCTGCATAAAAACAATAGATCTCCCTTACGTTTAACCCCCCACAGAAAACGAACTAAACTCCTTAAGATGTGGTGTGAGGAATGGATAAAGAATTCATTCTTTACCAACATAAAATCATACGACACCATCTATTTTTCTACTGATTAATCGACTTTGCATCGATGATGAAAGGTAACTTCTCAAAACTATGCAGCGATAATGTCTATTCTTTTCGATCATTCATTTTCTTCTGCAAAAATTGTCTGCCCTTCTTGCTGCTCCATTACTAATCCTCTTGCATCCGGCTGGGGCTGGAAACAGCCAGGGAGAAGAGAATAATTTTGACCGAGAGTTTCATGAGGAGGAGGATAATAAGCATCCCTTAATGCGACCAACAGAGCATAACTGACCCCACGACAATATTATAATTATCTTCTCGTGAAGAACAAAAAATATTTTATTTTTATCGATGGAAAATCAATATATGTTTCATAAGAGGTGATTAGAAAAGAAAACGCAATATAAATATAATTCTCGTAAAGATTTCTGTTGAGAAAATAACTTGCGGGGAACGCTGTGTACTCGGCTTGGGAATCCGAGGATTAAACACAAGTTACGAGAGTGGTTTCGGTTCTTGCAGTTAGGCAACTACTTTCGTTATTACCATCAGTCTCCTACACGGCCACACTTATATTAGCGAGGGCCCTCGACAGTTTCAGACTGCTTTTAATTAATCTGTACATCGAGTTACTCCTCTCGTCCCATTCCTCTGAGTCCGACTACATTTCATAATGATAATACATTGAAAGGCTATAGCCGGATAACCATATGAAACCTGCTCCCGCTTGAATTTTTGTCCCATTCGGGTATATTTTGTGTTTAAATATAAGTAAGTTCTCAGTAAATTTTTAGATCAAAATATTGATTTAATTAAAAGTTATCGACTGATTTTGCACAATAAAATATGTTATACGCCATTATATATAGCTTTATTATAAAAAAGTATTGGATTGTTTCGCCCATGAATAAAGTAAAAAATAACAGGTTTAAATTTTCCAATAATTTTTTTTGCATATTAAAAATAACACCCCTGCCATTTTTTAAATATACCGCATGTCCTATGGCCAACCGCGCAGGTGAGCTGCGACCTGAATTCTTGACCGGCAGTATTTATGGTACAGTTAGAGTGGGCTTCAGACGAGTGCGCTGCATAAGAACGAAAAGTGTCGACTGCTCTTCTAATAGCTGTCAATTTGGGAGATCGAAGCGTTTCGTGTAACCTCAAAATCGTAAAGTTTTGAATTAGTAGTGAATAATTTGTAGAAGTGATGAGAAATAATCATAAATAATCTTCCGAATTGACACCTTAGGTATCGCTCACGCCACTTCGTAAAACTACTTCCTAGACACGCGCGGTGCTAGCGCGGAAATAATTTCTGAAACAAATAGGCATGAGGCGTGTAATTCGGTTGGACATCGAAAAAACCCGAATGATTGTTAACTCTCACTTCTGAACATTACTTACCATTTATTCAAAGATTCACGATTTCGAGCTTAGACTTCGATCTCCCGAATTGATAGCCATCGGGAAATCAGACGTTTCACACTTTTCGTAAGAACGCAGCGTAAGAGCGAAAAGCGTCGTCTGATTTCCCGATGGCTGTGAATTCGGAAGATTATTTATGATTATTTCTCATCACTTCTACAAATTATTCACTACTAATTCAAAACTTTACGATTTTGAGGTTACACGAAACGCTTCGATCTCCCGAATTGACAGCTATTAGAAGAGCAGTCGACACTTTTCGTTCTTATGCAGCGCACTCGTCTGAAGCCCACTCTAACTGTACCATAAATACTGCCGAAGTCAAGAATTCAGGTCGCAGCTCACCTGCGCGGTTGGCCATAGGACATGCGGTATATTCAAACATGATTAAACTATGACGTATAATTTTTATAAGATGATTGGTGTGGTGCAACAAGTCGAAAAAAATTAAAGAAAATAAAACCTATTGTTTTTTGCTATATTAACAAATTCATGCCTTTTGGTAAAATATGTCGTTTATCCCAATTTCTTTGCACCCCACTTATGCAATACGAACGTAAATTCGAATTTGTTATTATATTTCATTATAATTACAATTTTTATGCTAATAGACTTTAATAAGAGGTACCTTAACAGTTTGAATAGAAATAATTACTTTACAAAAATAATAGTATTTGTAGTGTCTTTAGTAGTTTAAACCCCGGAAATGCTACTGTGTCTCCCCCTATTAATGCCGCGCCGCTACTTCGACACGTATCCGACGAGACATCGTCGACTCTCTGTCTCCTGCCGACCGCGAAGCTATCCACATGAATCACACCGGCTTTTCTACTTTTCATGTTCGTTATTAACTTTCTTTATTAAATTCTGTTGTTCTAAAAATAGTGCGTGCATTTATTGACCAACAACATTACAGTATTTATTTACAATTACTTATTACTAACGAGAATACTATTTACTACGTGTAATATATGTACATAAAAATCATAATTAAATCAAATTAAAGGTATTATTTTATGAACTGATATAAAAACTTCGTTTTAATCTTCATCGCTTTCATGATTTATTGTGGGTTAAATATTTTCTTTGTAGAATAGTTTGCTTAATGTTTCTGCGGGTTTAATAAGCTTTGTTTGATAACGCGCAAATAACAAATTAGAAATAATCGAAGCTATATGGGAACAACAACCGACCGTTCTTTTGCCATTTGTGCACTCGAATGTGTATCGTAAGATCCCGAAATAACCGATAAAATCAGGTTTATATTCAATAAAACAGCGATATTCTTTACGGTTTACATGTGATTGAAATTTTCAAATAATGAGTATTAATCATATTGTTATTATGTGTTATCTCTGCTAAATAGGAAATGGCTTGAGAATATTGATAAGTACCCGTAAACAATATTTTCAAGTCTTTTTCAGTCATTTCGGGAAAATCTAAGAAATCAGATGAGGTTATTTGTTAAAACGGTACTTTTTTGCGCTTCCAACCATCTTTCTCGACTTGAATGCTAAAGCGGGGCTCTGACTGGGTTCACTCCCTGTCCCTGTGGGTGTGGACAGAGTCACTACCTGTATTGTGCATGTGTCTCGTCAATGAATGCACAATACAGATAGTGCTTTCGCCCAGTTCACGACCCAGTCAGAACCCCCCTTATGAGTATCGTTTAAATTACGTCTCGATTTCATATAGGGGAAATATGGGGAATACCGACCACTTAAGGAAAATATTTAGTATATACCAAACCAGCTAGAATGGGCATGTTCACAACTTTTTGTACAGCTGTTTAAAGTGCATGAATCGGAAGATTAAGGTATTAAAGTAATGTAGGTAAAAAATGGGTCATTAAAATAATGTTTTTCCAGTATTTTTGAGATGTTAAAAAAGGCATTCGTTTTAAAGCGTCGCACTTTCACCGCCATTTTAACTGACCAATCAGAGTCGCGCAACAGATTCTCCACCATTCACAAACCCGGGTTTGGGCCCTTGCCAGTGGCTTTAGTGACGTCACTAAGGATTTAGTTTGAATCGAAATCAAACTTTAAACACTAAAAAAAAGAAATTAGTGCTCAGAAAAAAAAACAAACACATCTTATTAATAAGCACAAAAAGTATTAACGAATAAGCAGAAAAAAAATCGTGAACATGCCCATTTAAAGCTTGTTTTATGTAAAATATAACAAAGTACACAATTAGGGAAGAATAAGAGACAGCGAAAACATGGAAATATAAGAAAATAAAACATTTATTTCATAAAATAGAATAAATACAAATGATCGGTATTACCCTACCCATTCGGACAATGTCGACCATAAAAGCTTTTACAAAATGTCCCTTAATGACATGAAAAAAAGAACAAAGCTGACAAACATGTAGGCATGGTAACTACAAGCAATAAGTAACTTCAAAGTTTTACGATTTCTCAAAAGATCTATGGCTGGCAAAAATGGCAAATGTACGGTTGAGTGATTTCCACGCCTGCACATTCTGCATGTGACCGATCACTGCGATCGGTTTTACCCAATAATGCATGCTTCTAAAAACTTTTCCCCCGTATGATATTATTACAAAAATGAGGTAATGTCTGCGTGCGGTTTCAACACAATAGATGTTCAAGCTAATAGATGCCATATATATATTGGAAAGAAATCACTTTTTTTTCGGTGTACTCACCTATTTCAGAACTCGAAATAGTTACAACAATTCAGGTTGAAAAATGTTTTAACGCACAAAATTCCACAAAGCCTAACCACGGCGTCACCGGCACTTCTGCTTGATAGTCTGCATGTATACCCACCGATAGCGCTGTATTACACTGTAGTTGGCGCGCTTTTTCAAATAAAAAACACCTGGTCGGTCTTACTCAGCTGGTTGGTTTTCCCCATATTACCCCTACTCCAGGATTTTTTCAGATAATTGAACGTCGCTATTTAGTCGTTTACTAAATTGATTATGTAAGAAATAAGCCGTCTTATAAATTAAACTGGTTTTTGGACGTATTTTATTGTCAAGTTTTTTTTCTAAAAGTTTGAACTTTTGTTTGATAATCCTATGTATAGCTTCTACTGACCACCGAACTTTAGTGACATATCGCGAGTGATTTGATTCTTCATACGACAATTCATTACTGCATTGAAATGCAATTTACTGGATTTCATTTCAATTTTGCCTAGATCGAACCTACGCGTAATAAAGTGACCAGCAAGTATTTTTAGACTGGGTGAAAGTACGGCCGCGTCAAGTCATTTGCGGAGAATTCCGCGCAATTTCTGTCGGAGGTGATCGCTCACCGGTATGTTAGTCACTTCGACTAGAGGGTGGCGTCCAAGCCAACCAACAGGCCCCAGACTAATGCGCCCCTAATTCGGAAATAATTAGCAGCCTTGTCCACCCTCCGATGCTCTGCTCTCCTTTCTCACCTCGTGTCCCACCTGACCGACACTTTGGATCGCGGCCGAGACAACCGCTCCTTTAATTTACCTCAATTTGCCCGAAACAGGAGGCAAGACCACGACGTGTCAATTAAAAGTTAACTAGCCGTTATTCCAACGAGGGTTTGACTTCGTTGAGTCTCCGCATCGCCGAGGAAGGGACTCTGTATCGAAGTGTTTAACGAAAACAATTTTTTTTCCTTTCACCGCATTCATCTGCGGAACGTATGTAGGTATATGTGTAACAAGGGCGATTATCCATAATCAAGATGCTGAAATGTCTTCGTTCTCATGAAATCTTGCAAGTACATACATACGTCCGAAAACATATGTAAAGTAGAATGGAAGTCATAAAAAAAGCGACGTGAAAGTCTTTCCTACTTCACTAAAATTAGCTCCGCCTAAATTCCCTCGAACCAGCCATAGCTTTTTCGTATGAGACGAATGTACGCGCTGGAGTAAAAACTGACGAGGTGAAAGTAATTTTTACACCTGCTCTCATCTGCTCGAAAGTTAAATGCGGGAAAATAAAGAAATCAAATCCTGTACAAATTATGTTGGCGAAAAACCGGATTGTAGATGAATCCTAAATGAAGCTAATTGGGGAGTTTCATTAGTTAGATTAAAAAAGCCTAGCCAAAGTCAGGCAAGATAGAGAGAGGCCTCGGGAGTGATTTCTCTTATTAAAGAAAGTAACAAATGCCGTGGTATGATTACAGCTGCACATATCGCGTAGGTGTTATATTCATTCTTCAATTTCTCTACACTCTTCCTCGTACAACTAGATGCAGATCGATCGAGCTCACGGTCGGTATCGATAACCTCTTTACACATTCGATATTATCAGAGGCGTTTGGGGATGAGCTCGTCGTCACAATCAAGATAACAACGGTATCATCGCACTGATGGGTTATTGGCAGGGCACGACCTCCCTCTCGATTCTCGTTGACGATACAGAGACCGCCCATAGGCGCCACGTCCGCAATTTTACAGCCTCCCATTATTGGACAATGCGATTTTCTCCTGACCGTTACCTCGAAACGAGGGTTTGGAAGCCCACGGGTGAATGCAGCGATATTAGTATCCTATGTGCTGGATTGGACGATCGCTACTGCTACGCTTTGCTAGCTCGAGGTTGAGATGCTAAGCCTATCCGTTGGAAAACGTTTATCCGGATCGTCCCCTGCCATCGTGAGCGTCCTCGTAACGCGCACCAAGAAAAATGGAACGGGAGTCGACGGGGCAGTCGCACGGCTCCGTCTGACCGAAACTGTACGTCCGACCAATTACGCGGACGACCACTTTCGACTCGCTCCACCGCCGGAATAAGTGGAAAGTTCGACCACGCCGTGTATAGGGTAAAGAAGCTCTTCTACCTCCGTTCGGCGGAGCGTGACTAGACGCGATACCCGAGGTTAACGCAACAATCGCCGTAGCTGGTAAACCACGAAGGTGACCATTACTGGCACTCGTGAAACGGACATTGTGATCCGTAATGCCTTACTAAAAATAGCAAAGCTTACAGCTATAAATGTAGTTACGATCTTTTCTCTGTTCTAGACTCTTTTAGAGTCAATATCCAGATTCAGATATATCAATTTAATATATTTTGCAGAATCTTTGACGCTTGAAAATAATTCTTGCAACGTATTCATCATTCTTAACCAAAAAATCATTCACGATTTTACTTTCAAACACTCTAATTAAAATAAACCTAAGTATTTCTACTTTGGACAACAAACTTTCTATAGAATGATTTCTATATGGGATGTTTCATATTAAGCGAACATACTTTTGGCCTTAAGTAATTGATTTTGAAATCATCGAAGTTTAATATAAACAAAAAATGGAACAAGAAAATATTTGGCGAGCCCCAATAAAGTAACTCGCCCGTGCTTCAAGTAATTGATAAATATATGTATATATTACTTTAGTTAGCACGTTCTATATGTACATACAGTTGCGGAAAAAAGTATTCATACACCATGGTGAGGCACCGTTCAACTACGATCCACTTGCAAATAGTTAAAATAAATTAATATTTATTGGCATCAAAATATAGCTTGTAGTTTCAGCTTTCAAATAATATATATTTTATTGAAGAGAAAAAATATATACTACAAAATATAAGACATTCCTTTTGGCAAGTGTCAAATGAGGCCGGGGAACAAGTTGTCATACATTTGGGACTTTCGAGAACATACACATAAAATAGCAAAGCCAATACTTTATAAGGTATCTTTTGAAGTTAATAATAGCTACTAATCGCCTTGGCATCGAAGCTGATAACGTATTGGCCAAATTTGAGTCAATTTTGTTCCATTCTTGTATCAGCGACGTTTTCGGATCATTTTTGTTTAATATAGAATACTTTCGAATACGCTAATCACAAATGTTTCCTACACATTCTGTATGGGGTTGATATCTGGAGATTTTAGAAGTGTATGTAATATGTAGAGAGTATTATAAATTAACCATTCGCGGATTGTACCTGTCGTATGTTTCGAGTTTCCTAAACTGGACAACCAGGACGATCGTTTCATTTTAAGAAAAATAATAATAAATCCGTCCGAGAATTCAACTAATAACAATAGGAATACGTTAAGAAAAGCCGGGTTTGTAACATGAGTACCTAGGCAAAAACCTTATGTTAGTAAAGTAAACAGAAAAGAAAGAATTCAATTTGCAAAGGAGTATGTTAACGCGTCAATGGACTTTTGGAAAACGGTTATTTTTTCTGATGAGAGCAAATTTAACGGTTGGAATTCCAAAAGGCAAAAGTGAGTGTGGAGAAGACAAGGAATAGCATTAAATAAAAAAAATCTTCGACTTACTGTAAAATACGGCGGAGTAAGTGTGTTAGTATGGGGGTGAATGGGCGGGGGAGTAAATGGAGTGGGTAATTTAGTCTTTATAGATCAAATTATAGATAATTACACGTACTTGGATATTTTCAAGGAAAATTTAAAAGTCAGTACTAAAAAATTACATATTGAGGGTCATTATTATTTTCAATGAGACAGTGACCCGAAACATACAGCAGGTACAATTCGCGAATGGTTACTTTATAATACTCCCCATATGTTAGATACACCTCTAGAATCTTCAAATATCAACCCCCCATAAAGAATGTGTAGGAAAAATTTGATTGACATACCTATTCGAAAGCATTCCATAAACAAAAATTATTCGAAAACGTCGCTGATACAAGAATGGAACAAAGCGTTAACAGCTTCGATGCCAAGACGATTAGCAGCTATTAGTAACTTCAAAAGATACCTTACCAAGTATTGGCTTTGCTATTTTATGTGTATGTTCTCGAAAGTATACCAAGTGTATGAATACTTTTTTCCCCGCTTCATTTGACACTTGCCAAATAGTCCAGTCAATGGGGAGCTAAAATGGGGTCTACCTTACATTAAATCGGGGAGTTTTGAAATTTGGCATATTTGTTCAGTTTTACGTCCTGAACAACATACTAAGTTTGCGACATCGTACTGTTGTGGGAAACGTCGCCATTTTAACAAAATGGCGGTGAAAATAAATTTTTTGGTATTATCTCCTTTTTGGTTGCTTTCATCCAAAAAATACTTATTACAAAAATTGTAGAGGACTCAATTCTCTGTAAGTTTTGTCTGAAACATTTTTTTATTAAACAAATGGTTTGTGAGCTATATTATATCAAATTGGGGCATATTTCTTAAAATCGTAAAAACGCGCCATTTTCACGGGAAATTGCAACTTATTATTTACGAATTATCTACTAGTAATCAATTATACTCGTTTCCACACCACCATGAGGTAGAGTAAACGGCGCGTTTTTTTTATTGTGGTTTCCCCAGTAGGCCTACTCCACAAGTGTCTTTTTAAACTATTCTTGTGATCGTTTGGATGCTCTGGAAGGACCAGGTTGATCAATGTCAATTTCTGGGATTGGTTGAGTGTCATCGTCCTCTTCGATATCCTCCTCTTCGGTAGCCTCTTCGGTATCCTCCTCTTCCTCACCAGCTTCAGTGGCGAAAAGATAGTTAACGGCGGTCTGGGTTTCATCTTCGATTTCCTCATCAATCGGAATTTCGGTGATGTTTTCACAGTCTCCATTGCAGTGCATGCAAATGATGGAGCATTTTAGACCCGTCTTTCTACAGCCACATGCTGGACCACATCCTTTTTTGCATCTACAGAAAATGAATTTGAGGAGTGCTTCCGGAGCGGGATCTGTAGTTGTTGTCACTGGAGTAAGTCCAGTCTTACTCTTCTTCCATCCCCATTGTTCCGGATTGACGTTTATATCGTACCAAGCCTGAACTTGATCACTCAAGTACCGACCAAGCCTCCCCGAAGGTAACTTCAAACTGGCCCGTACAGAGTGGGACATACGGTCAGTTTGAAAGTTACCTTCAGGGAGGCTTGGCCGGTAATCGAAACATTTAATACCAGTAGTAGTCGAGTCGGTAGTAAGAGTTGGTGTCAATTCGGGAGATCGAAGCATCTAACCTCGAAATTATGAATTTGTGAATAATGGTGAGTAATTTCCATTATTCACAAATTCATAATTTCGAAGTTAGACGCTTCGATCACCCGAATTTTGACACCAACTCTAACTACTGACTCGACTTCTACCGGTATTAAATGACTCAAGTACCGACCAAGCCTCCCCGAAGGTAACTTCAAACTGGCCCGTACAGAGTGGGACATACGGTATTATAGCTATGGGTTGTAGAAGATATTGATTTTACCACAGCTTCAATCTTTTTTCCCCCCATTGTAGCCAACGTTCAGCCAGAATGTATTTCTAAATTAAATCCACTTTGGTCAGAGTTAAATACATTTTCTGATCCATATTGTGTAATGAATGGTTTCACTTGTTCTACGAAGGCTTGGCTTCGTAGTTTCAAACTTTCCTCACCCTGAACGTTTTTTCTCGTTACAAACTTTGTGATCTTTCTAGAGACAATTCTATATGTTTTCTTGAATGACCTCAACCACGATTGACTTGCTTTGAAGGTTGGATATGACCTTGAAGGTCATGGTCAAGGTGAAATCCAATATGACCATTGGGTAGTCAGGGAAAAATCCTAAAAGTTTTGTATTAAACATTTTTCTCTAAAATGATTTCCCGCTGAGATAATCAGTCGTATCGGGACTTTCTGAACACCCTGTATAAGATTTACTAACTCAGAAACCTTCGCGGGCATGCGTCCAACCATTCTCCAAAGTTTCATCGCAATCGGATGAACGGTTTAGGAAGGCATAAGAGAGACAGACAGACAGACAAACATTCATTTATATACAGGGTGATTCGAAATGGGCGCACTTCCTCTCGTAGAGAGATTCTTCGCAAAAAACTGAACCGAAAGTTCCTGTACAAAATTTTTGTGCTCCGCACAAATTTGGTGAATTTTTTTACGACTCAGGTGGTGCTTTTCGAATATTAGGGTGCCTTCCGCCGCTCCGATGATTGATTTCAAAATTCTAGGCTGCAGAGGAGGCACGCTGAAATAACTACTGCGAGTTTCGCTGCCGTCTAAAATCTTGTCCCTTGAATCTGACTTTGGATTGGATATTTTCGAACTGGATTATCTTGTAAACTAGGCGGAGCACAATTTTGTACAGGAACTTTCGGTTCAGTTGTTTGCGAAGAATCTCTCTACGAGAGGAAGTGCGCCCATTTCGAATCACCCTGTATACCTATATAGATTATCGTCCCTCTATGTATTCAACATTTTTAATTATCTTACAGTTAAGTAATGTTCCATTGAAATACAAATACACAATTCGAAGAAAATATATAGGGGAATGTCGTCAGGGTTGGCCATAGTTTTGACTTTTGCTCATAATTTCCATGTAAAAAAGAATTCTTATAATTATACTGCGCATTCTTAGAAAGGTTCGGAAAAAAGAAAACTTTTCCGAGATATTACGAATTGATTGGATGAAAAATTAAAAAGTAATGGGTATTTTTAAAAAAATAGAAATACTGTCAAGGTTGGCCAGTGCTGTCTAGGTTGGCCAGCCGCTGAAAATCGAAAATCGCAAATGAAGTAGCTGGTCGTCATTTTCGCGCACTTCAAATGCACTTCTCTTCTGCATTTAATGCATGTAACGGAATTGTTACTATTCAAGCGATGAGGCATCGCTTCCAAATAGATGAGGCAAAAGTCCTCGTCTTCATCCGAAGAGGGCTTTTTCTGTAATTTTTTGGGTGGACGACCTCGTTTTTAACGTTTCGTAGCATCAAAAAATGACGAAGTGTTGCTATTACCCCGAAAAAAAAAAAATTCACGGTGGCCAACCCTAACTATACAAATGGTCCAACCTTGATGACAACCACCAGGACCACATCGCATCACACCACAACGAAACGGGTTATCAAATTGAATTATCCTCTTGGTTTATTCCTAAAGGATAACCATATGACACACTTATAGGGCTCTAGCGTACTTCCACAGACGTAGCTTTTGTTTGTGTTACACATGTACATATAGAGAATGTACATCCAAGTTTCGCCAAGAAACCCAGCTTGGAGGCGCTGCTTGTATTTGCCTTTTGATAACGATTTTCCTCGGAAAGAATTTATTTGAATGCTTTGAAATCCACATTCTATTATAATTGAGGCCATGTTGATTAAATCTCATAGATAAAACACTTCAATTATTATCCAAAATAACGTGTAAACAGCGCTTATACCACGGGCATCTGCTTAATGCTTGGTGCGTGCCACAGATGGCACTCTATCTGTTTTGTGCAGTTACCCAATCCCCCTATATGCTTACTTTGACGATTGAATGTTTTAGCTTCAAGTACTGATACCGTATTCACTGATACAGGACAACTTTTTTCGTCTTTCCCAAGCCAATGAGTGCACAACACGTTTTAATTTCACGCTTCAAATTCGGTATTGCCACGAAGAGTTTGCTGTTACCAATAGAAGTTTTACCACGCTTGCAGATAGTTGAAACTAATTTTATAAGCTGAAATATCGTAAATGGCCGACCTAGACGACACACAGTGGGGCCAAATGCAGGAATAGCTGGCCAAAATCCAAAAATTAAAAATTGCAAAAATGTAATTACTTTTCTTGGAGACTGTAGTTTAGAGTCTCCTGCATTATATGCCGTTAAGAAAAAGGCGGGGGAAGCGCGTCACTCTTTGTCAGATTAATCGAAAGTTGTATAATTTATAGACTCCTCGTCGCAGTATATTTAGGAAGCAAAGAAAGTGGTGGTAAAAAAAAATTATAATTAGTAGTAGTGGTAATTAGTAGTTAATTTTGTTATGGAGGCTTTACCCATACTTTCTATAATTTCATATGGCAAATTTGAAAATCGGAACATGTGCAACAAGTGGTTAAATATTGAGTAAACGTTTCACATATCGTTATAAATATGTAGGATGAAAGTTAGGTTCTAAGCGCTATTAAGCTAAGGTTTTAATGTATTTTGGTAATAAAGGGAACGGTTCTTGAGAATGTTCAAGAAAAGTCTGCGCATATTTGCGCCAATTGAAAATATTAATTATTAAAGATTAAATGGGGACTCTAGTGTGATAGCTTAGAAATGAAGGCGGTTTTCGGACATTTTTTACAGGAAACATCTGCAATGAATTATTCCGAAGTTTTATAGTTATTTCATTATTTATTTAAAAATTATTTATTTAAAAATTTGTCGACAGCAAATGCGACTTACGCTGGTTAAGTTCAAATGAGGAGATTAGCGTTGTTTTTACACTTCCTTCGACAAATATTGAAATGATAACATGTCAAACTACTTTTCAATGTTAAATTAAACTAAATTTTAGTTTAAAAAACAAAATTAGATGGTTTTTAAAACCTGGATTTGTTAAATTTAAACACAGATTGACAACACTTACTCAAGATTTTCACAAAGAAAGTAAAACTTGTTTAGAATACACTGATCTTCTTAATATACACACTGAACATCTTCATATACGGGAATATTACTATAAGTATAGATAATAATAGAATTACTTATTTGCTGGCTTCTTCAAATCTTGTAAAAATACCAAATTATGCACTTCGTTGTAATATAATGTAAGAACATTTTGGTAATGTACAACGAACGTTTTGAGTTTGCATTGACCAGCCTAAAAGTATGAGTAGGGACGTGGCAATAAACTGCAGGAATGCATGCGTTTTCGGGGTAGGAAAGCTTTGGACACATCTGGAGAGAACAACCGGCCGGCCCGGCCGCCTTGATTGTACCGTTCTTGGGAATTTGTAATCATAAACATTTTCGAAAAGTCCTTTCTTCGAGAAAACGTTCTCGTAGTCATTCTCAGTTCAGAACGCGTTGAACTCTGCCGTACAGAGAAACAGCACCACGAAAAATTCAGCCGTGCCTAAGAGGTTAACAGTGCAGTCGCGGCTCGTGGAATATTCCGCGCTTGGATGCAAATGGGTTAACATGGATTCTATACCTGGTGGTAAGTGGTTTTAAGTCATATAATACATTTGATAATAATGTAGTTTTAGAAAATAATTCTTAACATTTAGTTAGGTTCTAAGCCGAATTACAGTGTAATTTTTTTTGAATATTCGTTATGATTTGTACCTTATATAAAAAAAAACCCTTCATTCACAATTGTATTTCAATGTGGTACCTATATCTTTCTTTTTAGGATCTGGCGATCAATCCCTTTTATATTCCAACATGGATCTCGTTAATATATTACTGGGATTTGATGATACATCTATTTCTGACAAGTGCAACCGTTTAAGGGACCATCTTGTGGAAACATTCCATTGTTCAAAAATACAAGAGAAGTCGGTTTGTGCTGTTTTCTCCATATTCAGACACCAATTTATTACGAGATGGAATAAAGCTCAACGAAAGAAGGACAGACTGCAACGGACCAATCAAGAGTGGCTACAGAAAACCATAGTGCTTCCTGTACGACAAATTCAACCAACACATCGTGGCCGACCTGAAGTTCCATTTCATGGAAGCAGTGAACGGTCAAAACGCCGAAAGACAGAAACTTTAAGAACAAGTGTGCCTACAGAAGAATTAGCATTTGCAGCTGGTGTGAGGCTTTGGACGGAAGGTAAAAGAGATGCAGCTTCAGTTATTAAGGAAGTATTAACTACAACTCCGACACGAGCTTCAAAATATAAGCTTCAAAATATAAGAAAGCCTACAGATTCTTTCAACAGACTGCAGATGATAAGGTGGCGTCCAACAAAGCTTTGTCTGTTTTTATTGAAGCAAAACTGATAAGGCATCAATATAATTTAATAAGAGAATTAGCTGAAGACAAGTATCCTCCGTACAAAACATTACAAAGGGCTAAAAAGGAATGTTACCCAGAAAACATAATGGTAACAGAAGATAAAGCGGAGGTATCATTGCAAGCGTTATTAAACCATACCGCAACAAGAATCATGTTTTTGCAAAAAGAAGTCCTCTCAAGTTTACGTAAACAAGACGCACAACCACAACTATTAACATTAATATCAAAATGGGGATGTGATGGCAGTGCAGGCCACAGTGAATATAAGCAAAAATTCGCAAAAGAATCGCAATCAGATAGTAATGTCTTCCTAACATCATTGGTGCCTTTGCAGCTGTTGACTGAAAATGGGAAGATCATTTGGAAAAACCCTCGTCCGTCTTCACCTCGATTCTGTCGTCCTCTACGGTTACAATTCATTCACGAGACAACAGAAGTGACCAAAGCAGAAGTGACATATATAGGAAAACAAATTGAAAATCTTGTGAACACTCCCTATGAATTAAATAATGGTACTTTTGAAATCAAGCATTCACTACATTTTACAATGACTGATGGTAAAGTCTGCAATGCAGCTACTGAAACAACATCTACCTTGAGATGCTATCTGTGTAAAGCTACATCCAAAGACTTTAACAACCTTAATTTGGTATATGCAAGAACCGTTGATGAAACCAATTTCAAATTTGGTTTATCTACGCTCCATGTTTGGATCCGCTTTCTTGAGTGCTTATTGCACTTGGCATACAAGTTGCCAATAAAGAAATGGCAAAGTAGAAGCGAACAGGACAAAACTATAGTTCTTGAAACTAAAAAGAAAATTCAAGCCGAATTTAAAAATAAAATGGGATTGGTAGTGGACAAGCCAAAACCTGGATTCGGAAGCAGTAATGATGGGAACACAGCACGAAGATTTTTTCAAAATTCTGAACTGTCATCGACTATAACAGGCATTGATGCGCAATTAATAATTAAATCTAAAGTGATTGTACAGGTTATGGCTAGTGGTTATAAAATTAACATTGACAAATTCAAAGCTCACTGTCGAGAAACCGCACAATTATATGTTAACCTATATCCATGGTATCCCATGTCCACAACAGTGCATAAGATATTGATTCACGGCCCTGAAGTTATTAAGTTAGCTATTCTTCCTATTGGTCAACTTAGCAAAGAAGCGCAGGAAGCTCGCAATAAAGACATTCGGAAATATAGAGAGGGACACTCAAGAAAATTTTCGCGTGAACAAACAATGCGTGATGTCTCCAATCATTTATTAGTGTCATCAGACCCATTAATAACATCTTCACGGAAATTAGTCCAAAAAGATCTACGTTAAGCAAATCAGTTACAGATCTTTTAGAGGAACCTGATCTAACGCAACAATACACGGGGGATGAAGAACAAACAGAAACCGAAAGTGACAACACATCTGACTCCGAAGATTCAGATGAGAATTAGTTACGATTTGTAGTACCTACCTATTTGATAAATAAGTTTTGTTTCATAAATACACCCACAGAAAACCTCAAACCTCGTGTTTTTTTTTAACATTTTAGCAAGTCTAAACACAATTAGTAATATTTAATTTATCACCTTGTACCACCATTTTAACATGCTATCAATTCTTAAAAATATATTTATGTTTATCATCTACGATAAGTTAAGGAGGGGAACGCGGATATTGAAATTTCGACTTCGGATTCGTAATCAGCGACCCCAAAAACCCCCGAGTACTCAATTTCACACAGATTCGATCAATTTTTGAGATACCTTTCCGCCATATTTGATCCGCCATATTGTTTTTCGAACTTTCGACTTTGGATTCGTAATCAGCGATCCTAAAAACCCCCGAGTACTCAATTTCACACAGGTTCAATCAATTTTTGAGATACCGTTCCGCCATATTTGATCCGCCATATTGTTTTTCAAACTTTCGACCTTGGATTCGTAATCAGCGATCCTAAAAACCCCCGAGTACTCAATTTCACACAGATTCGATCAATTTTTGAGATACCGTTCCGCCATATTTGATCCGCCATATTATTTTTTGAACTTTCGACTTGCATTCGTAATCAGCGATCCTAAAAACCCCCGAGTACTCAATTTCACATAGATTCGATCAATTTTTGAGATACCGTTCCGCCATATTTGATCCGCCATATTGTTTTTCGAACTTTCGACTTTGGATTCGTAATCAGCGACCCCAAAAACCTCCGAGTACTCAATTTCACACAGATTCTATCAATTTTTGAGATACCTTTCCGCCATATTTGATCCGCCATATTGTTTTTCGAACTTTGGACTTCGGATTCGTAATCAGCGACCCCAAAAACCCCCAAGTACTTAATTTCACCTCGATTAATACACTTTTCGAATTTTGGCCAAGTAAACCGGTCCTTGGCCCCACTGTGCGACAGGCCGAATCTCACGACATTCCTCTATAGACATGAATTACCTATATAATTTTATGTTTCGCTGAGGATTCGTCAATAATGGATGTACGGGGTTGGGCCGTACCATCGTCCGTCGTCAGCATGATGCTTGGGTCTCGCACATTTTGCGTTCGCTTTGTAAGGCCCCTGTACACGTTTGGCCAACTAGCTGGGCCAATAAGTTAGGCCAACGTGTACAAGACCACTTGGCGTAACTTGGTCCTTGGCAGTCAGCGTTGGCTGGCCAGCCGAAAATGTTGTCAGTTTTTCGTGCACACATCAAAAGATCTTGGCGCAATCCGCCAACAGCGTTCACACGTTGGCCTCTTCTTCAGTTCGTAGTTGCCGTTAAAAGCGGAAACGATAGTGTTACGGCGTAAATGTATTTAGAAGTTACGATGGCGGTATGGAATAGTGATGAAATTTTGAAGTTTATAGATTTGTACCAAAATGAGCCAATAATATGGAATCCTAAACATGAACAACATAAAAATAAAAACAAAGTAAGTTATTTACCTTTATATCTCTGACATCAATGAGGATCGCTGAACTGATTGAATGAAATTTTGGACAATAATTAAAGTACAAGTAAATGCCGCGGCAGCGATAGTTTCCACATCCATCCTCGTCAAATAGTCAATGCAAAATGATCAACGCCAACGTGTAAACAGTGTCCTTATATTTTTTGTCTAACTCATTGGCTCAACTAGTTGGCTAAACGTGTAGGGGGGCCTTTAAACAGTTACCCATCTTGCGTACACTGGGTGTTCACGCGTTTGCAACACTCTACATCTAGGGTAACGTGGAAATGGGTGTTATTACCTTTAGGTCAGGAGTGTCCAAAATTAATTCGTCTTTGTCACTCCTGAAGTCACTCGTTAAATTCTCGACACAGGTTCGTATTTGGGGAACACAAACAACCACTGAGTTACTGACGAGATACAGGTTATGATTTTTGGTTATGTTGAAATTTATTGACAGGTTGCAATGCTCGATTAGACGTCGATAATTTCGACACCTCGAGATCTATGCAGTTCGGTAACCGATCAATAGATGGCCGTACTGACGGCAGAGGGCCTCTATTAGTCCTTGTAGACAGAAGATTGAACTGGAAACAGCATATTGATCACCCTTATACAAATCAGTCATAAGATCGAGAATTGAGTAGCCGGACTTTTATTATCGCCATATAAGGTCAGTCTTATATATAACCTCGAAAGGATCCAGCTGAAATGTATTAGAATCGCTATGGGGTATAAACAATCTACTCCAACTAATGTCTTAATCGGAGAATCTAAGATTCCTTTTCTAAGATGGATATTTGCCTCCTTGCCTTGGGATACAAATTCCTCGTGGAGTGCTTCTCATCGGAGAACCACCCTTTTACAAGAATCCTCACAGACATTTTGGAATTGGCTAACACATTTGAATATGAAAATAATTTTGACAAAGCGTTAATGGTTCTAAATTATGAAGAAACATGATTTCTGTACTAGGCAGGATATAAGTCGGATATCCCGTCATACTTCCAGGTGAATTACGAACTAGCGTTCTTCGAAATATTAATAGATCTAACAAGTGGAAGGGAAATAAATGACTCACTAATCTCCTCAAAAGAATTTCAACTTAAATTCATCGAACAAGAAAAAAACAACACGTTTATTTTCACAGACGGCTATAAAATTGTTAGCAATAGTTCTACGATGGTTGGAATAGCTAATTGGAATAAATCTAATGAATTCACATGCAGTTATAAACTCAATGATCTATCTTCGGTATTTACAGCGGAAGTGACTGCGATTATTAACACAATAGAAATTATTTCAAATTCAAATGTAACAGACGCAACCCAGGTAGAAATCGTACCCCGAAATAAGCTTGTTACAAGGTTGGCCGGCAAGGTAGAACCTTGCGGCAAGGTTGCAAAACAAGGCTGATGCAAGGCTAATCTGTTACGCGTTTCAATGTTGTGACAGTATGCTATGCAAGCTTGTTTCAAGGTAGACTATGGCGCTTGGGACAAGGTTGCGTTGTCGGTAATGAGTCGGTAATGAAGAACATTTGAGGTTAGAATTAAATTTTTATATTTTATTGATAATTAAAATTGGGTTACAATATATAGCGATAGCATTACAAATTTAGAAAAATAATATATAATACTAAGACGAGTAAAATTTTATTATTCCTACTTTACTATCACTAGGTTTACGGAACCCCGTCAATTTAACGGGTGACTTATTCAATTTCGATTGTTTAATAATATATGAGATAATTTTAACTTAACTTTTATTAGGTAATAATCAGGCCAAAAAACAACAAAAATCACTGCTCGTCTGACGTTTGGGTTCTACTTCGAACGAATCCTTCATTTCGTCTCCGAAGAGGGTTCGGAGAGGAATCCAAGCGTCAGATGTGTTGTGATTTTTGTTGCTTTGGCCTGATTATTATCTAATAAAAGTTAAGTTAAATTAACCTCATATATTATTAAACAATCGAAATTGAATACCTATACCTCTCTTGTACAGCGAAATATAATGTACGGAAAAGTATTCTAACAATTTAGTCTAAAATCTCATAGATTCTTAAGATAATATTACGTCTGTCGCCTGTAGTTTAATATTAATTTAACTTAACTTTTATTAGGTAATAATCAGGCCAAAAAACAACAAAAATCACTGCTCGTCTGACGTTTGGGTTCCTCTTCGAACGAATCCTTCATTTCGTCTCCGAAGAGGGTTCGGAGAGGAATCGAAGCGTCAGACGTGTTGTGATTTTTGTTGCTTTGGCCTGATTATTACCTAATAAAAGAGTTAAGTTAAATTAACCACATATATTATTAAACAATCGAATTTGAATACATATACCTCTCTTGTACAGCGAAATATAATGTACGGAAAAGTATTCTAACAATTTAGTCTAAAATCTCATAGATTCTTAAGATAATATTACTTCTGTCGCCTGTAGTTTAATATTAATTTAGCTTAACTTTTATTAGGTAATAATCAGGCCAAAAAACAACAAAAATCACTGCACGTCTGACGTTTCGGTTCTTCTTCAAATGAATCCTCCATTGTGTCTCCGGAGAGGGTTCGGAGAGGAATCGAAGCATCAGATGTGTTGTGATTTTTGTTGCTTTTTTGGCCTGATTATTACCTAATAAAAGTTAAGTTAAATTAACCACATATAATATTAAACAATCGAAATTGAATACCTATACCTCTCTTGTACAGCGAAATATAATGCACGGAAATGTATTCTCACAATTTAGTCTAAAATCTCATAGATTCTTAAGATAATATTACTTCTGTCGCCTGTAGTTTAATATTAATTTAACTTAGCTTTTATTAGGTAATAATCAGGCCAAAAAACAACAAAAATCACTGCACGTCTGACGTTTGGGTTCCTCTTCGAACGAATCCTTCATTTCGTCTCCGAAGAGGATTCGGAGAGGAATCGAAGCGTCAGACGTGTTGTGATTTTTGTTGCTTTGGCCTGGTTATTACCTAATAAAAGAGTTAAGTTAAATTAACCACATATATTATTAAACAATCGAATTTGAATACCTATACCTCTCTTGTACAGCGAAATATAATGTACGGAAAAGTATTCTACCAATTTAGTCTAAAATCTCATAGATTCTTAAGATAATATTACTTCTTCGGAAGATGTGGAGTCAAATCTTCAGTGATGACTGGATTGCTCTGCATGGTTCTATGACGTAGCCTGAGGGGCACCAGGTCTCATGCCCTTTCCTCTGATCTGAAATACGAATTCGATATAATACTCCTTATAAGGAATACGAATTCGATATAACACTGCCTACTATTAATCTCAGGGACGTTACTTACTCGATAGCTGAGCTGCTACACTGACCAATGCCTGCGGTCTCCTTTCCATGTTCCTTCGCCTTCGAGTCGATGGAATATCTGGCCTTCCTGAATCTCGCGTACCTCCTCCGGGCAATTTTTCCATTCTGGCTGCATTGATGACGCTGGATCTGCAACTGTATGAAAGACAAGCATATGCGATAATAAAGAAACTTATTCATCTATCTGCTTTTTGCAAATAATTTCATGAAATTAGCTATTAATACTTACCCTTCTATGCAGGAGAAGCTGGATAATATTTATTTTCTGCTCGTAGTTCCTTATTCCGAAGATCTTGCCCCCGAATGTTTTAACCCATTCCGTGTAAACGTGGGTCATTCGTGTCCACGCGATTTTTAACCATTTGCGTGGTGCAGTACGCAAATTCGTTATGGTTAATATATGGTTATCTAAACAATTCGTTTTTCTCTAGAAGAATCCTTTTGAAATTTGTTTGAACACGTTTAAGAAAGTGAGGCTGGACACAAATAACCCACGTTTACACTCAACGTGCACTAAAAAAACGTTTACACTCGATGTGCACTAAAGAAACGTTTGCACGTTAACATTAAACACTGACGGCTTCTTAAACAAAAAAAACACGCGTGAACCGAACTGATCGCAACTGATGCTAACCTCAATCTAAGGGCTCTGACAGCTGAGGCGATACGCACGCCACGCCGCGGATTTTTATGATATCTATTCGCTAAGCGCAGGGCCGTGTCTAACGAAGGGCCATTTCATGCCACGCACGAAGGCGCACTAGCCATGGGGCGCCGACACTAGAAAAGGGCGCTAAGCATGAAGACGTCTCAACATCTAGAGGCGGCACTGATTCGCTAAGCTGCCGGCACAACCTTGTTTTCGCCTTGTTTTCACCTTGTCGCGCGAACCTGGTATCTCTCTGTTATTGCAAGCTTGAAACAGGCTAACGGTACAGGGCAGTGGTCAGGCTTGCAGCAACCCTGTTTTAACCTTGCAGCGTAACCTTGCAAAACGTACCTTGTAACAAGGTTCAACCTTGCACAACCTGGACAGATTTCTACCTGGGTTGCCGCTGCGCAGTATTAGAGGAGCGGAGACTTAAAGGTTTATGACTGAGAGTTTTGCTCTGATTGACTTGAAATTTGGACACAACATTCTTTAAATGTTTTACTATAAGAGAAGGCAATTAAAAAAAAATTGATTTGTAGACCCAACCCCCCCCCCCCAAAAAAAAAAATGGTTTCGGCAGTGGAGAGGGGGAATTAAAATGACATAATCGGAGACGCACCCCTTCCAACCCCCTTAGGGGTAGCCCCCCAACTTTGTAATCTTAAATAGCAACCCCCCATGTGTGATACAGCGTTGGAAAGCTCTTTAAAAATGCTTTACAACAACACCAAATTTTGGTACCTTTCGATGAGTAATTTTTGCGCAAATCGAGAAAGAAACTGCTAGAAGTAAGTTGTCAATTTATTTATTAAAGGCCAATTACGTGACAATAAATTTTCGAAATGATTTCCATTGATTTTTCGGACTTTTTCAAATGTTGTTCTTGAAATTTTGCGACATTCTTGCATAATTATCTGTTTCAGTTGGTTAATGCTTGCTGGTTGAGTTTGAAAAACAACAGATTTCAGATGTCCCCATAAGAAGAAATCGCAGGGAGTAAGATCAGATAATGGAAATCACTTCGCAAATTTATTGTAACATAATTGACCTTTAATAAATAAATTGACAAAACTTACTTCTGGCAGTTTCTTTCTCGATTTGCGCGAAAACTACTCATCGGAAGGTACTAAAATTTGGTGTTGCTGTAAAGCATTTTTAAAGAGCTTTCCAACGCTGTATCACACATGGGGGGTTGCTATTTAAGATTACAAAGTTGGGGGGCTACCCCTAAGGGGGTTGGAGTGGGTGCGTCTCCGATTATGTCATTTTGGTTCCCCCTCTCCACTGCCGAAACCGTATTTTTGTTTTTTAGAAAATCTCTGTAACTTTCTGAGATATTGGGGTGGCAAGTTTTCAAAATGTCACCCTGTATGTGGTTAATTTAACTTAACTTTTGTTAGGTAATAATCAGGCCAAAAAAGCAACAAAAATCACAACACGCGTCTGACGCTTCGATTCCTCTCCGAACCCTCTCCGGAGACACAATGAAGGATTCATTCGAAGAAGAACCGAAACGTCAGACGTGCAGTGATTTTTGTTGTTTTTTGGCCTGATTATTACCTAATAAAAGTTAAGCTAAATTAATATTAAACTACAGGCGACAGAAGTAATATTATCTTAAGAATCTATGAGATTTTAGACTAAATTGTTAGAATACTTTTCCGTACATTATATTTCGCTGTACAAGAGAGGTATAGGTATTCAATTTCGATTGTTTAATATTATATGTGGTTAATTTAACTTAACTTTTGTTAGGTAATAATCAGGCCAAAAAAGCAACAAAAATCACAACACGTCTGACGCTTGGATTCCTCTCGTAACCCTCTTTGGAGACGAAATGAAGGATTCGTTCGAAGAGGAACCCAAACGTCAGACGAGCAGTGATTTTTGTTGTTTTTTGGCCTGATTATTGCCTAATAAAAGTTAAGTCAAAATGATCTCATATATTATTAATCAATCGAAATTGAATAAGTCACCCGTCAAATTGACGGGGTTCCGTAAACCTAGCGATAGTAAAGTAGGAATAATAAAATTTTACTCGTCTTAGTATTATACATTATTTTCCTAAATTTGTAATGCTATCGCTATATATTGCAACCCAATTTTAATTATCAATCAAATATAAAAATTTAATTCTAACCTTAAATGTTCTTCATTACCGACTCATTACCGACAACGCAACCTTGTCCCAAGCGCCATAGTCTACCTTGAAACAAGCTTGCATAGCATACTGTCACAACATTGAAACGCGTAACGGATTTGCCTTGCATCAGCCTTGTTTTGCAACCTTGCCGCAAGGTTCTACCTTGCCGGCCAACCTTGTAACAAGCTTATTTCGGGGTACGATTTCTACCTGGGAAGAACTTGGCGCTTTAAACGCTTGTTTCTCGAAACCAAGTTTTAAAAGTCCGTGGACATCGTCATTTAAAAACTACTGCACCGATTCTTTTCAACTTTTGTACATACTTTCTACATATAAAATACCAGACCCCTACGTTTTTCTTTTTCTTTTTTTGTTAAATTAAGAGGATTTTACAACAACAAAATGACGGATTTTTTCGTGAAAATTCGTAATTTTACTTCAAACAACCACCAAACATTAAAAAAAAAAAAATAAAAGAAAAACGTAGGGGTCTAGAAAAACATCTGTTCTAACTAAATTGCTTTGATTTTTTGATGTGAGATAATTCTACGCTGAAATATAGTGTCCACTGCAAATCATCTTTTCTAAAAGGCGTCCTCGAAAATGCTTCATCACCGGCTTATTTCTCAATATTTTTCTACAAAAAAATTACAAAATGTTGTTCGAATGATGCTTTGTAACATGCGAAACATTAGAATATATCTACTTCAACAATAGCTCTAAAAAAAATTCGTAAATATAGAGTTATTTTCCACGCGTTAGACCCCCCCCCCCCCCTTAAGAAAATCTCTGTAACTTTCTGAGATATTGGGGTGGCAAGTTTTCAAATGTCACCCTGTATAAAAACACGCTTGTTTTCGACTGCAACGTTGTGTCAAAATTTCAAAGCAATCGGTGAAATACTTTCGGAGATTTAAGATACATTTTTATTTATTTACCCCTTAATGGAGTAGGTATATAAATAGTAGGTATATAAAAACACGCGCGTATTCGAATTCAATGTTGTGTCAAAATTTCAAAGCAATCGGTGTAGAACTTTCAAAGATTTAAGATATATTTTTATTCATTTACCCCCTTAAGAGGGAGTAGGTATAAATAGTAGGTATATAAAAAGACGCTAGTATTCGACTGCAATCTTATGTCAAAATTTGGAGATCTTAGATTTTTAACAAACGGACATTACATTTTTATTTATATAGATGGAGTGCTATTTTTTGTAATATCTGCCCGTAAACGTTTGAGAAGTCTCGGAGATCGTACCAATCAACCTTAATTACACCTGATAGCTCTAATCAGTGCCGAGTACAGTATACCGTACTAGTGTGTTAAGATTGATGAGCGCATGCACCGATCACGGTTTTCTGAAAAGGGGTACTTACTCTTAACACGCCACACATGCTTCAAAAGTCGAACTTTACAGGTAGATGTTACAAAAAAAAGCGTATGTACTCGTATGGAAAATAAGTGTATCCTGATTCGTGTTATTATGGCACGAACCAAAGGCAAGTCAGAAATCGCTCACTTTCCACATTTGTAACACAATATATTATTAGATTTGTCGCTAGAATAGTAGTAGATTAGAATACAGATTAATTACATATAGGAGATGATACAACCCAATTTACATGATGATTAATTATCTATTATTATTGGGATTCGACCCGGTTACGACGACTGCGACATTGCAAGTATGCTGCACGACGACTCTTCGAGATTGCAAGTATACTGCACGACGACGACTTCGAGATTGCAAGTTTACTGCACGACGGCGACTTCGAGATCGCAAGGATGATGCGAGCATGCCTTCGACTTTTTCCCCGAGAAGCATCGGTCCACCCGATTAATTATCTAATTTATCCGATATCGATACCGTTATTAAAAGTGTCGAAAATACTTTCGACAACGCGATACGTTGTATACCTCAGAATTTCAAAGAGTTTGACTATTCCCAGGATTATCAATGACGGGCAATCTTTCCCATTATGAATTACATTGACACTATGTGCGATGGGTAATCAGAGACTGGTGATGGTCGATTAGCAATTAATAGGAAATAATTACCGTGCTAGTCTACACGGAACTCCATTCATGGCAGTCAGCCTGTAGAGTGTTATACCTAGCACGAGGGTCGCAGGTTACTCTACGAATCATGACTCCCTCCGGTTATACGCGTTCGTTCTCATACACAAAAGCCGTGTCGATATTTTATACTTCTTTCTCTAACAGTAATAAATAGATATGCAGGATAAATGAAAATTAGATGTGCTGTATTTGATCGTTTCTTTAATACCTATTAATTCCTATTTGCTCCATTAACAAGTGTTAGTATTAAAATTGCATTACGTTGACTTCCTCCATAATGTATAGCACAGCCAGTAATATTAAAGGATACCAATGAAGTAATAATCCCTATAAGTATAAATAAAATTCTTGATATAGTTGCAAACAAAACAGACGTAAGTACATAAATCTGGATTTACCGGTATTGTTCTCGCATACTTTGATTCATTCTACAGGTTTCTACAATACTGAATTCAGAGTGTTTCATTTACCAAACCACACTAATAAATGAAAAAAAACACAATATCTTGAAACCATATCGCACATATAATCCAAAAGTGTCACTATATGAAATGTTTGCCGCATGCAACAGTGACATTAAATCAGTAGTAACCGGTGTGCGGATCAAGTTGTAAAATACTTTTTTCATCTTAACATAAAAATCCTAAATACTTCATTCACATAAAGCCATATTATTTCGATTTCATTTTGATTGGAAATTTTAAAATGCTTCTTAAACATTTAGCTTTTTGATATAGTGACGGTTTAGGAATATGTGTGCGATATGGTAAAACTATAGACTCAGTTTACGGAATATTTGCATTGAGATCAGCATGGTAACCGACAATTTCTCGAACATGCACAAGTCGAGTCGAATGCGCGTTTGTCGTATAAATAACGATCATGCCGCGAGACACACACAACACTACCGTGTCTCTTGATGTCCAATAATCCTCGAAGAATTCCATCTGGGATTGCTCATGTACGATTAGACGAGTAACTTAGCCAAAACACGTCGCAGGTTTGTAGCATGAAACGTGGTAACGAGGACTTGCCGTAGAGAATCCGGAGTACCTAGAGTTTACCAAGAGGGCCGGTATATAAGGTATACTTATACGGGTAGGTTTACATGGGTACACGCAAATACCACGTTGATACAGCTCCTGTATAGTCGTAAGCTATAAGCCGACAGTCGTCGAGTTCCTGGTTATGCTTCCATACCTCTGATCCCAACCCCCGCCCCATGCAGTTCGGTGCCTCTAACGAACCACATTTACATCTGAAAGGTGTGCCAATTACCTGGTGCGTTTTACTGGGCCGGCGCATTACACGTCAATGGCGTTATTTCAGACTGCATTCCTCATTGTTCCTTCCTTTAATGCTATTTTTTATATGTATTTCTCTGAAACGAACAACGTTAGGAATATTGCTATTACGTAGTTAAGCCACTCTTTCTTATATTTATTTTCAGCTTCCTTTTAGAGTTAGCTTAAGTTCGATTAGATATATTTTAGAAAGCAGAAACGGTTCATAATTCCTTAAATTTTTGGCTGCAGTGATACCTATATTCCGTATGAAATTAAAATGTTTCACTTGGGCGTTAATTATTCGTCTCATAAACGGTAAAGCGTGCCGTAATAAAAACGCGCGGTGTAAAACGCATAGCAATTATGAGATATAATTACACTCTGAATGTGTGTCTGTGTGTATGTGTGCGGCTGCTGCAGATTTTGTATTTTTATTTTCTCCGTGCGGATTTGTTCGTATCTCGAAGGAAATTCCTGGCGATATCAACACTAGAACTACCGAATAAGTCGCGCTTTATAAGACGGTCGTTTTGGCGGGTGATTATCTCGTTATCCGTGGATTTTTTTCGTCCACACTGCTATAGAACTTTTTTGTAGACCGAAATGTGCTCTATAAAAAAGTATTCTACCAATTTTGACAAAAACCTCACGGGTTATGAAATAATTGAGGTTGAATGGAACTCTGAATAAGACACCGGTCAAATTGACCGGTTGCGGTAGTTCTAGTGTCAAGGGAAATAGGAGAATTTAAGAGAGAAGAAGATAACGATATAGCGCAGGGTATACGCTTCGATATGCATGTATAATATCATTGTTCTTTTCATGTTTTATTTCTGGAATATGGCGAAAGAACTGCTCTCCTTGACGCCATTACTTATGTAGGTGGTTGGCTAACAAACAGCGGTGCAGTGCATTCGCTTCCTTCTCTGAGCAAAATAATTGCGTTACTCTCATACCTTTACATGAAAACGGGGTCTTTACAAGTTCAGAGACAGAGACAAAGGGACACAAACAGAGACAAAGAAACAGAAACAGAAAGGCAGAGACAGAGAGACAAAAACAGAGAGGCAGAATCAGAGAGAAAAAGATAGAGAGACAGAAAGACAGAGAGACAGAGACAGAAAGATAGACACAGAGACAGATATATAGATTTCTTCCTGTAACTTTCCTTGAAGAGGGACGATATAGGAAGGTCTCTTGTTTTGCACAAGGTCAGAGAAGCGTAGCGTATTTTTTTGAGTCTATATTCGAATGAATACAATCACGACTCGGTTAAAGGTTCCTTAAAAAGGAACACAGTCACAGTTGGGAAAAGATTATAGATTCATATTTATCAATAATTACACTGTAAGTCATTTTGGGGGTCATGAAGAGGGTATTAAAATCTGACTTCAGTTTATGTTCCGGGCTGGTTTACCATTAACAAAACTGATTTTGGTTTGGTTGTTGCTGCTCAATTAAGCATTTTTTTCAATTTTGTAGTTTTTAGGGAATATGAAGGGAAAACGGTCATTATTAAATTTAAAAAAAATGTTTTTTTTTCACAAAATAGTTGTGGTGGGGGTTTTTAGGTACGAGGAATTCATTTCTGATATTTATATTTGCTAAAAACATCCGCCAGAGGGTGCTACAGATAAATTTCCTATAAACTTTACGTATTTTCTATGAAAGATCATGTTTGTTTTATATATTTTCATACATTTTCTCATTATTTGTTTCATTTACTCATTTTTAAAGTATAACATTTTGAATATCGAAACCAGAAAGTGATGAACAGGGTGAGAGATTTCACCAAGTGTGCATGCCTTTTGAAGGTAAAGAATGCTTTTACGGTTTATAACATTAATGTAATAAATTTTGTCTTTTTTTTTATATTTCATACATTTTTTAGCACGTTATCAAGGAAAGAAATTAAATTCTATGATCGCCGATCTATGCTGGACTTTCAGACGTGATGCTGACGCATATGATACAGATAGACCGTGAGATAATGAGAGATTCTGGGGTGCCCCATTTTCGCATACAAGCCTCGAAGAGAGGGTTGAAAAGTACTTCGATTTTGAGTAGAATGAAGGGAAATTTACGAATGGTCCCTGGGGATAACATATGGAAAATTCGATTTTTCTTAATAAAAAAATAAAAGGTACCTCTTGCCCATTTTTTCACGCAAGCCTTGTTCACTAAATGATTCATTAATAAAACCTGGCTTCGGAAATCAAAGGCTTGTGTGGGAAAATCGGTCAGAGAGAATCTCGATTTTTCCTTACAAGATTACGCCCTTATTTCAATCCTTTAGCCACCTGCAACACTCAAGCCTTTGGTTTTCAGAAGCCAGGTTTTATTAATTAATCATTTAGTGAACAAGGCTTGCGTGAAAAAATGGGCAAGAGACACCTTTTATTTTTTTGTTAAGAAGAATTTAATTTTGCATATGTTATCCCCAGGGACCATTCGTAAATTTCCTTTCATTCTACTCAAAATCGAAGTACTTTTCAATCCTCTTCGAGGCTTGTATGTGAAAATGGGGCACCAGAATCTGTCACTATCTGACGAGACGAGGAGAGTGAAATAGAAGCGGAGGCTGCTGAAGGCGAGGAAGAAGAAACCCGCTCTGTAATTTATAGTAGCGACAGCGACTAAGAATAAATAATAAACACTTTTAAAAATATCTTTTAACTTTTTTTTTAATTTTTATTATTTGCAAAAAAAAGGAGCAAATAAAACAGAAATAGTAAGAAAATTTATGAAAATATATAAAGCAAGCATGATCTTTCATCGAAAATACGTAAAGTTTATAGGAAACTTATCTGTAGCGCCATCTGGCGGATATTTTTAGCAAAAATAAAATTCCTCATACCTAAGAACCCCCACCATAACTATTTTGTGAAAAAAAAACATTGTTTTTAAATTTAATAATGACCGTTTTCTCTTCATATTTCCTAAAACTACAAAATTGAAAAAAAACGCTTAACTGAGCAGCAACAACCAAACCAAAATCAGTTTTGTTAATGGTGGACCAGCCCGAAACATACTCTGAAGTCAGATTTCAATACCCAATTTAGTGATTTACTAATTATGATAATTATCATACAGCGACGTCGAGATTTTACATTATAACGGAATTTCTTTTTAACGATAGTAGTTGGTAATAATGGTAGGTATTACTAATTTAAAAGTGTTGACGGTCCTTGCTATATCGATCGAGTACTATAAGAAATAAGTAAAAATAAAAATGAAGCGTACCATGTGAGTCATAAAGCCACAGAAAGGTGAAGTTAGATAAACCGAATAGACACGAGTGCCAGAAATTATGGGTATGCTACGATAAATGGAATATTCGGATAATTTTACCAACCTCACTCGTTTGTTTAGCATTTCAATGCGAGTTAGGGCCAGCAATTTAGCTATTTTTGTTGAGTAAAGCCCGGGGGAACGAACGCTTTGAACTTTGGCGCGTTAGTAATTTTCGTACTGCAACGAGGGAGACCACGCGTTGGGAATGTATAGACCCTCGAATCCTCGTCGATTCCCGCTTTAAACTGGATTAGAGTTTGAATTAAACGGGAGGATCCGTACTCGTAAATCGTCACGAGTCTCTCATCGATCAATCCGCTCATGTAAGTGTTACGGTACGCGATTGGTTGTGTGCCATTGAAAAAAGCGCGTTAAGAACAGAGAGAGGAAGAAAGAGAGAGCGAGAGAACGTGAGCGAGAGAGGGGGAGTGGGGGAGAGATGGTGAGGAGGAGGAAAGGGGGAGGAGAGAGGAAGAGTCAATACTTTTCCCTCGCCCTCTTTGACGTACGAATTCACGCTTTTAGCATGTTATGCACGCTCTTGCATGGGATGATATTAATTTTCATCGAGCACGGAGAGCGCACGATCTTCCTTTACGTTTCACTTAAATATTATCCTTTGTCATTTGCTCATTACTGACATTTTTTTCAATTTCCGTCCGTGCGTCGTACTCGATTTTCAATAACTTCCATCAGCGTCGGCTTGGCTTGAGACTTATTAATAATAATTTTCTTGATGAGTTGCTAATTAATAACGAAGATGATTGTCGAGTTAATTTTTTTAACAAATAAATGGTGTTATAATAATTAGCGTGAGTCGTGAAATATCGGTCCTTCATAATACTTGAATAATAAACTGTAAATTTTAGAAAGACCCTGGCGAGTTTGATTTGAAACTAGCAGCCCGTCCCGGCTTCGCACGGGTGAATTGTGGATTGATTTTGGCCGTCATTTGACGGATTTTTAGCAGATATCTATAGATATAACCAAAGATTTAACAAATCTAATATCACCATTGTATAGCCACGGAAAAATCCTAAACCCTACTATCAGAAAGAATTTTTATAGGGCCCATAGCTTTCATGGTACGAAGCCGAACTGTAGTTGACCTCAATTTTACCTCCGCTGACCATAAAGGTCACATTAAAAAAATCGTCAGGGACTTATTTGAACGTAAAATTTCCCTCTCTTTTCATTTCCTTTATCAAAAATAAGGGTTCCCATTTAGGGTCATGGTCAAGGTCAAATCCAATATGACCATTGTGCAGCCATAGAAAAATCCTAAAATTTTTGTATTAAACATTTTTTTCTAAAATTATATCCCGCTGAGATAATTAGACGTACCGTGACTTTTTGAACACCTTGTATACCTTCGCGGATATGCGTCCAACTGTTCCCCAAATTTTAATCGCAATCAGATGAACGGTTTAGGAAGGCATAATAATCATCCGTACCGGTACTTTTTGAACACCCTGTATAAGATTTACTAACTCAGAAACCTTCGCGGATATGCGTCCAACTGTTCCCCAAATTTTCATCGCAATCGGATGAACGGTTTAGGAAGGCATAATAATCATCCGTACCGGTACTTTTTGAACACCCTGTATAAGATTTACTAACTCAGAAACCTTCGCGGGCATGCGTCCAACCATTCCCCAAAGTTTCATCGCAATCGGATGAACGGTTTAGGAAGGCATTTGATATTACCTTAAAGGTCACGGTCAAGGTCAAATCCAATACGACCACTGGGTAGCCAAGGGAAAATCCTTAAAGTTTTGTATTAAACATTTTTCTCTAAAATGTTTTCCCACTGAGATAATCGACCGTACCGGGACTTTTTGAACACCCTGTATAAGATTTACTAACTCAGAAACCATCGCGGGCATGCGTCCAACCATTTCCCAAAATTTCATTGCAATCGGATGAACGGTTTAGGAAGGCATAAGAGACATACAGACAGACAGACAGACATTCATTTTTATATATATAGATTACTAGCAGCCCGTCCCGGCTTCGTACGGGTAGATTGTGGATTGATTTTGTCCGTCCATCATTGTTTAAATACATTTTTAATACAAAACTTTTAGTATTTTTCCCGGGCTACGCAATGGTCATATTGGATTTGACCTTGACCATGACCTTCAAGGTTATATCGAGGTCAAATTAATTTTTTTTCACGTTCAAATGTGTCCTTGACCATTTTTTTCATGTTACCTTTATTGTCAGCGGAGGTCAAATTTAGGTCAAGTATAGTTCGACTTTTTGAACACCCTGTATAAGATTTACTAACTCAGAAACCTTCGTGGATATGCGTCCAACTGTTCCCCAAATTTTCATCGCAATCGGATGAACGGTTTAGGAAGGCATAATAATCATCCGTACCGGTACTTTTTGAATACCCTGTATAATATTTACTAACTCAGAAACCTTCGCGGGCATGCGTCCAACCATTTCCCAACTTTTCATCGCAATCGGATGAACGGTTTAGGAAGGCATAATAATCATCAGTACCGGTACTTTTTGAACACCTTTTATAAGATTTACTAATTCAGAAACCTTCGCGGGCATGCGTCCAACCATTCCCCAAAGTTTCATCGCAATCGGATGAACGGTTTAGGAAGGCATAATAATCATCAGTACCAGTACTTTTTGAACACCTTTTATAAGATTTACTAACTCAGAAACCTTCGCGGACATGCGTCCAACCATTCCCCAACTTTTCGTCGCAATCGGATGAACCGTTTAGGAAGGCATAATAATCATCAGTACCGGTACTTTTTGAACACCTTTTATAAGATTTACTAACTCAGAAACCTTCGCGGGCATACGTCCAACCATTCCCCAAAGTTTCATCGCAATCGGATGAACGGTTTATGAAGGCATAATAATTATCCGTACCGTTACTTTTTGAACAGAATTTTTAGCAGATATCTGTACTCATAGGTAGGGAGCCACGCTACGCTAAAAACACACATGTATTTAATTTAAATTGGAAAGTATATTTCTTTTATTAATTTATCTTAAGGCCAGCGGATAGACAATGTTTTTCATTTTTTTATTTGGAGTAAAAACGTGTAAATTTTTCGGTGTGCCAACTCTGGAGCAAGCCACATACAATTGGCCGCGTGAAAAACATGAATTTTCCAAATTTAAGCCAGCAATAGTCAACGATTGACCTTGTGCTTTGTTGATGGTAATAGCAAAAGCAAGACGCAAAGGGAACTGGAGCCGCTTGAATTCGAATGTTAAATCATTGGAAATCATAGGTATGCGTGAATGAGGGCGTCTTCGCCTTTGAATTTGCCAGTGATAATTGTTACTTCGATTAAATTTGGTTTGCACTAAGGGATTTTTCGTGTAACTGATTTGGAATATTATGTCAGATGTAAGAGATTCCAAATGAAGGTCATGGTCAAGGTCAAATACAATATCACCATTGTACAGCCACTAAAGAATCCTAAATCCTACTATCAAAAGGAATTTGTATAGGGCCCATAGCTTTCATGGTACGAAGCCGAACTGTACTTGACCTCAATTTGACCTCCGCTGACCATAAAGGTCACATGGAAGTAATGGTCAAGGACATATTTGAACGTGAAATTTCCCGCTCTTTTCATTTCCGGTACATAAAATAGAGGTTCGGATTTTAAAAAATCAATTTTACCTAGAAGGTCATTGTCAATGTCAGATCCAATATGACCATTGGGTAGCCAGGGAAAAATCCTAAAAGTTTTATATCAAACGTTTTTCTCTAAAATGATTTCCCGCTGAGATAATTAGCTGTGCCTGGACTTTTTGAACACCCTGTATAAGATTTACTAACTCAGAAACCTTCGCGGGCATGCGTCCAACCATTCCCCAACGTTTCATCGCAATCGGATGAACGGTTTAGGAAGGCATAATAATCATCCGTACCGGTACTTTTCGAACATCCTGTATACGATTTACTAACTCAGAAACCTTCGCGGGCATGCGTCCAACCATTCCCCAATGTTTCATCGCAATCGGATGAACGGTTTAGGAAGGCATAATAATCATCCGTACCGCTAGTTTTTGAACACCCTGTATACGATTTGCTAACTCAGAAACCTTCGCGGGCATGCGTCCAACCATTCCCCAAAGTTTCATCGCAATCGGATGAACGGTTTAGGAAGGCATTTGATATTACCTTAAAGGTCACGGTCAAGGTCAAATCCAATACGACCACTGGGTAGCCAAGGGAAAATCCTTAAAGTTTTGTATTAAACATTTTTCTCTAAAATGTTTTCCCGCTGAGATAATCGGCCGTACCGGGACTTTTTGAACACCCTGTATAAGATTTACTAACTCAGAAACCATCGCGGGCATGCGTCCAACCATTTCCCAAAATTTCATCGCAATCGGATGAACGGTTTAGGAAGGCATAAGAGACATACAGACACAGACAGACAGACAGACAGCAGACAAACATTCATTTTTATACAGGGTGACATTTTGAAAACTTGCCACCCCAATATCTCAGAAAGTTACAAAGATTTTCTGAAAAACAAAAATACGGTTTCGGCAGTGGAGAGGGGGAACCAAAATGATATAATCGGAGATGTACCCACTCCAACCCCCTTAGGGGTAGCCCCCCCAACTTTGTAATCTTAAATAGCAACCCCCCATGAGTGATACAGCGTTGGAAAGCTCTTTAAAAATGCTTTAAAGCAACACCAAATTTTGGTACCTTTCGATGAGTAGTTTTCGCGCAAATCGAGAAATAAACTGCCAGAAGTAAGTTTTGTCAATTTATTTATTAAAGGTCAATTATGTTATAATACATTTTCGAAGTGATTTCCATTATCTGATCTTACTCCCTGCGATTTCTTCTTATGGGGACATCTGAAATCTGTTGTTTTTCAAACTCAACCAGCAAGCATTAACCAACTGAAACAGATAATTATGCAAGAATGTCGCAAAATTTCAAGAACAACATTTGAAAAAGTCCGAAAAATCAATGGAAATCATTTCGAAAATTTATTGTCACGTAATTGGCCTTTAATAAATAAATTGACAACTTACTTCTAGCAGTTTCTTTCTCGATTTGCGCAAAAATTACTCATCGAAAGGTACCAAAATTTGGTGTTGTTGTAAAGCATTTTTAAAGAGCTTTCCAACGCTGTATCACACATGGGGGGTTGCTATTTAAGATTACAAAGTTGGGGGGGGCTACCCCTAAGGGGGTTGGAGGGGGTGCGTCTCAGATTATGTCATTTTGGTTCCCCCCTCCTCTGCCGAAACCGTATTTTCTTTTTTTAGAAAATCTCTGTAACTTTCTGAGATATTGGGGTGGCAAGTTTTCAAAATGTCACCCTGTATATATAGATAGATTATATATTATATATATTATAGAAGATATATATATATATATATAAGGAATTGTTCGTTGCGCGATAACAGTGATGTGGTCTTTCTCTTGTGAAATTTTTTGCGTTGACCTTGCAGAGCTCAAGACGAGACTGACTGTGACAATTTTTGTAAAACCTTACTTAGCCCCAGAAAAATAGCGGGAAGTGGGGGGAGGGGACCAAGCCTAAGATGTATGCCCAACACTTTGCTGTTAATTAGGGGGACATTAAGACTAATGAATATTGGGCCTGTTCTAAATGAATATTGGGGTCTGTACTACGGTGCATTACGGACGCTTGCTAATGAGTATTGCTGTTTCCCAATAATAAAAGGTAAAATTATGTGAGCATAAAATTAAGAACATTTTCGTGAAGAATATTTACAGGAACGAGCGAACAGTATATCATCATTTAGATTCAAGCAACTAATCTCGCAATCGGTCATAGCGGCTCGAAGACAGGTATACTTCAGCGAACTGGGGTCCTAATGAAACTCGCAATCCCACAACTTTCCTTGAAAGGTTTATTAACTAACGAGCTAATTATGACCTAATAAAATACTTATTAGCATCATCTGACCCGTACATAACCCTCTTAAGAAAATTACCTAAGAAATCAATGACTAAACAAAATAAAGGTGTATTTTCTTCGTGTAAATAAAAACTTATTAAAGATACAAACTCATTTTAATTACAGAACTAATTATGACCTAATAAAATACTTATTGCTATCATCTGAACCGTACATAACCCTCTTAAGAAAATTACCTAAGATATCAATGACTAAACAAAATAAAGATGTATTTTCTTTCTGTAAATAAAAACTTATTAAAGATACAAACTCATTTTAATTACAGAACTAATTATGACCTAATAAGATACTTATTGCTATCATCTGAACCGTACATAACCCTCTTAAGAAAATTACCTAAGATATCAATGACTAAACAAAATAAAGATGTATTTTCTTTGTGTAAATAAAAACTTATGAAAGATATACTCATTTTAATTATTACATATTCGTTACAAAGTTGTTTACAACTTTTTACTCCAGTACAATAGGCTAAAAGGTTTTGTCCACCTAGACTGGCCAAATCGTATACTGTGCGTCGTCGAGAACTGAACGATAAATCGATAGTTGTCGTCGGTAACGACGTAGATCTTTTGGTTTTACTCGTTGGCCTCACACCACATGACTTGAATCTACATTTTTATACAATTGTATTCGCCGGTAAGAAGGAAAAGAAACTGTATTCAACTCGTGACAATAGACATTTCACGCCTTTTATTTTGTCTGCACACGCATTTGTTGGATGTGATACAACTAGTGCTTTTTATAACAAAGGAAAAAAAACGATTATATCGCTTTTACAAAAGGATGAAATCCTCTGTCAATCTACATCAGTCTTTTGTGCTGCGAGTAAAACTTCAGACGAGCTCTATGAGCAGGGCCGCGTCTAATGAGTGGCCATTTCGTGCCACGCACGAAGGCGCGCATGAAGGCGCACTAGTCATGGGGCGTCAAAAGGCCTCATACCTTCTCTAGAAAAGGGCGCCAAGCACGAAGGCGCCTCATCATCTAGAAGCGGCCCTGTCTATGAGATTGGTGAAAGAATTATGAAGCACCTATACGCCACGGATAAAGAAATGAGTCTATCTATCAATGAGCTTCGGTACCACCTACAAGGACTACTCTGTTGGAACACATTAAGAGAATGTACTATCAAATTCAATAATGGATGAGCAATAAACTGGATCCGCTACACTGGGGATGGGAACGATTGAGAGGTGAAAATACAATACTCATCCCTACGAAAACGAGTTTCTGCAGCTCCCGATGTACTTCTACGGAAGGTGAGTTATTATGAACAATTTCTCAGGTACAATGTTGCCAAATGACGGTATTAGTATATTGTTCAGTGCGTCAGTCACAATTACTACCTTAATTATCGAAAAATGGTAATGAAATTTGTACTTCAAAAAGTTTCTATGTGTAATATATGATATGTCCAAAAAGCTCTGACGTTTTGAAGATTCACCGAATTTCTATTCTAACAACTTCTACGCCGTGGAGCTAAATTCAATGTACAGAATGAAGCAGTTTAGACCAATCTTAATTATATCACTCATGAAAATTATTGCACGCGCATCATTTCTGTTATCCTCCTCACTCTTCATCGCGTTAAATCATTTGCTTTCTCATTACAATTTATTAAATTATGGAAAAATGGTTTCCAGGTGTTTTGCAACTGTGCCTCTACTAACTGCAGCACATCCCGATGTGTGTGTAAAAAGGCTGGGCTCCATTGCACCCCACTATGTAAAAAATGTTCTGATAAAGATGAGTGTTCTAATCTACCAGTTACAGTATCAAATCAAACTGAAGAAGACATAGATTGGGAGAGTTCAGGGGGAGAAGAGGAAGAAGAAGAAGGAGATAGGGAAGAAAGAGATGTGGACGAAGACGACGAAGACAATGAATATGATAAATTTGATCCTTATGAGTTCGAAACATAATAAACATAATAAAATAAACATAATAGTAAAACATAATAAAATAATGAATTATTTGCTGCTCCCAAATGATTTGAATTTCTGGAAAAAAGCGACATTGTGATGTTCAACTCAGTTTACTTTTCGGAAAAAAAGCGAAAAATATATTATTGGCGAACTATATACTCTAATTTTTATCAGGAAGAATGAGCGAAGGAGAAGGACAGAAGAGAGAGAGAGAGAGAGATTGATTGATTGATTTGATTGATAAACATGTTTATTACCCATAGTTGGGCAAAAGGTTGCAGTATGACTGCATGTACAGCGTGTAAAATATGAAAAATTAAAGGAAATTAAAGGATAACAAGTAAAATATGAAAATATTTTCGGTTACGAGATGGACAGCTCCACCCGGTGCAAATGACAAAACCGCCTTTGCCAAATTCTTTAATCAGGCCTTGCAAATGTAATGCTGATTGCAGAACAATGTCCTGTAGTTTCAAAAAAACAAAATTAATTGTATCTCTCTTTGCAAATGCATCCACAACCATTGTAAAAACTTACCTGCGTAAGTGTCCAATTTTGTTATTTTTCAATACTAATTAATTATGTAAACTACTTATTTCTTTTTCCATTAATAATTAGATTTGTATTGCATTATGATGATGCCGTTTTTTTTTATTTCATATCTTACCCAAATAACCTTTTAATAGTCAAGAACAACGTTCTTCTCACAGCTACAGCGACGAAATCGAAAACTCCTATTATATTGCCTAAAAAAATTGACCACTAATTCCGTCCGGTAACTTCGACGATATCATTTGTTAAGCCTTTCTGAACTTAAATCATCAATCAGAATGTGATGAGCGGTTTTTGTATACTCAATGTCTCAGCTCCCGGTTTAGCGGAGGAAAAGTCCGGTCAGTTAGCCGTGAGATGCTTTTCGTAAAATGTGTAGGTACCTACCTAAGAATAGGGACGGGTTCCCGGTCTGGGAGGGGGTGCCTCTGCGCGTAACTCTGGCGACCACTAGAATGTGTGCGAACGGCACCAGTGGTTCTCCGGATGCACCAAGGTTGTCAAAGTAATTTTTAAAGACCGAGATATCTTAAAAATTACGACGATTACAGAAAAATGACCCGAGTGTAATGCGTAGGGAATTTAACTAACAAAATTATGGAACACAAAGAAGAAAAAATTATTCATAATATCGAAAGATATCGTTGATTATACTTGGCACTTTTTAAACAATTGAGTGAAAAAAAATATATAATTTTATTTTAAAAGTAGAGACCTTCTTAAGCAATTTAAGACAAAAAGCATTCAAAAATGTTAAATTTTCGATATTTTACGATTTTTTTCTTCCCCCTAATGTTTGCACGGCTCTAGAGAATAAACCGTGGGAGTGGGGGTAAACTGTGTATAACCTTTTTTATAGAGAATTTTAAGCTCTACGATTTTGAATTTACACTTTTTTCGATATCTCGCTTAGTTTTCGAGTTATTCTTAAATAACCCATTTTTGGGGTATTTGTTAATGTTTTTCAACCAAACCACAAGAGGAAAAACCGCAATACTTCACCCAGAGCTTTATAGGGTCAAATAACAACGTTGAACAAAAACGCAGCCTGTTTAGCAAAAGTTCGTATTTCAGACCTTCGTTTACTGGACTAAACCCTGCCTACATCACAACTAAGGGCCTTTTTAAACTAGGGGTTTTTTTAACTTGCTGACGCGCGACGCGCGTTATATGAAATTAGAGAGAGAGAGAGAGA
>OY783192.1:8015624-8080870 GCA_963678675.1 Xiphydria camelus
GAGAGAGAGAGAGAGAGAGAGAGAGAGAGAGAGAGAGAGAGAGAGAGAATATGTATCGCGTATCAGCGCGCAGAGGAAATAGGTACTTAGTGGGGGAAGGATTCCCCGATGCTCATCGGTCGAACGTTCAGCAGAAGCGAAAGTTACAGAGTGATGAAGTTAAGGACACAGCACTGTATACAGCTATTCGAACGCATAAGAAAAAAATGGATAGCTTGAAAATTCTGAAAGTTACTCTAGGTATTCTCTTCACTCGACGAATTCCACTCGTATCAGTATAGATTAAATACATAATCTCTTGAAGCTAACAGACATTGCATGGTATCCACACTTATGTCATTCAGATAATCAAGAACTGATCTTTGAGAAATTACGTTGTGGCGACCTCACTTTTTGCCATAACGTTAATTCGCTTCTTGTTAACGTTTCATCTTGTCGGAGAGGAAATCCCCCGCTCGCGCATCCGCGCACACATAACGCACGCTTTAAGTAAGAGGTTGCCTGCAGGCATCATGATGTACGTACGAAGCGTGCAGGCGTCGGATCGTCGGTGCGTCGGCGTTGTGACGCGTGTAACTCCTCGCGACGCTGATATATCGCCGCGCGTATCTTGTCTAAGGGCGCTCGTTCGATCCTCCGCCTAACGTACCGTCGGCGGAGACGTTCAACGTGTTGTTTGGAATCCCTCTTGCGATGTACGAGATTTGGATATGGGTTAACTTAGAAGTCTCCAGCGAAGCGTCCGACCTGGTTCTCAATCTCTCGGAGCGTTTCTCTTGCGGATGTAAGGCGATACCAGGAATTACGCATCCGCGCGGACAGTGATCTCGTATAAACTATGCCAGTAAGACCGTGCGGTAGGCAGTGTAACGATCGGGAAGGGTGTCCGTTGCTGACCGATGTCGTTAGAGTCGAACCGACGGGAGATATCAACGGTCGGGCCCGAGGAGCGTCTGCGGCGACGGTCAAAGTTTATAACGGTCACACTTAACTGCGATTAAACTAAAATTCAAGCCGTGTACCGAGTGCACCACAACCGGCGGACGATTCGAGGGCACGGCGACGCACGGCGCGATCGCGAGCGACGTACACTAGCAGAACTTCCGTCCATTAATTTACAGTCGGTCGCGCGCTCTACGTAAAACGGGGTGTAAATTATTCGCGGTGGCCGGCCGCAAATTGTCCGGTTCGCAAGGATACGTCGCAAGATTTATTTGCTAATTACTATTTTAATTGGAACGTTCGATTTCTATAGACAGGCAACGCGCGCGTCGAGCGAGCTACGAACAAATTTTCCCCCTTCGACCCTTCTGCGTTCTCCTTCCACCCTTTTACCGCAAAGCCGCGCGGCAGGGGCATAAATTAGAATAACCAGGTGGAATTATAAAATTAGCGTCGAAATGGAAATCCGCGCGGCGCGGGACGAGTGACGGCGCACACGTGTGGGGCGGTAATTAATAAATCAAACATCGCTCGACAAACGGAAATGATTGCAAGTTTCGATGAGCGCCGGCGTTAAATTAAAATGCGCATAATTATCCGTCATTATGACGTTTATCTTCGCGCGCTCCCGTCGGTTAACGTACGGTTGACCATGCAAGCGCGCGCACGAATGTCGATGTTGATATTCATTCATCATTAGAAACTGTACCGTTGAAAAAAGTTTACATAGAATTAGTAAATTATTATTAAACATGACGAAATGGATATTTTGCTGGAGCAATAAATATTCGTTTATTATTATTGATATGGTCATTGTTGTTGTTTTTATTATTTTTGTTACTTTTGCTGCTGCCACTGCGATTATTATGTGTACCTCCTTGATACATTTTATTATATCAAGTAATATTAATCAATTAATTACGAATAAATATTTTTCTTCGCGAACGAAGATTAGCTCGATCCTCTTATAAGAAAAGCTATTTGCTTATGGTAAACGATTTTTCGCAAAAGTTCCGCGTATGTACGTAATGCAATGATTTCATATAGCTTCAATCATTAAACGCTCCTTCTAGGAGCTTTACCGTTCCGTTCATTCTACCGCATTGAAACTTGAATTCTACATAGTGTAGGTATAACAGGTGGTGACTTCTCGCGTCATGGGCGCCTTGAATGGTCCAGTAGAAGTCGAGTCTAGGCGGTGTAGTCGGTAGTGCATTATACGACATGATTGCTACTCGAGCTGGATCGTAGGTATTGTTGCATTGTTCGGCCGTTGATTGGAATTTAAATTTTATTCATAGGATCGTTTATATCCGGCCAGTTATGTATTCAAATCGGACCGACCTGCATTTGGGCCTCGCTCTCCCTCGCGCTTTCGACACCCCTCGGAGAGTTGCGATCGTTCGCGGGCTTCTGGTAATTCTGTCGATTTTCAACGATCAACGGATCGAACCGATTGTGAAGCTTTCCGCACTGTCTACGTCGAATATGTAATGGCGAGCTCGGATGATTATAATTATATTCTAGTGCATTTTTTTAACTTTGACTCCCTCTACTGACGTTTGGATGATGTGCTTGAGATTTTAATCGTAATACGCACCGCAAGAATTCACACTGTGTGCATTACGAAAATTATTAGTTCGATATAAAGGTTCAGTGTTATACTAGAATGCATCTATATAATTTATATCGTGAAATATTCGTTATACAGACGTATGCAGCATTCAGAGATGTTCTTACCATATTTCATCGAAATCTCGAATTTATCCCGTTCGCAACATTTCTCGCGACGCGACGTCGAGAGTCTCGTTCGATAGCGCGACAACCAACCCCTGCTTCCTTCTAAAAATCGAGAAAAGCTCCTCTTCCCCCTCCACTTCTTCGTTTCTTCTTTGCTCTCTTCGTTGAAATTGAAGGGAAAGGAGTGTCCGTATATACTTTTAGATAGATTCTTCTCGAAGATGTCGACTGGCCGCGTCTACTACGTAAAATTCGACTGCCGTCCGACCGTTGCAGCATTCGAAGGTCTTCTTATTCCAGACGAGTAGGAGTAAGTATTTGGCATGACGTCAAAAACGTAGATATTAGGATTCTTGGGGGGTGACCGGCCGAAAGGGGCCGAAGAAGGACAGCGATGTGGCACGCGCTCGTGCGTTACGTCCGTGACCGGCCTACGGTCACCCTCTCGCTGAAGCGGGCTTTATTTTTGGCACATGCTACAGATTTCCCCGACGTTTCAGCCGGACGTTACAAAAGACCGGGATCATCTCGGACTTCCTATCCTGATCGCACGTTCGTAAACTCTTCATCGATTGTTTCTCCGTTGTTCGACGCTGGAGGATGTACCGTAAAACGGGGCTTCTTTGGCAGGGGTCTTGAACGTTATTTATTATTATTATTACGATAAATAACACTTTCGTTTTGAAATTCGTTATCAATATGTCGTTACATCCCCTAACTCAAGTAGAATCCTCATTCACCAATTTACGGAGTGTTGTCTTATATTAAAAATTGGAAATTTGCTTTGTACCTGGGACTATTTTGACACCCCATCAAAAATACATAGCTTATTACTCGAAGAAGTTTGATCTTCACTTCTTACATCATGCATGTAAAATTAATTCGAGATATTCAAGATATCGAATAAGATTCTATTTTTTTTTATAGATATTCGATGATTTGCAGTTTCTATAGGTACCAATCATAGACATTTCTTTTATCGGATTGAAATCACTATTAATAACATTTATAATTTGAAAAAAATATTTAGTTTAATAAAACATGAAAAAAACGATTCATGCTAACGTAGCCCCATTTTACGATATAGATATACACACATCTTTATTGTATGTATTAAGTACCACCTGCCGAGACATCGCAAATAACCACATCAAGATGAATTCGTTCGGCGCGATCCGACGATCGAAGATACCAGGCCCGAATGCTCTCTAAGAATTGCAAATTTTTGGCAAATTTTCGTTAGGGAAATTCAACGGTAGCGCTCACCGTATACAAAGTGGCTCTAGAGGATAGAGAGGGTGAAGAGGACGGTGGAGCAGGGGAGAGGAGGATATGCCGCTCTACGGTAAAAGCACAAATATTTGACGGGTAAATAGAGTGATACTTGATGCGGCGCTGGCTGCTAGGCTGCCGGGTTACTGGAGGGATGCTGTGCTCCGTGCTTCAGGAACCGTTTCGCATCGGCCAACCAGTTTGCTCGCCGGCGAGGATCCACCGCGCCTGGGCAAATTGTAAACATTAGCTTGCAACTTGCAACTCTTCCTTCGACGCGACTACTCCGTGCTTGGAATGGTAGATTAGCCTAGAAAAATGGTAGGAAGTAGTGATGAAGGCGCCGAGGGGTGTAAAGTGCAAGGGAGAAAAGGGGATCCGCCCGGTATTCCTTGTCACGTTTTCCCATTCAATTTGCCGTATCAAATTCATTGCTTATTATTTTATATGTTTGAGCGATTAATACATGGAGAAAAAGGATTAGTAAAAAGTGATGGTAAATTCCATGAATTCTTACAGTTATCCCAGTAGGGCTCCTCGAGGTGAAACATTGAAGTTTTTAATAGACTACAACGTACTTTTTACAATTCGTAATTGTACAAATATCAGTTTATATGGTAAAACTTATCAGTCTTCCGTTAATATATGTCGGATTTTTACGGGTTTATGCTGTTACGAACTGTAAAAAGTACGCTGTGTCTATTAAAAAATTCAATGTTTCTCTTCGAGGGGCCCTGTTACTAGGATTCCCTGTAAAAATTACTAACCCCTTTTCTCCGTGAAGGTACTAAAATTATACGAAGTAGTGATAGATAATCCATTAGGATATGTAGGGGAGAGTTACCAAGATCGCGTACTACTTAACACTTTTCCATATTTGACATGTACTGTTTGTCAAAATTCAGTATTCGGCATATGTACACCTAGCGTTAATGATTCTGATCGACTCGCTTTAGGCGATGGTACTTCAATTGAGTCGACTGTAGTTAAACGGTATGAGCGAAAATGTTCTTATTTTACTATGAAGCACCAATCAAATTTAGCTTTCACGGCAAAGATTCACTCAAATCTTTTCGCTACAATCGACTCGATAGAAGTACCGTCACCCGAAACGGGTCGATTAGAATCATTGACGCCAGGTGTACATTATATATTTTTCCATTTATAAGAAAAGTCACATAGTAGTACTATAAGAATATTTATACCATGAAATATTCATAATTTTTCAACACTTCGCAATCGGTACGAGTTTGGCAACCGATCTCTAGAACCGTACTTAAGATTAGTAGACAAGTATGTAAAGAGAATAAAGAAACAAATTTATTTAATAATTATACAAAACAATCAGAACAGTTGGTCGAAATATTTTCTTCTTGAAAACCAGCACAAGATTTATGAACCTAGGTATAATATTGATAAATTGAGTACTGCTACGATTTTGGCAATTCTGTTATATATACGCAAATCTTAAAAGTTAATCTCAAAAAATAATCAATTCCCATATTACCGAGCCAAATATGTTTCTTAATGAAGTTATTTTCGATATACCAATTTTAAAGAACTATTAAGGTCCCTCATGCCAGATTTTCGAATGATTTTGAGTTGACAGCAGTATTTCAGATATATTCTCTAATAAAATTAAAACCTCTTTTATTATAATTAAAACGATATCTCCATTTCTCAACACTTTCTTATACAGGGTGTTCGGAAAAAACACCGACACAGAAATAGGGGTGATAGGTTACGTCATTACAAGTATTTTGATATAAGGGACCTATACCCGCAAGCGCCCCCTTCTGGAGATATCAACTTTTCAAGTTTATAACAACCGAGGTTGATCAAAGTAGAATAATAAGAAACGTATCAAGATGGTAACGAATATTTAATTTTACGAGATACAAAAACAATGTACTACAGCAAATGCTCAAAATGACGGCCACCCATGTCCATGCAACATCGGAAACGATTCTGGATAGATGTGCCACTGCGCAAACTGCTTGCGGAAAGGATAACCGCTTGGCTCAAGTCCTTGTACTTTTCGAAGATGATGCGGATACAAGGAGTTTTCATTTGTTTTTCAATTGTACAGGTAGACAAAAACTCAATATTATTCTACTTTGATCAACCTCGGTCGTTATAAACTTGAAAAGTTGATATCTCCAGAAGGGGGCGCGCTTGCGGGTATAGGTCCTTTATATCAAAATACTTGTAATGACGTAACCTATCACCCCTATTTCTGTGTCGGTGTTTTTTCCGAACACCCTGTATACAAGCAATTCTTCATTGATTCTGTATGACAAATTGGTGCTATATCCAAAGCACTCGGCAAAAAATCACAAAAACTTTACTGAATCTAAAAAATAGATGTTGTACTTATTTTATCCACTAGGTGTCATATCTGTAGATACGTTTTCGAGAATCCGATGAGGTACAATTTAGGTAACCAGTACACTTTTAATAATAGCAATACGTTTCATTCGTAGAGTAATTGATTGCAAGATTGAGTAACAAATTTAAGGGGGGGGGGGGGTAGGGTCTATCTATTTTTATGAATTTATTTTAGAGCTATTGTTGAAGTAGATATATCTAGAATGCTCGGGAAAAAGAGTACAAGTCAAAAAATGGTATTGCTCAGAAAACACCTTTATTTGTTTACATTGAAACATAAACTGTTGAAAAAAATGTATAAAATGAAAATAACACTTCTCATAAGAACCGTTAAATGCATGTAGCACACAAATATCTCTAGGAAAGTAGAAGAAAAATGTAGAATCTCATATTGACCATTTTTTGACTTATACTCTTTTTCCCCGGCATCCTAGATATTTTAATGTTTCGCATGTTATAAAGCATCATTCGAACAATATTTTGTAATTTTTTTGTAGAAAAATATTGAGAAATAAGCCGGTGACGAAGCATTTTCGAGGACGCCTTTTAGAAAAGATGATTTGCGGTGGACACTATATTTCAGCGTAGAATTATCTCAAATCAAAAAATCAAAGCAATTTAGTTAAAACAGATGTTTTTCAAGGCCACTACGTTTTTCTTTAATTTTTTTTTCATTTTAAAATTTTTGGTGGTTGTGTTTGAAGTAAAAGTTCCGATTTCTAACGAAAAAATCCATCATTTTATTACTGTGAAACCCCCTTAATGTAACAAAAAAAAAAAACGTAGGGGTCTGGTATTTTATATGTAGAAAGTGTGTACAAAATTTGAAAAGAATCGGTGCAGTAGTTTTTAAATAACGATGTCCACGGACTTTTAAAACTTGGTTTCGAGAAACAAGCGTTTAAGGTAGTAGTCTGGTAACTTATGCCTATTTTCATGACTTCTTTGGAGGGTGGTTTTTTATAGGAAAATAAAAATGAATTATCTTGAATATTTAGAGTGTTTTTATTTACATATTGAAAATATAAAAAAAAATTTATTTGAAAAAATTTAATAGTTTATTACTATTATTATTGTCACTCGAAGTTGGAATCTCAAAAAAAATGCACGTGGGTGGCCCGGGTGATTTTGGCTCATGATGTTATCTGAAATCAAATATTCTTGATTATTCTTAATCTATAGACATGTCATTCTGGTCGGAACTACTGAAGTTAAATTTCAAGGGTAAATAACAAAATGGTGGACTTTGAAAAAAAAAAGTCCTTTTATTTTAGCAAAGAAAGGGTTGTAAAATAAAAAGTTAGGGGTGAAAAAAATTCTCGTTAGTACCGACGAGAACTATAAGTGTGTAGAACAGCCTGTTAAAATTTGAAAGCAATCGGTTCAGTAGAAAAGAAGTTAGGACCCGGGCCACCCACGTGCATTTTTTTTGAGATTCCAACTTCGAGTGACAATAATAATAGTAATAAACTATTAAATTTTTTCAAATAAATTTTTTTTTTATATTTTCAATATGTAAATAAAAACACTCTAAATATTCAAGATAATTCATTTTTATTTTCCTATAAAAAACCACCCTCCAAAGAAGTCATGAAAATAGGCATAAGTTACCAGACTACTACCTTAAAGCGCCGAGTTCTTGCCGCTCCGCAGTATTAGAGGAGCAGAAACTTAAAGGTCTATGACTGAGAGTTTTGCTCCGATTGACTTGAAATTTTGACACAATATTCTTTAAACGTTTTACTATAAGAAAAGGCAATAAAAAAAATTGATTTTTAACCCCCCCCCCCCCCCTATAGTCCAGGCAACGAAGGAGAAATAGGGGAAAAAATACATGGGCAGCCAAATTTTGGCACAGTTGTAGGGGAAGGTGTCACTAACAATACACTAAAAATCCTGGTGGGTGGGCGTGGAGCTAGTGGGGGGGGGGGGGGTCTAAAGGTCCCCTTTTTCAGTTTTCCGTTAATAACTCATGAACTATTGCCCCTAGCAAAAAAAGTTAAACAATAAATTAATCTACATAAAATTCTCTACAAGAAAGGTCTTATAGGTACACTTTTTCGCTAGGATCAATACTTCAGAAGATATGGAGGGGGAAAGATGGAACATTAAAAAAAATTGGTTTTTATTGTTAACAATCAAATTTTAATGATAAATTAACTATGCTCAGACCACATTTTAATGACTTTACTGTATGTAAGTGACTGGTTGTGGAGAGCGCTGCGGTTGCCGCAAAGCGGGAATTGCCTCCTCCGGAGCCTGCAGCGTGTGTTTCGGTTCATGTACGAACGGAGCCCCCATGCAAGAAAACCACCACCACCAATCCACCATCGATGATGTTGAAAATTCAGATTCTGACGAAAATTAATGTTCAAGATACATCCTTGAACATTAATTATTTCATTTTTAACAATAAACATTTCATTTTTAACCATAAAACCGATTATCTTTTAATTTTCCATTGTCCCCCCTCTATATCTCCTGAGGTATTGATCCTAGCGAAAAAGTGTATAAGACCTTTCTTATAGAGAATTTTATGTAGATTAATTTGATATTGAACTTCTTTTCGCTAGGGGCAGTAGTTTACGAGTTATTAACGGAAAACTGAAAAAGGGGGCCTTAGACCCCCCCCCCCCCCCCCCCGCCCTTAGCTCCACTCCCACCCACCAGGGCTTTTAATATATTGTTAGTGACACCTTCCCGTACAACTGTGCCAAAATTTGGCTGCCCATGTATTTTTTCCGCTATTTGGCCTTTTTTGGTCTTCGCTGCCTGGACTATTAAGGTATTTCAATGGTGACAGTCGTATTCAAATTTTTTGCTTCAGGACTTAGTGCAACTAATCACAAACTGTATTACGCACGAACGAAACTTTTGAGTAACTCTGTACTCTCTGAGCTCCTTGCTACACAGAGACCTCCTGTGTACAAATGTATCTCACATATATACACTGCCTGGCCCGATAATCGTGGCAACAGTGCTTCTCCTCCTTAGAATACCGTTACGTGCCATAGTGGGGGCCGCCGCGCCGTGCCACTGGCTATCCCCTCTCCGGTAGCAAAAGTACTACTGAGTCCCGTAGTCACATGAGAGGGCTAAATCAGCTGTGCGCACTGTTGCCACATCACCGTTACTCGTCCCCACCACTTTGCAGTTTCAAGAAAAATCTCAGTTTTTAAGTTATAATTTCTCTGAAACTATATCTGTACCCCAGGATAAAAGTGTATTCAGTGCAATTTTTACAAATTGGACTTAATACACTTTTATCCTGGGGTACAGATATGGCTCAGCACTTCCAGTTTTTGTGAACATAATCCTACAATATCATTTTATTCGCCGTTAGTTTTTCTTTAACATTGTAAGATTCGTTCTGTAGTTATAACTCAAAACGTCACTGAGGTACCGTTTTTCTACATGTTAGCCATTGAAAGTCAGTGTAGAAAATGCTACTTTCAATTAACATTTCCTTTTAAACTACATGGCTCAGCGTTTTGAAAATTTGGGAATCGCTGGGTAATATTTCACTCTTTTGATTGGCAACATTTCATGAGATTCGTAAGAAAAACGCAAAACCATAGAAATACCTTAAGCACTTGTTTCCAGCACTCGCCCCAGTGACTCGTACGAGTTACTAGCATCGTGTAACCGACCCATAAGACGTGTTAATATAGAAAACGTAGTTAAACCATGACGACAACGATAATATCAAGAACAACGAGCTATTTTTCGTTCCGAAACGAGTTTATTATAAATCGACGGGAAGTGAATTCCGTGGAGAAAAATGTTAGGGAGATTGGAAAGGCCCTACTACATTTTCCCTTCATTTTTTAGGGCCCTGTCAGAATGCCCGACAGGAGCATGATCGGGTCTGTAATGAGTTACAGCTCCTGCCCTACTGGAGTTCCGTAACATAGCCCTAAAGAGTTCCTAAATGAATACCCTCTAACGTTTCGCTCGATTTTCCTAGTAGGTTAGGTTTGATGAATTTGACTTATATAAAAATGTTTTGGTGTCCTTCGTGTATTTTATTGAAATAAAGCTTCATACTGTTAAATTATTACATTTTTTAACTGCATTTAAACTATCCCTATAAAGTTTCGAATACTGCAATTTCCGAATCTTATTGTAAACATTTTTAAACAATTTTTGAGTAATTGTTTATTTTTAAAGGAAATACATACTGCTGAACGTTAAGTATTCTTATTTTTTTTTTTCTATAAATCATAAAATTACTCACTGTAGCATATATTAGTGACACATATTAGGCAATATCTATAAGGGCATATTTAGGGCACACACATTATACATAGATATTTCCTACGGAGGCGATGGAAGCATGTTTCTTTAAGCGTTTGCTACGATAGCCCTATCAGGTTTTTGTGGAACATTCTTACTGGTACATATCGTTAAAGCCTCGTTGGGGCCTCTTGCCTTTTTAATTCTAGGGATATTTTATCATTACCCTACTAAGGCCATTCTAATGTTACGGCTGTTCCTAACATTTTTTACGTGGAATGTTTGAATTAGATAGTTAGGCTGGGTTGAGTTGAGCACGTACTTACGTAAACCTAGCGTCAGTGATTCTGATCGACCCGCTTTGGGTGACGGTACTTCAATTAAGTCGACCGTAGTAGAAAGATTCTAGTGAATTTTAGTGTTTTACCATGAAGACTAAGTTTGGTTGGTGCTTCATGGCAGAACAAGAAGATCTGCTATCGCCGTTCAACTACGGTCGACTCAAATGAAGTACCGTCATCCAAAGCGGGTCGATCAGAATCATTCACGTTAGGTGTACGTATGGAAAATCTGCGAATTAAATTCGAATTCACACCGAAAAAGTACCTTCAAAAATGTATCCTCTCCAAATTATGTCAGTAAAAACTCCTGTGAAAACTGAATGCTATGTTTTGCCCCCTCAAAAAAGTACCGATGTCCGAATGTAATGCCAAGTCCTTAGCTACCAAAATGTTTCTCAGGATGGACGAGATAGGAAATGCGAGAGTGTGAGCGATAATATCGATTAATTCTTTACATGTCTCCTATATTGCCTATTTTACAGATAACTCGGTAAAATCAAGTATAAAAAAAGTGACCGAGATCGAAATGACAAACGAATATACCAAAGTAGGCCATCAATGCTCAAAAGGGTACTTTAGTACAATTAATACGCCAAGGACTATGTGGGGCCCATTAGAAAATTGAAACACTAAGGGCCGGTTTTACCAACACGGTATAAACGCGGCATAGCTCTATACTGAGAATAACCAGCAATAAGCCTTATGGTTATTCTCAGTGTAGCGCTATACCGCGTTTATACCTGTTGGAAAAACCGGCCCTAAAAGTTGTTTTGACTTTAAAAAGCCCAACAAAAACTGCTGCCACGTTTCGCTTCCTTTCCTATAACCAAAAAACTACTGAGGACGCAAGGAGAGTATTGGTATAATATAATAAAAATAGGTTTATTTGCTTTTCTACACAGGAAAAAACCATAATTTAGGATTAAACAATAATAATAATTAATATGCAAGGAATATCATATATTTTTTGTCAATCACCGATGAAGAATAATATAATTATAATATTACATTATTTTCACGGCTAGTATGTTTTACAAAAATGGAAGTCAGTGAAAAAATGTTTCAAGCAAAGCGATTTTTTACGCCAAGAACACCTGATTATAGTGGCTTCTCAACAAATTTCACATTTTATTTGCGTAGAATCTTTGAAGCAAAAATCTACTGGATTCTTTAAGCGTTCGGACCTATTTTCTAAATAACCACTTTTATACCAAGCATATATCTAAAAAGGTCGACGTATCTCGGTGAGGATAATTGAAGAGCTCGGGGACCTAAGCCTCATTTGAAGAATAAGGAGTAAATGAGGTTTAAAGTTTTGGACGAAATCCTGAAATCATATTTTAAATTTTTATAATGTTTAACTTAACTTGTTATATTCGTAATAGATTGTTAAATATCCTTTACCAAACAAAACCATGTTGATTTTGTTGTGGTTTATGACGTTCTTGCTTGAAAATTTGCCACTATTTTGCAAGTCGGCAAGAAGGTCGTTATAGTCTGGTCGCGACTTGGTGGCGACATCTGTCGCGTAATAGCCGTACAACTTCGGTGGTGGCTTAAGACCTTCTTTACAAATGCCATTTGACTAAAATAGTGAATTTTCAAAAATTGTGGCTTAGGTGCCTTATTACCCCGAGCTCTTCAATTTATTATGTGTTAGTGACTGTAATTTGATTATATTATTCCTCAAGTGGAGATTTATATCATAATTAAATAGAATTACACTATCTGAAAAGTACCGAACAAAATTCTTCCATATTCGAAATCTGTATACATCGAGTGGCTGAATTTGGCCTGTCGTTTCTTTCGATATTATTAATGGGATAATATTTTTGTCGTCATGTTTACTTATACTAGCGCCTTCTGAGCAATGACCACTTCAAGAGTCCAATAGCAATATGCTGTTATGATCTGAATTTTGAAAAAAGACCTTTTCAAGCCAAATCTTGAAATGGTCTGTAAACGAAACATACGTGCCCGTATTATTCAGTGTCAATATTACTTGTTTGATATCGAATGCATTTATTCTATACAAAGGTCAATAGCGGGCTATCAATCTACATTAATGTGATTTCTACTCACCTGATGTAAGCTTTCCAGATTTTGAAGCTGTAACAAAGACATTCTCCGGTTGAAGTAATGTCTTTTGAATAATTGGTCCAAACTCCCTAGTAGCTTCTTTTAGTACGATAAACAGCGGCGAGAGTAATATGTACCACAAAAACAGATTCTCTGTAAAAAAAGGCGGCATGTTCATTCAGTGCCAACAAAAATTGATACGTAAAATACTCTCCAAAAAAGATTTGAAATGAATTAAGATCGCCATGTTCAAGATTTATATATAAAAAGTAAAAGGCATCATTTGAAAGGAAAATTATTGTAAATCAGGTTACTAAAAAATTCGACTAAAAAAATTTATAAACAAATTTTAATAAAAAAGAACTTGCCGCGTTTAAGTTTCATATTTTGTCCACTATATCGAATATTGGCAGTGCTTGGACTGTGCTAGAGTGATTCATAAATTGCACTGTCGAAGTCAAATTCAGAGGAATCCAGAAGGCCCCCGCCTGATTGGTTTCCCGTGCGACGTTCGGTATACTGGTGGTATCATATAAGAGTGTATGAATTTATTTAAAATCATAAGTGCATAAATATCAAATATAATTCTCTGTCTGAATTTTTTATTTTGAAGGAAAAAACGCGACAAGTTCTTTTTTATTAAAATTTTTTTATAAATTTTTTTAGTCGAATTTTTTAGTAACGTGATTTACAATAATTTTCCTTTCAAATGATGCCTTTTACTTTTTATATATAAATCTTGAACATGGCGATCTTAATTGATTTCAAATCTTTTTTGGAGAGTATTTTACGTATCAATTTTTGTTGGCACTGAATGAACATGCCGCCTTTTTTTACAGAGAATCTGTTTTTGTGGGGGGATTTCACTACTTTTTGGAATTTATTCATGAGGAGAATACGTACATGTAGGAGAATAGCTTTTTATTACCACAAAATTAAAGCCTCACATTTTATACCCATACGAGCTAATTAATTATAACCACGTTACTTTTGATTTATTCTCGTGATATTTTGAAAGGGATTTATAAACTAGAGTGCCCTTATATTTTTACTTTGCCTTAGTATTTTGGAGAAATAAAACATACCGCTTTCGAATTTACAAGCCATCGGATTTTTCTTATATTTTGGTCGTCTACAGAAATCCATGTAGACATTTTACCTTTAACTCTTTAAGTATACTCTTCCAATAACCGTGACGAATTGTTTAATCATATGTAAAGGTACCACTTATGACAGTACATATGTTGTTACATATTAACTCGAGACGTTAGAATAGTATCAAGAAATACTTTTGCATGCACCGGTGAAATTAAGGCGAACGCTAGTTCGCCTGGTCGAGAGAGAAAGAGCGATAGCCATGGCGAACAGCAGAGCCTGAAGGCCATCACACGTGAAAAAACGTAAGCAGTAACAGTAAGGCAGTAAGTTTCCAACACATATTGTTAGATGGAGCAATCTAAGTGAAAGTGCAGCAACAGTAAGCAGTAACAGCAAGCAGTAGGGTTTCCGTCACGTTGGAATTTTACGGCTTACGTCTTACTCTCAACCAATAGAAGAGCAGCTGACACGCGATTGGTATATACACGGAATGCAATGTTACAACTTGCAATAATTATCGATGCTGATAACCGCACTAATACTTTTTTCTATATTGTATTTCACTTAAATAATATACTCACGCATCTCAAGTGCAAGCGTAGTACATTACACTAAACATTTAGGTTATGCTTTCAGATACGACTTTCGAACAGCGCATGCGTATACCACGCTACTAAGAATGAGCACTCGGCTATACGGCTTACTGCCTTAAGGCCATCACACGTGAAAAAACGTAAGCAGTAAGGCAGTAAGCCGTATAGCCGAGTGCTCATTCTTAGTAGCGTGGTATACGCATGCGCTGTTCGAAAGACGTATCTGAAATCATAACCTAAATGTTTAGTGTAATGTACTACGCTTGCACTTGAGATGCGTGAGTATATTATTTAAATGAAATACAATATAGAAAAAAGTATTAGTGCGGTTATCAGCATCGATAATTATTGCAAGTTGTAACTTTGCATTCCGTGTATATACCAATCGCGTGTCAGCTGCTCTTCTATTGGTTGAGAGTAAGACGTAAGCCGTAAAATTCCAACGTGACGGAAACCCTACTGCTTGCTGTTACTGCTTACTGTTGCTGCACTTTCACTTAGATTGCTCCATCTAACAATATGTGTTGGAAACTTACTGCCTTACTGTTACTGCTTACATTTTTTCACGTGTGATGGCCTTTACTGTTACTGCTTACGTTTTTTCACGTGTGATGGCCTTGAAGCGTCGTTCTCAGAGCTTCAACGTGTCGCCAGCGACACTTGGGTAACCAATAAGAATAAAGCCGCTTCTCCCCACTCTTCTGTCGCTGGAGACACGTCCCAAGTTGAATTTTATTTAACTTTTCTCTCCTGTCGCTGCGACAGTCGTCGATATTTAATATGGCGACTGTCGCAGCGACAGGAGAGAGAAGTTAAATAAAATTCAACTTGGGACGTGTCGCCAGCGACAGAAGAGTGAGGAGAAGCGGCTTTATTCTTATTGGTTACCCAAGTGTCGCTGGTGACACGATGAAGCTCTGAGAACGACGCTTTATTTACAGTAAAGAACGGAAATTTAACCTATACGATATTTCACTACCGTTTTTCCAGCTGACAGTGGTTATAGACAACAGTGGGCGCTATAAAAAATGCTCTTCTTATGTCATATGTATATAAATATTGCCAAGACACGCGTTAAAGATGCTTGTTAATGTTTATTATCGTACTTGAAAACACTCTCCGTATTTAACAATTATAAAACCCGTCCCGAATCCCGTGTTTTTTAGTGCCATGAGTTTCACACAGATGGCGTTTTCTCCGATAGCTTGATGCGAGATCGCTATTCCGTCTGCTATGCTGGTAAAACAGTACCTCTCGAAGCATTGATTATTATCTATCATCTGTCAACCGTAACGATCCGACAAAATAATGGCATGTATTTGAATAATAAACGATAATCTGGAAACGAAAGGAGAAATTTGCAACCGCAAATTCCGTTTGACAGATACGATTCATTCTAATTCAAAACAGAGCTGGAAAGACTCGACTGGCTAAATGGTTAAATGGTACATGAACTTTGACGATTATGAAAAACAGAAGCTGATAGAAGAAGTACACGCGGTATATATAATTATTGTAAGGGATGCGAAACATACTCTTGTACTAATTTTGTGGAGGTAAGTCCTGGAACTCGATGGAATATCAAGACCAAGACGCTCGACAATGCTACACATATCGTTGCTGTTCATAATGATTCTTTCAGTTTCGTAACTTCAAAATAATCTATAGATGTTACGCTGGCTTAGATTTTTGTATCTGTGTCGATGTCAATGATAAGTCTAAAAAATGAAGGGAGCTATTGATTGGTACGATGGACGTTGATCATTCTTCTTTTTATCGCATACACCTCAGCGATCCCGTAGAAACCGGTGAAGAGCAACAATCAATACCAAATTCTCAGAATTACATTTTATCTGAACATTCGTATGCTTCGCAACAAGTGGTGATAAGGGTCACTAAAAGAGTAGTAACGTGGCAAAAATTACCACAATTTATTGGATCTTCTACTTCTTCAACGAGAAGAAATACAGAAAATTGAGAACGGTGAATGTCTTAATGACAAACACATGAGTGTCTTTACTTCTATTGTCCAGAATAGTACTCAATACATGCCTTACGACACCATTTACATCCAAAAACCTGCTGAAATTTGTCCGGTGCCTTCGCAAACTGATCATATACAAATTTTGCCTTCACTAAATCACTGGGTATGCAGTTACTACGATTGCCGCCAAGATCAATTATTAATTTATGATTCGTTGAATAATAGCAACATCGATGAACATCACAAAATTTTTCTCCAACGATTATATCCTGATTTCAATCTTGATAACATACGATTTCCGAAGGTTCAAAGACAAGAAAATAATACTGACTGTGGTTTATTTGCTATTGCGTTCGCTGTGTAATTAATTTTAGGCAAGAAACCTGAAACATTATTCTACTGTATAGAAAGCATGCGCTGTCACTTACTGAAAATTTTGACTGATCGCACAATCACGCATTTTCCTTTATATTCTGACAAAGAAAGTGCATCAGGTAATTTGTCGAATATGGTTTCGGCCGTGACACCAAAGTACAAAATCACATTAAGTAAAAGAAAACCCCCCCAAAAAATATTTTCCAAATGTAAAATGGTGGGTCGAGAGAGAAAAGCGATCCTTACCTGCCTAAAAAATGAGATTTCAACAAACAAACAAAAATGATATCAACAAGCTGCAGCTTTTAGTCGCGAAATATCTTTGATATCTATTATATGATCACATTAAACAATTTCTGAAGAAAAAAAAATGTATACCACCCTCATCACCCCCTTAAACTCACTCGACAGCACGCTTTTGCGATTAGCGATAAGAAGAAGAATGCTCAACGTCCATCGCACCAATCAATAGCTCCGTTTGCTATTACAGAAGCGGGCTGTCGAGTGAGTTTAAGGGGGTGTTGTGTGAGGGTGGTATACATTTTTCTCTTCAGAAATTGTTTAATGTGATCATATCTTTCGCGACTAAAAGCTGCAGCTTGTTGATATAATTTTTGTTTGTTTGTTGAAATCTCATTTTTTAGGCAGGTTTCCCCCCCCCCCCCCTCTTACTCGTAAATAAATTTCCAGCACAGAGCATCGATATTTTGCTGCACCTATATTCTTCTGGGATATAAAAACCCTATATAATTCAGCCCTAACAAGTACAAACATATCGAGCTGTACCTTATCGAGGAGATCTTTCAACGTAATGATTCCGAAATGCTTCTATGCTGTTTTGCAACATTCGCGAATTTATCGAAAAATATATATTATCAGTAAAAGAATGTTTCTAACATACGGTAATGTTCACGAATATTGTAAAATATCGCAGGAATGTTACAGAAAAGTTGCTTGCAAAAACGTGCTTTGCGGGGTGTAAATGATGATATTTTGTAATTTCCATCGTTACACCAAAGGCAAAGAAGAGATGAAATAGAAGTGAGGTACATACATGTACACTTCACGTTTGACAGGTCGGTATATAAATTGAAACTTGTGATAGTATAATATGAAAGAGGAAAAACCTTTGTCGATAAAGAAAAAATAATAATAAAGTAGTTACTCCATTATTGTAATCCAATAACATTGTATCATTATTTTTCTGCCACGACTTTAATTGCTTATAGCGAAGAAAAATCAAATTTATTGGTTGATCCATCCACTATCAACAATCAAAGTCGTGGCAGAAAAATAAGGGATATAATGGAATTGGATTACAATAATAGAGTAACTACTTTATTATTTTTTTTTCTTTATCGATATAAGTTTTTCGTCTTTCGTATTATACAATCATAAGTTTAAATTTATATACCGACCTGTCAAACGTGAAGTGTACATGTACCTCACTTCTCTTTCATCTCTTCTTCGCCTCTGGTGTAACGATGGATTACAAATATCACCATTTGCACCCCACAAAACACATTCTTGCAAGTAACTTTTCTGTAACATTCCTGCGATATTTTACAATATTCGTGAACACTACCGTATGTTAGAAATATATACTTCTCGATAAAAAACGTTTCGGAATCATTATGTCGAAAAATCTCCCCGATAAGGTATAGTCCGATAAGATTGTACTTGTTCGGGCTGAATTATATAGGGTTTTTATAATTATTTTAGGAAGTTCCAGAAGAATATAGATGCAGCAAAATATCGATGCTCTCTGCTAGAAAGAGTAAGGAATAACCCTTGAAAGAATATTCAGGCTATGGCAAGAAAGGTTAGAATCAGAGGTTAGCAAGTCTACGGTTAGAAGGATGAAACATGCCCAAGTCGTATTCAGCCTTGAGAAGATTTATTTTCAATATTGGACCAAAGGTACGGCAATCCAGCAGTCTCATAACCGACAGGAATTACGCAAGTGAGATTTATGTTAAATTATCTTAACAAATATTTAATTAAGAAATTACATCCCATAAAACACGTCTTTACAAGTAATTTTTCTGATATTCTTGCGATATTTTGCAATATTTTTGAACACTACCCTATGTTGGAAATATATCTTTCTCGATAAATTCACAAAGTTGCAAAACGTTATAGAAACATTTTGGAATCATTACATTGAAAGAAACAGCTCAATAAGACAGCTCGATAAGATTGTACTTGTCAGAGCTGAATTATATATGTGATTTCTATAATTAATATAGAAAGACCTGAAAGAATACGAGAGCAGTGGAACATCGATGCTCTCCTAGAGAGAATAAGACTATAAGAAATAGAAAAGAATGTTCATCCTTTTAAAATGAAGTACATACATGCACCGGAGAAAGCAAATCCAGCTCGACGAATGAACTATTCCGACTGGTTTTTGGAACGGCAAGTGGACGATCCCTCGTTCGTCAGAAGGTTTTGTTCACAGATGAATCGAAATTCTACAACGATGGATTAGTGAATAATCACAACGCCCACTATTGGTCCGTGAGAAATCCTCACTGGGTAGAAGAAGTCGAAGGCGATGGAGTGGAGGCGATGAACTAAAAATAAAATAAAATTTAGTATATAAATCGAAACTTGTAGTAGGAAGGCAGAGGGCAAGCACCGATGAGAAAAAAAATAGAGAGAGAAATAAAGTATTATAGTTACCCCGATATTGTAGTTACTCCGATGTTTTTGTTCTTCTCCCACGACTTAGATTCTCCAATATGTAGAAATATACCGTCTTCCCGTATGACAGTATACATGCATTTTTTTTACCTCTAATATGCCGGAATTAAAAATCTCTAGAACTCTGCGGTACAATGCCACGGTAGGAATATCAAATTCTACCGACATGACATGCTTCGACAAGGTCTGTATCAACTTTAGCATTATATTGGGGGCACTGCACTAATCCTGTGGCACATTTTTCTATCTGGGAAAGCCGTGGTAGAAAAGTAGGAGATACGATAGAATTGGATTACAATATTGAAGTAATTATTTTATTATCTTTTCTTTATCGATATAATCCCCCTTTCGTATTATCAAAAGTTCCAATTATATATTATCGGAACGCTGCACAGCTGTACTACCATAATAATATGCTTTCCCAGATAGAAAAATGTGCCACAGGATTAGTGCAGTGCCCTTAATATACCGCTAAAGTTGATACAGACCTTGTCGAAGCATGTCATGTCGGTAGAACCTAATCTTCCTATCGTGGCATTGTACCGCAGAGTTCTAGAGATTTTTAATTCCGGCATATTGGAGGTAAAAAATGCATGTATACTGTCAGTACGGGAAGACGATATATTATCGGAACGCTGTACAGCTGTACTACCATAATAATATGCTTTCCCAGATAGAAAAATGTGCCACAGGATTAGTGCAGTGCCCCCAATATACCGCTAAAGTTGATACAGACCTTGTCGAAGCATGTCATGTCGGTAGAACCTGATATTCATACCGTGGCATTGTACCGCAATTCTAAAGAATTCTTTTCTACCTAGGTTGATTTTTGACTGCGAAGAAAAATCAAATTTCCGTCAATCCGTCCCGTTCTCGTATGGCGCTGAAAACAAAAAATAGAATAACCACAAAGATATTTGTTCTGTATAAGGAATGAAAATGAGGTTAAGACAGTCAGTTAGGAAGTTACTTATCTGATGCCACTTCTTCCGAGATACAGAAGTCTCCTTTCCTGCTCTTCATGCACCAGCAACCAGAGAAAAATGACACTGCTTCCATGCATTGTCTTGATTATTAAAAAAAAATCTAAACGATTTGATAATAGCTAGCTGTCAGAGCGTCTGTCACATTCACCACTATTGAGATTCACTACTCTGATTACACTGAATTTTTACTTTTTATTAACAAGCGCGTCCGAGGATCGAAAAAATGCGAGGGAAATCGTTTCGCGAATGGAAATATTTTTAAATTTTGAAAAACGACTAAACATTCAAGGAATATATTCTCTCACACACTCTCACATACATTTTTGATGGCGTATGCGTGTGGCCGCATCTGTGTACACATTTCCGACCATGGCCGAATACCGCCGAAGACAGGCGGAATTTTTGTGACATTTTTACATATATATATCGCCCGAGAAATCGGATTCTCGACTTTAATGGGACGAAGAGCGTGGCTTCGCGTTGCTAAGGAAAAATCTCTGTTAATATGTAACTTACAACATTTACTCTGGTCTCTATCGATAGAGAATAGTCGATTTATATGGCGTAACTAAGCATAGTTTTGGTTATAACCGTATATTTATTGAGAAAATTCGATGTTAAAATTGAGGGGTGAGGGGGCAGACATTTTTCCTGTAAAGATACACGGGTGCTCTCGCGGCGACAGCGCTAGCGGCGTCGTTCTGACGACTTGAATGAACATGCCGCGAGACACTACCGTGTCTCTTGATTCCTTTTGCAGATATTATCGACTGTATTGTGTAATTATGCGTTGTTCGACATCTTCCAAAGTCTTTCTTGTAATAAATTTCGTTATTTTCCTAGACACTATCCTATGTACTCGTTTAAATTTCAATAACTATTTTCGTGGATCACGATTTTCTATCTCACTTTGAGCATGTAACACCCATTTACGAAGGTCCAGGTCGTGAACTATTACTATACTCCTGCATCCAAAGCAGCAACGAGATTATTTAAGGTATACTCCGAAATACGAGCTAATTTGTCTTTATAAATTTCACCTTTACTCAATGTACGCGCCCAATGTTGCAATTGCCGTTTAGAGATAACTTTTCTAAATTTAGACTGGACAGTTTCTATCCGTAAGTTACATTTTATTTCACTTCTCCAATATTCTATTGCTTTCTTCCTTACTCATAACCAACTTCTTTTTCATATTTTGTACAACGATCTAGTGTTTAAGTTGGCATTCTCTCGCTCCATTGATCATCATTGTCTTTAACAACGTTCACTTCGTACTCTTTATGTGGTCCTTAAAAGTTCAAAGAATCTTACTCTATAACGTTAACTCTGCATTTTATCGTGTCATATTATTGGTAAGAACTTCTTCTATTGCATTTTTTAAATCGATTTCGAAATCGTTAATCGGTGGCTTATGAATATCCATTGGAACAAATAGGAGATTTATAACGTTCACTGGGTTAATTAACATTTTTCAATCATATATTTTGATTCATATACTATTATTGTAAGATGACCATAACCACAGTACAAAGAAACACGCTTTAACTGAACATCTAAACTAAAACTTTTTTCTTTCACTTCTTTACGACTATATGTATATGTACGAGGTGTGGTTAAAAATATACAATTATTTCAAGCGATGAAAAGTAACAATACTTGTTGTTCGTACATTTTTAGTATAAATGTAAGAGTTGGTAAATGGCCGGCAATTTGAGCTCTGTTCACATTGACTACCGACACTACTTGTTTATCCTAAATTATGATCTTTTCTTGTATAGAAAAGTAAATAAACCTATTTTTATTATATTATACCAATACTCTCCTTGCGCCCTCAGTAGCTCCGGCCGTTAAGCTTGACATAGAAGCTGAAGATTTCATAAACTGTAAGAGTAAAAATAAAAACAACAAAACGTATGGCCGCCACACGCGGAAGAAGTGAAACTTCGATATCAGTTTCTCTGAATTTGATTCCGGTGGTATTAGTTTCAATTGGCTCTATACAAGTCTTTTAATATACTTCTTCGTAGAGCCAATTGAAACTAATACCACCGGAATCAAATTCAGAGAAACTGGTATCGAAGTTTCACTTCTTCCGCGTGTGGCGGCCACACGTTTCGTTTTTTTTTCACACTCAACTGTGCTCAGATCCGTCAGTTTGATTGTGTGAATTTAATTCTTTCTCTCCATCCTCGATTTCGTTCTGTACTAGTTTTAGGTAGTACCTTCGTCATGGCTTTCTTTACACGTTGCCTCTCACGAAACTTTTTTGCCCCTTGTTTTCCTGTTTTTGCCATAATAATTTTAATATAATACAGACGCGAAAGAATGCTCAGTGTTCATTGACGTTTACGAAATGGAAAGTTCATTTAACACGTTGCCTGTCACTATACTATTTCGACCGTTCTGTGGCCTTTTTTGCAATAATAATTATAAATTAACACACACACACACACGCGCGAAAGAATGTACATGCACGGTGGTTACTCGAAAAAAGTCGCGACTCCGATCGCAGACTACACGAGCTTCGAATGGCCGGCCACTCGACGCGGTAAAATCCGGAAAACTAAAAATGCGATAAACGCGAAATACAAAAACTCACAAGTAACTCTGCGCCCTCTAGTCTGGCTTCTCATATCATCTAACGGATACGGCCAAGAAAGGGTCCTAAACGCTAGATTTATGGTGAGCCTAAACAGTCCTCTTAGGGCCGGTTTTACCAACAGGTATAAACGCGGTATAGCGCTATACTGAGAATACCCATAAGGGCCGCCACGCACACGCATGCAAGTTGGTCGTTTTGCTTGTACAGTTTTAAGTCGTAATGCAAGACGGAGTGTGCGTGGTATTAAGTCGTCCGTCTTATTCGTTACGTACCGTCAATTGCTTGGCATGAACGAAATCAACTGAGGTTTGATTTTTCGTGCGTGTTCCGTCTTGCTTGCGACGAAGACGGTGAGTCTGGGTGTGCGGTAGATTTGCATTAAGTCTTTTAGATAGTTCGAAATGTCTGATTTACGATTATTGTCGCGTGAATTTTCTTTTAATACGTGGTGTTATAATTTTAAGTAATTCAATGTAGGTTTCTTGATCCATGCGTAAATAATTAAACCAGTCTTGAGGTTCTAGCTTAAGTTCTTTTAACAAATTAATATGTGTGAACTCTCTCAGTAGCAATCATTTCTTTGACCATTTTTTTTTATCTTCTGCTTTCTCTTCTTTTTATATTTTACATTAATAGAACAAATAAATAATGTTTCATTATGCATATTACAAAAGGGGATTATTATTGTCAACTCATTCCGAATATAACTTTGCAAAAAAACATTTCAATTTTTTTAAAACGAATCTAAAATATTGAAAATGTCATGTCCTCTGGCTGTCACCATTGAAGCCACATAAAATATTATAATGATAAAAAGCCATATTTATGAAAATGTAGCCTAACTTTTATTTTCTTTATTTAGTATTGTCGTTGTGTTTTGCATTTTTTTTTGCAAAATTAAGAAAACGTCATTCGTGTGGATTCATTTTTTAAAGAAATCCCTTTAAAATGCAACAAAATTAAAAATCAAATGTGTTCCAAACGAAAGACTTATCTGTGGGCTGCTCTGTGTTCCGTCTTGCAGTACAAGTAAAACGACGAACTAGCATGTGTTTGTGGCGGCCCCTAGTGTTCCGTCTTGAATTACGACTTAAAACTGTACAAGCAAAATGACCAACTTGCATGCGTGTACGTGGCGGCCCTAAGGCTTATTGTTGGTTATTCTCAGTATAGCGCTATACCGCGTTTATACCGTGCTGGTAAAACCGGCCCTTATAGTCCAGGCGTCAGAGGTTATTTAGCCAAAAAAATTGCGACAAAGCTAATTGTTGTTAGAATCTCTTCGTTAATAAATAAATAATAAATATATAAAAAATGGATACAAAAATTCGGCCCGGAACATATTGTTTAAACAAGTTTAATAAGCAATTTCGGTTTTTTTTTATGGAAATCTCGAAAAATATGCGTTAAATCAAAAAATAGTTACAAACAATTTTGATCCTTGCAAAATTTGCAATAAAAAATGTCTCTACAATTTTTCCCGTAAAACCCATAGTTTTCAAAATATAGACCGCGTGTAGGGTCAGACCACTGATAGAACACTGTACTCGTATAATACTGGCTTCTAGTAGCATCGCGAACTGTCATAGTTATGCTAATTTTATAAGAAGGATGGATTAATATGAGAGAAAAGTGAAGAGGAATAAACAGATTTCATTTAAAGATCGCTTATTTGTATATTAGGGTAGTTGGACCGCTATAGCACTTTTCCAGCAATTTTTAAAAAATTTTGTCAGATTAGAGATTATAAAATAACTGATAACTTTTCCTTATAAATTAAACCATTCTGACGTTTAGAAATAGAGATATTCGGTTTTTATTTCTCCATTGAAATCAATGAAGAGAGAGAGAGACAGGGCCGTGTGGAGCCTCCGCAGTTGCGCGCGTACGTGCGTGCGCGCGGCGTAGTACGGCCCTGTCTCTCTCTCTCTCTCTCTCTCATTGATTTCAATGGAGAAATAAAAACCGAATATCTCTATTTCTAAACGTCAGAATGATTTCATTCATAAAGAAAAGTTATCAGTTTTTTTATAATCTATAATCTGACAAAATTTTTTAAAAATTGCTAGAAAAGTGCTATAGCGGTCCAACTACCTTAACTATTTACTATCGGACTTTTTTTTTCTAACTGGAGAATCGTTGAAATTGGTATCTTCTTCAGGAATTTCCATTTCAGTTGCCTCCTCAGCGTCAGATTCTTCGTCTAGTTGGACAGAAAGGAAGTTTTCCATGTCGATATCCACACATTCATCCACATCTTCTTCTACGTCAATTTCCGTAGACATGTTAGAACAAGTGCGTCCTTGGCAGTGGCGACAAATCGAGGAGCAGTAGAGATCAACCTTGCGATAACTGCAATAACCAGAGCAGCCTTTGGTGCATTTACAGCAAATAATTTTCAAAAGTGCTTCAGGTGCAGGTGGTTGCATTGTAGTTATTGGTAATAGGCCGTTCGATGTTTGTTTCCACCCCCAGCATGTAGGTGATAGTTGCTCTCCTAGCCAAGTCTGTACTTGATGATACACTCTAAATGAGTGGTGTTGAGCAGCTTTACATGTAGGCGGTAACGACGCTAGATTCATCGAGTTCTTCACCGTACCTTTCTCAAAGCAGTGAAATCTGAACTCCTCCAAATACATTCCCAACTCGTGTCCTCCATATAATGCAATAATAAATTTCTGCGCTGCGAGATCGAAATGATCAGGATGAGCGCCTGACTGTAAGAATGGTGATAAAATGATCTTTAGTTCGCCGTATTTCTCCAGTGTCTTCACGAATTTTGTTTTTCCCTGGCGAAAAAATGCTGATGTCGTATCACACCCACTGAAGGCATGTAGGAACAGCAGGTAGGATTGCAAAGAAGGGTATTAGAAACTATTGGAGCTATGCAATACTTGTGGGGTCTTTCCTTTACCTGGTTTCATAAAATAAACGTTAGAATTAGCGGAAGTCAAAGATGTCAATAGCACCAAAATATCCACATCTTCGCTAACGATTGCAATTGCTTCGTGATTTGATGATACATCGATGGCAGAATTCACAATGAGTGTATCAGCATCTTCATACGCCTGTTTGTAAACGAATCCAGCCATTTGAAGCTTCTCAATTAGAAGTTGAATCAAGTGATTTTTATTGCGGTCATTGGAAAGGAATTTTTCTTGCGATGCCGGAGCCTTCATGGTTTCATCAAATACAATATCCGGACAACCCAGATGTTGTTGCCTACGTAGTCTTTCAGCATACTTCGTACTCTTCTGGGATGCTTCATCAGGGTATCCATCAAAACAAATTAGGCTATGAGGTTGAAAAGTTTTTTGTACGTAAGTTACGTACTTTTCGATGATGTCCTTGAAGGTCTGCTACTGTTGCCACATCACTCTATGAAGTAAGTAGCCACCGTCTATGATATGAATATCTGACGGCAGTTCGATAGTTGAAGTCTCGAAACATTCATATAATGCTGATTTTTGTTTTCCCTCATTCCTTTTTCATCAAACAACGACAAGGGATACGGTGCCAATTCGTAATCAAAGTATAATTTGTCGCAAGAAGAATCGTATCAAAGAATGTCGCTTGATAGTAACATGCTCAGCGCGAAGTTGTGGAGTACTTAAATAATAAGCTCACATAACTCAAAAAATACGGGGCGGGGGGCAAAACTGTGAAGACATTTTTCGTTGCAAATTTCATAAGGAATAATATTCCTAATAACCATTTTTTCCATGAAACCCATAGTTTCCGAGATTTCCTCAAAAAACCTAAAAATTGGCAATTCAAATTGTTTAAAAAACATGTTCCGGGTGGAATTTGTGTATCCATTTTTGTAATATTTATTACTTACATAATGACGAAGAAATTTAAAAAACAGCTTTGTCGCAATTTTTTTTCTATTTCCAATTTTTAAGTCTCTGACGCCTGGACTATTAGTGGAGGTGCGACACTGCGTCGCCTCATAATATGAACAATAGCTTCCATTGCCCGAAGAAACCCTCTCGAGCAACACAAACCAGACCCCCTCTGCACAGTCTAAACAGCGATTGATTTTTGCTTCATTTATTCTTCAGATTCAAATTAATAACTATAACATGTGCGATCAAGAGTAGATCTCCTCGAGGTCGTAAATCCCGAAGGCACTACTGCGTGACACGACTAGTGACTGAAAACGTGGTGTGGTGGATTTAAACCGTATCGGTTAGTTGAAATGATTTAACACTGCACTCACAATATTACTGGTGATTATATTGAATTCAAAGAGATGCAGTAATTCCGTGATGTAGCCGTGGTTTACAATAAGATACACTGCGAGGTTGTTTTGAGGGAAAGGTGTGGGACTGCGAACGCATTCGCAACCCCCATTCACCAAAACATACCGCCCGCCTAGCTGTTGCGACTGATGTACAGATTAGATCTAGATTAGTGCGTTACTTAGGTTACGATAACAGTGAGTGGTAAGAAATGACGTAGAAGTCCCCTTTGCGACGGAACACATATTTTGCGAGGCTGGCTCGCGAGGCCGCCGCGCAAGGCAGCCTTAAGACATTTTTGCCTCGGAATATATAGACAAACGAACGGTGGGAGTTTCACTAGGCAAGGCGATCCAACACATGGCTTTAATGTACGCACGGTCGGGAGCGTTGGAATGGGGCAGGATCGCGGGCGGTGGAAACGGGCAGAGTCGACAGCGGTGTATTGGGACAGGGTCGAGAGCGCTGTATGAGTAAGACACGGTCGAGAGCGGTGCAGTGGGTAGGTTTCGTTACGGTTTTTCGTCTCCTCGAGCGCGCATTCAGTACCCTCCGTAAAGAAGTTTCACTTCAAAAAACTATACATGTATGGCGAAAAGATGTGGTCGCCATCTAATCGGCGCGGCGCGTTATCGCGCTACTTTCTCGTCTTCTCCCATTCCACCTCAAGATTGTATGTTCATCTCGACGTCTTTCCAAGTTTATCAGTAAGGCTAGGCTGACTCCTGCCTACCCCCCCCCCCCGTAATGGCCACCTTGTCGTGGTGGGGGGCTTAAGGTCGGGATTTGCAGGTCTCTGGCATGCGCAGGACAGGGGGACTATAGCGCTGCTGGGGCCTGTGTGTTTAGGCTACCAAGGGCCGGTTGTACAATATGCCGATACATGAACCCGATAACTATACAGCTGATAAGGTTATCGGGAGGATAAGTGTGCGAACCGTATTACAAACCGTGATTGTCGGTGGAATTGCTATCGGTGAAATAACATGAAGTTAGCAATAACTTTCCCCTACATCGAGTGACCATTGCTTTGATAAAATCGAGCTGGTAATAATTTTTCCTCCATAACCTCGGTCCGGACATAATCTCGCAAGAAGTTTGTATCGTGTGTGCATTGGTTAACTTGGAAACAAGTAGCAGTAGTGATGAAGACAATGAACTGTTAGTGAATATATTTCGAAATAGAAGAAGAGAAAAGCGAATCAGAGAAAGAGTAAACCATATAGATTATTGGGATGAAGATGACTTTTTTAAACGATGTCGTTTAACAAAAGCCAGTGTTAGGCAACTATTAGATCTTATTGTGGAAATATTAGAAACGCCTACAAACCAGTAAGTTAAATTCTTTATGAAAGTGATACATTACATTATGTATTTTCGTTTATACAAAGTACTTTGTAATATGTAGTTTTCTTCATTCTTTTTTGTATATTACAGAAATGCAGCTGTAACTCCAATTAATCAGTTGTTGCTGACACTCAGGTACTTTGCTACAGGAAGTATGCTCGTAGATTTTTGTGGTGTACACAAATCAACTCCAAGTAGGATCGTTAAGAAAGTTTTGGAAGCAATCGCAAACCTTGGGAATCAGTTTATTAACTTCCCACAAGATCTATATGAAATTGATAGGATATGTGCAGATTTTTATGAAATTGATAGGTTTCCTAGAGTTATAGGAACCATAGACTGCACGCATATTAGAATCCAGTCACCAGATATGGGTTTTAATTTTACATACTATTAACCCTGTATCGGTTTCTGTAACCATATGGTTACATCGCTTCTTTAGACAGAAATATTCATAAAATTCGCTACACTAATAGCATTTGGCCATCACAACACAGATAATTGTAGTATTCTTTAATGCATAACTTAGAATTGTCATTTGAGCTATTTATCACTATAAACCTTCAAAAAATATTTTTCCTATCGTATTGCTAAACTTTGCCCGGACCAATACAGGAAGTACTGCTTTATTATTACCCGTTTAATTGAATAGTAACCATATAAGTATTAATTATGTTGTAGGTGGAGATCAAACAGAACATTTTCGTAATAGGAAAGGGTATTTATTATTACTTTAATGTGTGCAGACTATATGTGATGCTAATTTGTGCATACGGGATATTGTAGCTAGGTGGCCTGGATCTAGCCATGATCAAACTGTTTTTAATGCATCGTCAATAAAAGCAAAATTTGAGCGAGGTCATATGCAAAATAAGGTACTACTAGGTGATACCGGTTATGGTTTAACGCGATATTTGATTACACCTTTGCCAAACCCTATACTGCCAGAAGAGAATTGATTTCAAGAAGCATTACTTAGGACAAGAAATGTTGTCGAGAGAAGCTACGGTGTATGGAAGCGAAGATTCCCTATACTTTCACTAGGGATTTTAAATTAAATTATACACGAGTACAAGCAGTAATTGTAGCATGTGATGTATTACATAATATGGTTATTGTAAATGGTGAAGATGAACCACCGTTAGATCCTGCAGTTGGAGATAACATTTTACAGGGTATACAAGAAGCAAATATTGCCAATGATTACAATGAAGATGGTGGTGATTATGCAGCACGTGCAAATTTCATTGAATATTTTTCAACACTCTTGTAAATGATTTTTTGAACTTTTTATTTATACAGTTCAAGCAGTGGATAATGAAGATATAATTTAGAAGTCGCAAAGTTTTCATGAAAATAATTAACAAAAATATGTTTAGTTTTTTCTTTTTTAATCTAGTTCTCTATTATTATTTACATAAATTATAAATTATAACTTCTATTTTTGTTTTTAAAATGGTTGCTTAATATATTTAAAGACTTAAGTATTTTCATTATTTATTTTTATTTTAAAAACTAGTTGTGCTTTCTATGTTACATATTTACTTAATTATAAATGATTATGTGGCGACCCATCGCGCTACGGCGCCCCGCCGCCAGGTGGCGCCACCCGTCGACTCCACGGCTTTCGGCTTCTCGTTAGTGGTCCAACAACGGGCAAGTTTCTATATAAGACCGCAACTGCCCGTCTCTCACCGAGGACCACAGAGCGTCTAAGGCAGGAGTCGGCCTAGCCTTACTGACGAGTCCACAGGCCGACTCCGGGACGAAACGCTCCGCCGATAAGATGGCGACCACATCCTTGTCGCCACAATTATGATTATGAAAATTACTATTTTTAACCCAATAAAGACGCATTTTTATTTTTGCATATTCTTCACTTCCAATTTTAATTTTTCTATTACTAATTCATTAATTTGCATCTGCTGCCTATTTAATTGTAGCTGCTGCTCATGTACCTCTCGTTCCCTTTGCTGTTTCATACTGAATTCTTCCTGGATTAGCTTTAGTTTTAAATTAGCTAATTCTGTCTTTGCATCAACCCAAGGTTGCATTTTTTGGCCAGCTGCTGACATGTTTTTATCGTTATAAATTTCCATCAATATGCTTCAATATGCCGTCAATATGTTTGAAGCTCTCCTAAACGATCAATATAGCCTTTCAATACGTATTGGTCAATGCATATTGATCAATAATATTGACCGTCTAGGGGCTACTTTAGTTGGAACGAACCACTTTTGGAGGTGGGGCGTATTCGTCCGATAGCGAACTATTTGGTCGCCTCGAGTCCCGACAGCTATCCCGCCGACAATGTGACCAACAACAGTTATCTCTCAACTGTAATACGTCAAAAGCGGACTTGTTGGCAGGATAACTCTATCGGGCAGTATATCGGCAGGTTGTACAACTGGCCCTAAGAGCCACCGGGTGAGGAAGGGCGACCGCTTGCTTTAAATTGCCGGCGGAAGCGTGATACAAGGCAACCACCTGCCTTAACCGGCCGGTGGATGTGTGATAGGGGTGTGACCACTTGCCTTAATTGGCTAGTGGAATCACAAATCAGTTGAGCCTTGATATCGCCTGGGATGGCGGGTGTAGAGTTTACTCCGCCCCCTCACGCCGATTGGCAGTCAGTGTACCTATGTCCCTGGACTGGAACGGCCGCGCCCGGATGCTCGTTACGCCTTGCGTGAAGGTTGTGTAGACGACGGCAGTTGATAGACCAGCGCAAGGGGGTAATGGGATCTAGCCTCGGCTCTCTATGTTCTGAGGAAGCGACCTGGCCGACTGGTGGGACAGTCAAGGCCAAAGTCTCCCAGCGAATGGGGCCTGTGAGGCGATCAGCTACCTGCGGATCGATGCGGGGTGCTTTAGCGAAATTGTGGGCGGCGCCATGACTGGTGGTGAAGGTGAAGACGTTAAGATCCTGAGAGGCCAAATCGGTCCAACCCCGGGGGGTCGCGAGAGACCAACGTGACTCTCTCTCCCTTGTGCGTTAACTGGTGTGAGAGAGGAAGGTGTCGATAGCCATGGTAAGAGCTGTTGCCGATACAGTTCTCCATGCTTGAGACGTGTTGCATGCAGTGGGAGGAATAGTGGAGGATACTGTGCCCCATTGAAGAAGTGAAATTGAACACGGATAGTGGAATGTAACAACGAGGAAGTGCGACCACTTGCTCTAAACAGCTGGTGGAAGCGTGATAGAGGAGCGACCACTCGCTTTAACCGGCTTGTGGTTGCACGAACAGTCGAGTCCTGACATCGCCTGGGATGGCGGTGTGCAGAGATTACGCCACACCCTCTTATGCCGATTGGCAGTCGGTGTACCTACATATGTTCCTGGATGGAAACGGCCGCGTCCGGATGCTCGCTATGCCTTGCGTGAAGGTTGTGTAGACGACAGCAGTTGACAGACTAACGCAAAGGGGTAATGGGCTTAGCCTCGGCTCTCTAAGTCTGTGGAGGCTACTTGGCCGACTGGCGGGAATGTCAAGGCCGAAGTCTCTCAGCAATCGGGGCTTTTAGGGTGAGCAGCTACCTGTGGATCGATGCGGGGCCTTTCGGTGAAATTACGGTCGGTGTCACGGCTTGGCTTGTGTTGAGGTGGAGGTGCCATGGCGCCTGATACTATTAAGGGGTTACACTACCCAGGCGCGTCGAAAAAATAAGCTTTCTTTGTGAATTTTTTTCTAGAGTTCTAGGTATTGGATCAAAACAAAAATTTAGGGCATTATTACACATATATTAAAGTTCTCAAAAATATTTGTTATTTATATATATATAACAAAATGGCGTCGTGGCAGTAGGAGAAACACAAAACAAAATTTTTGTACGAGAAAAACGGTGTACACCGTAGCAGTCCTGGTGCGCCATCTGGAACAAAAAAAACAATTTTTTTCTTAATTTACAATAGTTTTTCCATGGAAGTACCGAGAATTTTAAATTTTGTTTGAAAATTCACAAAGTTGTATGAGTTTAAACTTTGTTTTTCATTTCTTGGCAAAAAATCGACCTTAAATTGTTAACTGCAAACGTAATAATTTATCAATCATAAAAACCGTGTGTACTTCCACGGAAAATCTATCTAAGAAGTTGCAGTTAAAATTTCAAGTCAATCGAACAAAAATTGAGCGAGATACGGTGTACACAGATTTGAAAAACATAGTTTCGAGAAAAACGCGTTTAAAGTTTGAAAACGTATTTGTGATATGAAATTTTTTAAATATGGGCTTGCTGATTTTTTTACCTTTACTCTGCTATTCCAGCTCCATATATCTGCCCTTCTACATTCGAATTTAGTTCGTCAGTCTCCTTCCTCAGTGCCGTAAGATCCTTCCGAGCGCTTTTTCGGTGGATCGACGATGAGCGGTTGGCGGCTCGAACACGATGTTGGTCGATTTCTATTGCATAATTATGCAGCTCGGGACTAATCTTCAACTCGAGGGTTGATACTACATCTAGCAGTGATGAAAAGCCGCCATTATATGTTATGACGGCTACGTTGGTTGCAATATCAACTACTGCTTTACCGCTAGATATCGCTTTCGGCGCAATCGACCAAACGACAGAGTTCAAACTTTCGTTTGCATTTTGCGTAAATCCTCCTAGGCAACGGGAGAGGAGTTCTTCTCTTGTTAAATCTTCGTAGATTTTTTGTACAGCATTGAAAACCAAGAGGGGCATAGCTGGCTTGTGAGTGTACATCTCAAGAGTTTGCGAGGCTTTCGCTCTTTGCCAAGAGCACCAAGAATCGGCTCCTGCGAGGCATCTATCGTGCTGAGGTTTTTCATCAGTTGAAATGTTGTGATACAATGTAGCGTATATTTCCTTGCGCATATTCTCTACTGAATCAGTATTTCGATGTATAGCCAGTCCGTAGTACACACTCAATTCGTATATCAATTTTCTAGTTAATTTTCCTCGTCCTCCAAGATTTTTCACTTCTTTTTCTGGCGTCCTACGACATTTCCGATATTTATTACGTCATCATCTATATATATTTTCAATAACTATAATTCACTTATACCTGCTAAAACTACCAACAGAGCTGTACTAATATCCTTATAATCCTGTGCGCGGTCGAGCGGCTCTTTCAAACGTTGCGGAGCGCTCAGAGGCGCTTCCGAAAAAAAACTAAAAAAAATTATTTATAACAGCCTTTCCACCAAAATTCTTTTTGAATGTCATTTATGAATAGTTTATACATCATTTAAGCGAATAAAAAAATTTTGAAAAAAAAAATTTTTTCTGGGTAGTGTAACCCCTTCAAGGTGGGGACTGGGATTGTAGGTAGTGTGTCCTACACTCCGTTCCTTGGTCAGCGTGGATGCGTCTCTGGTGCAGCTCGGAGGCTGCTCCAATGTGAGTGCGGTGAAGACTCCTCTGTATCCGACTAGCAGGTGAGGGGTCACTGTAGCGGAAAGATGCGGCGGAGTACGAATGCGTGGGATATGTTGGGGCCGGTGACCCAGGTTTGCGGGGCTTGCCCTGTCACTCCATTGGGAGTGCTCTTGGGTCCTGGCAGATGCACACCGACATAGTTTGCTGCTTTGGTGCCTGAGGGCGGGTACATGTGTGTGTGATTGGGGGTATGAGTGGGGTGTATGTATGTGTGAGCAGATGTATATGAGGGGATGCCGGTTAGGGATGTTGGCAGTGCGGTCCCAATATCCATGAGCCGTGCACTGGTAGACGAAACGTGTGTGGCACCGGGGGGATTTGGTATGTGGGGTAACCCACCACTCCACTGGGAGTGTTCCAGTCTTTTCCGACTGGCACAAGCCACCACTCTGCATGTGTGAGTCGATTAAATGAATGGTGGTTGTATTGGAGGAGTTGTCTTCGCGTCAGTCCGTGGGCCGTGAGTTGTGCTGCCCTCACGACTCCTGCGCTAACCCGATCCTCCTCCCTTATTGAGGGTCTGATGTGGCGGTTTAATTATTGTTTTCTTGAGTTGACGAGGTGGGCACTGAGCACAAGTTTCGTAGTTGAGGTCGCTGGCAATGTAACGCGAAAACGAGGAAAGTGACGAAGCTTACACCCTGAGAGTTTCCTGCAGACGGGCTCTTGTCGGTCGATTCCAGGGACTCTCACCACCTTGGGTGGAGAGGACGGAGGTTAAGGTTTAGTGGCTAGGGGGGCTCTCGTATTGCACTCGCAGGCGATACATACTGCGGCGGGATGTCCTCGAGTCCCACACTGCCCGGGTTTGTGCCGAACCCGAGCGTGCGTAAAAAGCATTCCCCCTCCTTAAAAAAGAAAAAAAGGCCGACTCCTGTCGTAGACGCTTTGTGGTCCTTCGTGAGAGATGGGCAGTTGCGGTCTTATATAATAACTTGCCCGTCGTCGGACCACTAACGAGAAGCCGAGAGCCGTGGGGCAAGAGGGTCGGCGCCATCTGGCGGCATGCCGCCGTAGCGTGACGGGTCGCCACAATACATTTAATGTCTAGCAGTAATCAAAATACTGCATTCGAGAACAGGTGCGATTCTAGACGAAAGTTTTTCTGGTCATGCTCTTGTTAGATAGATTGTAACAAAAGTGACAGAGATTGAAATGACAAATGACTATACCAAAGCAGACTACCAATATTCAAAATGGTACTTGGCGGGCTCGTGCCTAGAGAAATTATTATCCTCTTAGGCCCAGTTGTACAAATATTACAGTCAGACTAAATTAAATACCGTGAGTTTTAAGTATAATCAACTCTGTTTTGTTAAGTAAGTGATATACAAAATAAAACAATTACCGATCTGTGCTAATTTTTAAAAGTAATATACGTAATTATTTAAAACTAGCAGCCCGTCCCGGCTTCGCACGGGTAGATTGTGGATTGATTTTGTCCGTCCACCATTGTTTAAATACATTTTTAATACAAAACTTTTAGTATTTTTCCCGGGCTACGCAATGGTCATATTGGATTTGACCTTGACCATGACCTTCAAGGTTATATCGAGGTCAAATTAATTTTTTTTCACGTTCAAATGTGTCGACCTTTTTTTTCATGTTACCTTTATTGTCAGCGGACAGCTTTTTGAACACCCTGTATAAGATTTACTAACTCAGAAGCCTTCGCGGGCATGCGTCCAAACATTTCCCAACTTTTCATCGCAATCGGATGAACGGTTTAGGAAGGCATAATAATCATCAGTACCGGTACTTTTTGAACACCTTTTATAAGATTTACTAATTCAGAAACCTTCGCGGGCATGCGTCCAACCATTCCCCAAAGTTTCATCGCAATCGGATGAACGGTTTAGGAAGGCAAATAATCATCCGTACCTGTACTTTTTGAACACCCTGTATAAGATTTACTACCTCAAACCTTCGCGGATATGCGTCCAACTGTTCCCCAAATTTTCATCGCAATCGGATGAACGGGTTAGGAAGGCATAATAATCATCCGTACCGGTACTTTTTGAACACCCTGTATAAGATTTACTAACTCAAAAACCTTCGCGGGCATACATCCAACCATTCCCCAACTTTTCATCGCAATCGGATGAACGGTTTAGGAAGGCATAATAATCATCAGTACCAGTACTTTTTGAACACCTTTTATAAGATTTACTAACTCAGAAACCTTCGCGGACATGCGTCCAACCATTCCCCAACTTTTCATCGCAATGGGATGAACGGTTTAAGAAGGCATAATAATCATCAGTACCGGTACTTTTTGAACACCTTTTATAAGATTTACTAACAATAAGAAACCTTCGCGGGCATGCGTCAACCATTCCCCAAAGTTTCATTGCAATCGGATGAACGGTTTAGGAAGGCATTTGATAATCCAATATGATCACTGGGTAGCCAAGGGAAAATCTTTAAAGTTTTGTATTAAATATTTTTCTCTAAAATGTTTTCCCGCTGAGATAATCGGCCGTACCGGGACTTTTTGAACACCCTGTATAAGATTTACTAACTCAGAAACCATCGCAGGCATGCGTCCAACCATTTCCCAAAATTTCATCGCAATCGGATGAACGGTTTAGGAAGGCATACGAGACATACAGACAGACAGACAGACAGACAGACAGACAGACAGACAAACATTCATTTTTATATATATAGATGGATTAGATATATGCGAGGTAATCCGCCCAGGAAGATTGTACGAGGTACATTTCGTACGTCGGCAAATGATAAGATTATAATGATGGCAAAGTATTTCTTGGCCAACTTAAGAACCAATTAATCGTTCTCATTATCCTATCAAGTAGTAGTTTTGCAGCTTATCGACGAAATAAATATTGATAACATTACTTGTGTATCCCTGCTGGGATATATCAAGAGACACGGCAGTGTCTCGCGGCATGTTCGTTCAAGTAGTTCCGCGCTCAGACACGACAGCGCTGATGTCGCGAGCGCACCCGTGTCTCTACACCACAAATGTCTGCCCCCTGCACCCCTCAATTTTTACATCGAATCTTCTCAATAAATATACGGTTATAACCAAAACTATGCTTAGTTACGCCATATAAATCGACTATTCTCTATCGATAGAGACCAGAGTAAATGTTGTAAGTTACATATTAACAGAGATTTTTCCTTACCAACGCGAAGCCACGCCCCTTGCGCCTAAAAGTCGAGAATCCGATTTCTCGGGCGATATATATACGTCAAAATCTCACAAAAATTCCACCTGTCTTCGGCGATATTCCGCCATGGTCGGAAATGTGTACACAGATGCGGCCACACGCATACGCCATCAAATGTATGTGAGAGTGTGTGAGAGAATATATTCCTTGAATGTTTAGTTGTTTTTCAAAATTAATAAAATATTTCCATTCGCGAAACGATTAACCTCGATAAAGGAAAAATAATAATAAAGTAGTTACTACATTATTGTAATCAAATTCCATTGTATCCCTTACTTTTCTGCCACGACTTTGATCGTTGATAGTGAAGAAAAATCAAATTTATTAGTTGATCTATCTACTATCAACAATCAAAGTTGTGGCAGAAAAATAAAGGATACAATAGAATTGGATTACAATAATGTAGTAACTACTTTATTATTATTTTTTTATCGATATATTTCCTCTTTCGTATTATACTATCAGAAGTTCCAATTTATATACCAACCTATCAAACGTGAAGTGTACATGTACCTCACTTCTATTTCATCTCTTCTTCGCCTCTGATGTAACAATGGAAATTACAAAATATCCATTTAAAGTGGGACACGTTCATGCACTCGAGATAGCAGATCCAGCTCGCCGAATGAACTAATGCAACTGGTTCTTGAAACAACAAGTGGATGATCCCTTGTTCGAAAGAAATCCCCTCGGGTTCGCATACGATCTGTAACAAATTGTAAATAACATAATCATTTGCAGTTTTACTATTTAAAATATACCGAACTTACTCAACGTAGAAATTAAGAAACTATATTAATCTGAATTAACCAATTCTAATGACAGAATTATTAAAAATGATATTTCATCTTTCGTATTATACTATCACAAGTTCCAATTTATATACCGACCTGTCAAATGTGAAGTGTACATGTACCTCACTTCTATTTCATCTCTTCTTCGCCTCTAGTGTAACGATAGAAATTACAAAATATCATAACTTTTCTGTAACATTTCTGCAATATTTTACAATAATCGTGAACACTACCGTATGTTAGAAATATATATTTCTCGATAAATTGGAGAATGTTGCGAAACGTCATAGAAACGTTTCAGTCACATTACGTCGAAAGATCTCCTCGATAAGGTACAGCTCGATAAGATTGTACTTGTCAGGGCTGAATTATGTAGGGTTTTTATAATTATTTTAGGAAGCCCCAGAGGAATACAGGTGCAGCAAAATATCGATGCTGTCCTAGAAAGAATGAGGAATAAGCCTCGAACCCTAATCGATATCAGTGATTCCTCATTGACGTTCGTTACACCAGAGTTGAAGAAAAGATGAAATAGAGGTGAGGTACATGTACACTTCACTTTTAACAGGTCGGTATATAAATTTGAACTTGTGATAGTATAATACGAAAGATGAAATATATCACTTTTAATAATTCTGTCATTATTATCTATAGAATTAGTTAACTCAGATTAATATAGTTTCTTAATTTCTATGTAGAGTAAGTTGGGTATATTTTAAATAGTGAAATACTGAATATAATTATGTTATTTATAATTTGTTACAGAAATAAACGTACTGCTATCGAATTCCACTCAGAAGGACTCCAAATCATGTGCGAACCCGAGGGGGCTTCTTTTGAACGAGGGATCGTCCACTTGTTGTTCCAAGAACCAGCAGCATTAGTTTATTCGGCGGGTTAGATCTGCTGCCTCGAGTGCATGGACGTGTATTCATCCTGCAATATCCTCCCTACCATGATCTGCTGATTCTAACCTCTGCTGCCACAGCCCGAATGCTCGTCGAAGGTTATTCCTTATTCTTTCTAGCACAGATCTATATTATGCTGCATCTGTATTCTTCTGGGACTTCCTAAAATAATTATAAAAACCCCATATAATTCAGCTCTGACAAGTACAATCTTATCGAAGAAATCTTTCGATGTAATGATTCTGAAATGTTTCTATGATATTTTGCAACATTCGCGAATTTATCAAGAAATATATATTTCTAACACACGATAGTATTCACGAATATTGCAAAATATCGCAGGAATGTTACAGAAAAGTTACTTGCAGAAACGTGCTTTGTGGGATGTAAATGATTATACCCCAGAGGCGAAGAAGAGATGAAATAAAAGTGAGGTACATGTACATTTCACGCTTGACAGGTCGGTATATAAATTGGAACTTGTGAAAGTATAATACGAAAGAGGAAATATATAAATAAAGAAAAAATAATAATGAAGTAGTTACTCCATTATTGTAATCCTATTCCATTGTGTATCCCTTATTTTTCTGCCACGACTTTGATTGTTGATAGTGGATGGATCAGCTAATAAATTTAATTTTTATTCACTATCAACAATCAGTCGCGGCAGAAAAATAAGGGATACAATGGAATTGGATTACAGTAATGTAGTAACTACTTTATTATTATTTTTTCTTTATCGATATATATTTCCTCTTTCGTATTATACTATCCCACAAGTTCGAATTTATATACCGACCTGTGTCAAACGTGAAGTGTACATGTACCTCACTTTTATTTCACTAAGTATTACTGCAGGACGAGTAGGTAAGAAGATTTTCATGAAGACTCATGATTTTTTGGCTTGTCATCTCGTACAGGTGCAACCGAAGAGGATCTAGCTCGTGTCCTGTCCACAAAAAGATGACTCGATGGACATTGGAGAATGTCAGACTTGTTACCGAGCGCCTATATCCCACGGTACATTAATTGCAATACGCGTTTCTCCTTTCAACTATTCCAGCGTTAAATAACTTTTACTTCTTTCAAGCTAATAACCTTTTTTGAACTGTTCGTGGTAGGTGGCAGCGATTGATAATAGCGACTCGTCGTAGACAAGTTCGTCTATTAAAACTAAAAAGCAATTCGGTGTACCGAACTACTACTGCAATAATGTGCCCGAGCTCGCGGTCTATTCTGCGATTAACATTAACGAAATCGTGATTATGCTCTGGTGATGGGTGTTCCAAAAGAGGTAAAGTTGATACTAAACATCGGATGCTGTAAGCTGACTTGCTAGTGTATGCTTTGCAACTGGAATATCATCGCAGGAATAATTTGTCTACGATTAGTCACAATCATTGATCGCTGTCCCCTACGATGAACAGTTTGTACAAGGTAAATACTTTGAAAGAAGTGAAAGTTATTTAAAGCATGAATAATTGAAACGAAAAGCGCATATTGCAATAAATATACCGTGGGTAATAGGCGCTCGGTGACAAGTCTGATATTCTCCGATGTCCATCCAGTCATCTTTTTACGGACAGGACACGAGCTAGGTCCTCTTCGATTGCACCTGTACGAGATGACATGTCAGAGTCTGCAGTAATGCTTAATGAGATAAAAGTGAGGTACATGTACACTTCACGTTCGACAGGTCGGTATATAAATTCGAACTTGGAATAGTATAATACGAAAGAGGGACTATATCGATAAAGAAAAAATAATAATAAAGTAGTTACTACATTACTGTAATCCAATTCCATTGTATCCCTTATTTTTCTGCCACGACTTTGATAGTTGATAGTGAATAAAAATCAAATTTATTGGCTGATCCATCCACTATCAACAATCAAAGTCGTGGCAGAAAAATAAGGGATACAATAAAATTGGATTACAATAATGGAGTAACTACTTTAAACGCTTGGGGAAACTCACCGAAGAAACCCGAATAATTATCTTATCACTTGTACACTTGATTTCGAGGTTACATGCATGATTTGACAGCTACCAGGAGATCAGGGGGGCCTTTCTCGAGTCAGTCGTATCTTTGCGTGCACGCAACTCAGCGAAAAGACCAATCAGGTTCAAGTATTCCGTTGCGGCGGGGGTCCTGATTGGTCTACTCGCTAAGAAACGTATACGCATCTTTGCGAGTAGACCAATCAGGACCCCCACCACAACGGAATACTTGATCTGCAACAGTTAATAGATGATTTTTATTCGCATTGGCATGTTTATGATGATATTTGCAATGAATGTTCTACTCAGATTGAAATGAGTCGTAAGGTCAGCATCGAAGCTGTAAATGATGTAGTAATAATTACATTAAATTTATTTATGAGTAAGGGCGAAATTTCAGCGGTGCATGCAAAAGGATTTCTTCAAACTATTCCAACGTCTCGAGTTAATATATGTAACAACATATATACTGTCATAAGTGGTATCTTTACATGTGATGAAACAATTCGTCATGGTCATTGGAAGAGTATACTTAGAGAGAGAGTTGAAGGTAAAACGTCTTCATGGATTTCTGTAGACGACCAAAATATAAGAAAAATCCGATGGCCTGTAAATTCGAAAGCGGTATATGTTTTATTTCTCCAAAATAGTAAGGCAAAGTGAAAAATATTAGGGCTCTCTAGTTTATAAATCCCTTTCAAAATATCACGAGAATAAATCAAAAGTAAGTAAGTGATTATAATTAATTGGCTCGTATCGGTATAAAATGTGAGACTTTAATTTTGTGGTAATAGAAAAATATTCTTCTACATGTACGTATTCTCCTCATGAATAAATTCCAAAAAGTAATGAAATCCCCCCACAAAAACAGATTCTCTGTAAAAAAAAGGCGGCATGTTCATTCAGTGCCAACAATAATTGATACCTACGTAAAATACTCTCCAAAAAAAATTTGAAATCAATTAAGATCGCCATGTTCAAGATTTATATATAAAAAGTAAAAGGCATCGTATTTGAAAGGAAAATTATTGTAAATCAAGTTACTGAAAAATTCGACTAAAGAATTTATAAAAAAAGGTGTGAGTGCCGTTGTACTCACGGAGGATGTGTAAACATCTTACAATTATCTGTGGTCCGAGTTTAATTGGGGAATATGACGTCGTAGTTCGACATAAAGAAGTTTAATTTTTTCTATAATAAAATATTTATTATTATTATATTGGATTTATAACTTACTAGCAGCCCGTCCCGGCTTCGCACGGGTAGATTGTGGATTGATTTTGTCCGTCCACCATTGTTTAAATACATTTTTAATACAAAACTTTTAGTATTTTTCCCGGGCTACGCAATGGTCATATTGGATTTGACCTTGACCATGACCTTCAAGGTTATATCAAAGTCCAATTAATTTTTTTCCACGTTCAAATGTGTCCTTGACAATTTTTTTCAAGTTACCTTTATTGTCAGCGGAGGTCAAATTTAGGTCAAGTATAGTTCGACTTTTTGAACACCCTGTATAAGATTTACTAACTCATACATACAATTTTCATCGCAATCGGATGAACGGTTTAGGAAGGCATAATAATCATCCGTACCGGTACTTTTTGAACACCCTGTATAAGATTTACTAACTCAGAAACCTTCGCGAGCATGCGTCCAACCATTTCCCAACTTTTCATCGCAATCGGATGAACGGTTTAGGAAGGCATAATAATCATCAGTACCGGTACTTTTTGAACACCTTTTATAAGATTTACTGACTCAGAAACCTTCGCGGGCATGCGTCCAACCATTCCCCAAAGTTTCATCGCAATTGAATGAACGGTTTAGGAAAGCATAATAATCATCCGTACCGGTACTTTTTGAACACCCTGTATAAGATGTACTAACTCAGAAACCTTCGCGGGCATACGTCCAATCATTTCCCAACTTTTCATCGCAATCGGATGAACGGTTTAGGAAGGCATAATAATCATCAGTACCGCCCTTGGCTAAGTCTCCCATTAAATACCATTTAAAAAATCCCATTGGATACCACTGACAGTCTGTCAAAGGTAAATCAATGGGGTTTTGCCAATGGTATCTTTCCCACTTATACTACCATTCGATATCCCATTTATTTTCCCATTCGTTTAATGGTGTTTTCATACCGTTGACATTACCATTCGTGAAATGGAATTAATTTCCATTCAATTATAATCATCCATTTCCCATTTGTTGAGTGATACTTTACTTAGCTATTTGTCCAAGACCGCCCGTAGCCGCAGCCGCGTCATCTCTGTTCGCGCTTCTTGGTCTGCCTTTCCTTCGCTTTCCTTCTGGCGCCTCGGTCGGTCTTCCCGCTGTCCCCTCGGCTTTTTCCGACTTTCCTGATCCGACGGCGCCCGAGTCATCCTATCCGCGTGCCCCACCTCCTCTTCCTCTGCCCATCTTCCCCTAACCTCACCTTTTCTTTCAACTTTTTTGAAACCCTCCTTTGAAATCTAGAGCAGTCCCCTCTCTTCCTCCTGCGTGTTCTTGCTGGCGGCACGCTCTGCTCTCCCCTGATCCGAAAAATCGCTGCGATTATCCTGTAATATCGCTGTATCGGCACTGTTTCCTGCGATCGATCCGCGACGCATCTAGTCATAACCGGCTTCCGCATGGAACTCCGTTATTTGCCATTGGACTCCCATTAGTTACCATTGGAACAAAATACCACTTGAATGTTCCCAGTAACTTGCCATTGGTCCTCCATTGGTAACGAATGGGAATACATACCTTTCAATATTTCCCACTGATTTGCCAGTGGATTCCCATTTATATTGAATGGTAGAAAGTGCCAGTTCATTTTTCCCTCTGAATTTCCATTGCGATCCCATTGATTACCTTTAGGTCCCATTCATTACCATTAAACACTCAATAGAAAACTTTGCCAAGGGCGGTACTTTTTGAACACCTTTCATAAGATTTACTACCTCAGAAACCTTCGCGGGCATGCGTCGAACCATTCCCCAAAGTTTCATCGCAATCGGATGAACGGTTTAGGAAGGCATAATAATCATCCGTACCGGTACTTTTTGAACACCCTGTATAGGATTTACTAACTCAAACCTTCGCGGATATGCGTCCAACTGTTCCCTAAATTTTCGTCGCAATCGGATGAATGGTTTAGGAAGGCATTTGATATTACCTTAAAGGTCACGGTCAAGGTCAAATCCAATACGACCACTGGGTAGCCACGGGAAAATCCTTAAAGTTTTGTATTAAACATTTTTCTCTAAAATGTTTTCCCGTTAAGATAATCCAGCTTGCGCGAATAGTATGCGCAGTAGCGCCACACACACACTGACGCAGTCACATGTACACGGCTTACGTCTGACGCTCGATTTCCCAGGAAGGTCCCACCGTAGAGCCATAGCATAGATGTTTACACATCAAAAGTAAAAGGCATCATTTGAAAGGAAAATTATTGTAAATCAAGTTACTAAAAAATTCGACTAAAGAATTTATAAAAAAAAATTCAATAAAAAAGAACTTGCCGCGTTTAAGTTTTCATCTTTTGTCCACTATACCGAATAATTGGTAGTGCTTGGACGGTGCTAGAGTAATTCATAAATTGCACTGCCGAAGTCAAATTCAGAGAAATTCAAAAGGCCCCCGTCTGATTGGTTTCCCGTGCGACATTCGGTATACTGGTGGTATCATATAAGTGTATGAATTTATTTAAAATCATAAGTGCATAAACATCGAGTATAATTCTGTCTGAATTTTTTATTTTGAAGGAAAAAAACGCGGCAAGTTCTTTTTTATTAATTTTTTTTTATAAATTCTTTAGTCGAATTTTTTAGTAACTTGATTTACAATAATTTTCCTTTCAAATGATGCCTTTTACTTTTTATATATAAATCTTGAACATGGCGATCTTAATTGATTTCAAATCTTTTTTGGAGAGTATTTTACATAGGTACCAATTTTTGTTGGCACTGAATGAACATGCCGCCTTTTTTTACAGAGAATGTGTTTCTGTAGGGGGATTTCATTACTTTTTGGAATTTATTCATGAGGAGAATACGTACATGTAGAAGAATAGCTTTCTATTACCACAAAATTGAAGTCTCACATTTTATACCGATACGAGCCAATTAATTATAACCACTTACTTACTTTTGATTTATTCTCGTGATATTTTGAAAGGGATTTATAGACTAGAGAGCCCTTATATTTTTCACTTTGCCTTACTATTTTGGAGAAATAAAACATATACCGCTTTCGAATTTACAGGCCATCGGATTTTTCTTATATTTTGGTCGTCTACAGAAATCCATGAAGACGTTTTACCTTCAACTCTCTCTCTAAGTATACTCTTCCAATGACCATGACGAATTGTTTCATCACATGTAAAGATACCACTTATGACAGTATATATGTTGTTACATATATTAACTCGAGACGTTGGAATAGTTTGAAGAAATCCTTTTGCATGCACCGCTGAAATTTCGCCCTTACTCATAAATAAATTTAATGTAATTGTTACTACATCATTTACAGCTTCGATGCTGACCTTACGACTCATTTCAATCCGAGTAGAACATTCATTGCAAATATCATCATAAACATGCCAATGCGAATAAAAATCATCTATTAACTGTTGCAGATCAAGTATTCCGTTGTGGTGGGGGTCCTGATTGGTCCACTCGCAAAGATGCGTATACGTTTCTTAGCGAGTAGACCAATCAGGACCTCCGCCGCAACGGAATACTTGAACCTGATTGGTCTTTTCGCTGAGTTGCGTGCACGCAAAGATACGACTGACTCGAGAAAGGCCCCCCTGATCTCCTGGTAGCTGTCAAATCATGCATGTAACCTCGAAATCAAGTGTACAAGTGATAAGATAATTATTCGGGTTTCTTCGGTGAGTTTCCCCAAGTGTTTAAAGTAGTTACTCCATTATTGTAATCCAATTTTATTGTATCCCTTATTTTTCTGCCACGACTTTGATTGTTGATAGTGGATGGATCAGCTAATAAATTTGATTTTTATTCACTATCAACTATCAAAGTCGTGGCAGAAAAATAAGGGATACAATGGAATTGGATTACAGTAATGTAGTAACTACTTTATTATTATTTTTTCTTTATCGATATAGTCCCTCTTTCGTATTATACTATTCCAAGTTCGAATTTATATACCGACCTGTCGAACGTGAAGTGTACATGTACCTCACTTTTATCTCATTAAGGTATTTCAATGGTGACAGTCGTATTCAAATTTTTTGCTTCAGGACTTAGTACAACTGATCACAAACTGTATTACGCACGAACGAAACTTTTGAGTAACTCTGTACTCTGAGCTCCTTGCTACACAGAGACCTCCTGTGTACAAATGTACCTCACACATATACACTGCCTGGCCCGTTAATCGTGGCAACAGTGCTTCTCTCTCCTTAGAATACCGCTATGTGCCTGCCACTACGTGCCGTAGTGGGGGCTGCCGCGACATGCCACTGGCTATCCCCTCTCCGGTAGCAAAAGTACTACTGAGTCCCATGACTATGACTACAGGAGAGGGCTAAATCATCTGTGCGCACTGTTGCCACATCGCCGTTACTCGTCCCCACCACTTTGCAGTTTCAAGAAAAATCTCAGTTTTTAAGTTATAATTTCTCTGAAACTATATGGCTCAGCACTTCCAGTTTTTGTGAACATAATCCTACAATATCATTTCATTCGCCGTTAGTTTTTCTTTAACATTGTAAGATTGGTTCTGTAGTTATAGCTCAAAACGTCACTGAGGTACCGTCTTTCTACATGTTAGCCATTGAAAGTCAGTGTAGAAAATGCTACTTTGAATTAACATTTTCTTTTAAACTACATGGCTCAGCCTTTTGAAATTTTGGGAATCGATGGGTAATATTTCAGTCTTTTGATTGGCAAAATTTCATGAGATTCGTAAGAAAAACGCAAAACCATGGAAATACCTTAAGTATTACTGCAGACTGACATGTCATCTCGTACAGGTGCAATCGAAGAGGACCTAGCTCGTGTCCTGTCCGTAAAAAGATGACTCGATGGACATCGGAGAATATCAGACTTGTCACCGAGCGCCTATTACCCACGGTACATTTATTGCAATATGCGCTTTTTGTTTCAATTATTCATGCTTTAAATAACTATCACTTCTTTCAAAGTATTTACCTTGTACAAACTGTTCATCGTAGGGGGCAGCGATCAATGATTGTGACTAATCGTAGACAAATTATTCCTGCGATGATATTCCAGTTGCAAAGCATACACTAGCAAGTCAGCTTACAGCATCCGATGTTTAGTATCAACTTTACCTCTTTTGGAACACCCATCACCTGAGCATAATCACGATTTCGTTAATGTTAATCGCAGAATAGACCGCGAGCTCGGGCACATTATCGCAGTAGTAGTTCGGTACACCGAATTGCTTTTTAGTTTTAATAGACGAACTTGTCTACGACGAGTCGCTATTATCAATCGCTGCCACCTACCACGAACAGTTAAAAAAAGGTTATTAGCTTGAAAGAAGTAAAAGTTATTTAACGCTGGAATAGTTGAAAGGAGAAACGCGTATTGCAATTAATGCACCGTAGGATATAGGCGCTCGGTGACAAGTCTGACATTCTCCAATGTCCATCGAGTCATCTTTTTGTGGACAGGACACGAGCTAGATCCTCTTCGGTTGCACCTGTACGAGCTGACAAGTCAGAAAATCATGAGTCTTCATGAAAATCTTCTTACCTACTCGTTCTGCAGTAATACTTAGGGCCAGTTTTACCAAAGCCAAGTTATACCTAGAATAAGTATACCGAGGATAAATTTATACTCTCTTCTTTATACCTGGTATAAAGCGCAGGCGTTTTACCAGCTCCAAGTTTGCCTGGGATAACTATTCCAGGTATAAGTGTTGGCCATCTAAAATTATTTTTAGGTTGGTAGTAAGAAGTACGTACTGCGCATGACATTTGGTCGTTTTGACAGCTGTTCCGGCGCGATAAATGAAATTCGGAGTTGTTATTCTCAGTATAACCTAACTTTTTGTTTTTGACGTCTTTATTCTTTCATGACATAATCATAACCTGATCGTTGTGGTAAGTTGTTATTAATTTTGAAATAGTTGATTGATGTACCAGTTTTTTAATCATCATCTGATGATGACATTGACGTATTACCAAGAATCAGAAATCCAAAGGAAATACGTGCCCGGTAAATAAAAGATATCTATAACACAATATATTTATATTTTCGTAACAATAACTTTTATTTTCGAGTCGTCGATAAAAGCATCAGGTACAAAACACGTCCAAACATTCGATATCTCATCAACAAGAATGTGTTCAGTCTCAAAAAACTATAAGGGTCGTCACACAATAATAGTAATTACAACGTAAAATTGCACCATTTGATCCAAATCTCGTATCGGACAAAATATATTCTAAAATCTATAAACTTTTAAATCGCTACAACTTAAGATTTATCACGCGGTGACATTACTCTGAGATTACATAGAGCGGTACAATGTTATCGTTTTTTTAAGTATACGCGACCCTATCTAAAAAGTATAAAAAGAGCGTTGTACGACTTGATGTCTAATGCCGAGGTATCTTACAAAAGTGTATCAATGCAAATCTAAAATTTTTTCATATTCTACATCGTACGACGGATGTATCACTTCTGCTCCTGAAAACTCTGCAATCACGCGAATTGAAGAAAGGTATAATGTCTACCTAGATAAATTTAAATGTTACTTATAGAAGACAATGCAATGGTAGATGACTTCTTTGGTTCATATTATTGGATACCGTTGAGATTCTCGCGATTAGAGACCCGCGTGCGTCAATTTTAAATTTAAACTTGCATTTTCTGAGTAAAAGAGCGAAGAGAGAAAACAAAATTTTCCCGACGTTTCTATGAGCTTCTATTCTCCTATTAAAAAAGAACTATAATCTAAAATGTGTCGCGCGAAATTACCTAGCAAGGAAAGACTCATTTATAAAAAAAGAAGAGAGATTTATTAATTTTGATTCTCCAGAGCTCTGACTTAGATAAAATTATAATCATGATTCAATCGCACGCGTGGAAAGGAAGGCTACAATAGCCGTTCCTCGGAGCACCGACAGACGCGAAAATGCTGCGACCTAGAGAACTTGAGCATCATCGAGTTCTTAATCTAGAACGAATTATCGAACGTCAACGTCGCGGTGGAATTTCTACTGTCCGGCGATTGCATTGCGATATATCGTTTCCGTAAGATCTCTTGAAGGTCGTTGTAAGAGCTATTTTCTCATTTGGCTCGCAAAGGTCTCCCACCCGGCGATCTGAAAAACACGTTTAAAAGCCCACTGTGAACAAAATCAATCCTTCGCAGCCACGACATTCTGACAATGCGAAACTCCTCTTTGTTCCTGGTGAATTAAAAGTTTACCGGGATAAAAGTGTTTAATCGTACCTTGTGACGAGTTTCAATTTGACTTTGTCGATGTTTTTCAGTATGTCACCCATTGATTTTTGGGAGATCAGTGGCGGTTTATGCCGATCGACGAACTTGTAGTCCTGTGAACTAGCTCTTCTCGGAATGTTAGGAGTCGTCGGAGGTTGCAGAGGTGGCGGCATATAATAATAACTAATTAAAAGTTTTAACATTATGATAAAAACGATTACCTACAGTAATTAACATTGATCCCGAAGCAAGAAATCTTAAAGTTGGCAATAATTTCGTTGCTGGCTGAATTGCTGCATTTCTTTGCGACCTCGTAGCAATGCGATGTCGTATTTGGCCCAATAATCTCTGACAGGTTTGTTTTTCCAAACGAAATCAAGTGAAGAATTCTACAACCATTGTATTCTTCGAAATAGTCAACTCTGGAATAGTTTTGTATTAGATATTGGTTATAAATTATAGTAGGTATAGGTATCCTTTATTTACTTACCGGGCACGTATTTTCCTAAGATTTCTCATTCTTTGTAAGACGTCAATTTCATCATCAGATGATGATTCGAAAACTGGCACATCATTCAACTCTATTACACAACTAATAACAATTATTATGATTCTGTCACGGTTGTGATTCTGTCACGGAATAATAAAGACGCAAACAAAAAGTTAGGTTATCCCGAGGATAGCTAGCTTATCCAGCGCTGAAACTGCCGGATAAGCTATCCCTGCATTTATTCCAAAGTTTATCCTATTCCAGACTTATACCATCGTGGTAAAACGCTTGCGTACAGGTTATTCTTAGTATAGCGCTATACGGCGTTTATACCGTGTTGGTAAAACCGGCCCTTAATGAAATAAAAGTGAGGTACATGTACACTTCACGTTTGACAGGTCGGTATACAGGGTGTTCGGAAAAAACACCGACACAGAAATAGGGGTGATAGGTTAGGGGGGGAGGGGGGCGGGGGTCATTACAAGTATTTTGATATAAGGGACCTATACCCGCAAGCGCGCCCCCTTCTGGAGATATCAACTTTTCAAGTTTATAACGACCGAGGTTGATCAAAGTAGAATAATATTGAGTTTTTTGTCTACCTGTACAATTGAAAAACAAATGAAAATTCCTTGTATCCGCATCATCTTCGAAAAGTACAAGGACTTGAGCTAAGCGGTTATCCTTTCCGCAAGCAGTTTGCGCAATGGCACATCTATCCAGAATCGTTTCCGATGTTGCATAGACATGGGTCGCCGTCATTTTGAGCATTTGCTGTAGTACATTGTTTTTGTATCTCGTAAAATTAAATATTCGTTACCATCTTGATACGTTTCTTATTATTCTACTTTGATCAACCTCGGTCGTTATAAACTTGAAAAGTTGATATCTCCAGAAGGGGACGCTTGCGGGTATAGGTCCATTATATCAAAATACTTGTAATGACGTAACCTATCACCCCTATTTCTGTGTCGGTATTTTTTCCGAACACCCTATATAAATTCGAACTTGGGATACTATAATACGAAAGAGGAAATATATATCGATAAAGAAAAAATAATAATACAGTAGTTACTACATTACTGTAATCCAATTCCATTGTATCCCTTATTTTTCTGCCGCGACTGATTGTTGATAGTGAATAAAAATTAAATTTATTGGCTGATCCATCCACTATCAACAATCAAAGTCGTGGCAGAAAAATAAGAGATACAATGGAATATTGGATTACAATAATGGAGTAACTACTTTATTATTATTTTTTCTTTATTTTGTGACGTGGAGAATCGCTCCGCGTCACAAAAAGGGTGCACTCGGGCCCCTTTCGGAAAAGGCGCGCGAATCGATTAGCGATAAGGCCGCGCGAAGCGTCACGATCGCGATCGTGACGAGAAAGCGAGCGAGTCGGAGGAATCAGTCTTGCGCTGGCATTCCGCGAGTGAACCCCGATGGTTCCCCTAGTCTTGCGATCGCGCTCGTTAAGCGAACTTCCGAGGGTTTGGAAAACTTAATCAGTGAGTCTCGCGATAAAAGAGAACGAAACCCCATCCAGCCTACGACTAACCAAAAGTGCGGGAATAACGAGTGTCACGAGGAGCCACGCCGAGCTCCAACGGGAGAGCCCTACGCCCTCGAGAGAGAGCTCCCCCAGGAGGACGAGACCGGAGGAAGACGAGGCCCCGGATCCGCAGCCCGAAAACCGAGGGACCAGGAAGCGCCTGGCCACGACCGACTGCTGCAGACCCGGTACGCTCCCCTCTTTTTGTACGCGCGACCTCCGACTCGCCTCCGCGCCGTAGCTCGCCATCCGAGAGCGCACGTTTCGGCGAATCAAGCGGTGTCCGCGGGATTGTGCGGCACCGTTTCGGTATTTCGTGAGAGTAACGCACGCGAGCGTCGTTCGGGGACCATTAGAGTTCCCCGTCAAATAAACGCTGTTCTTTTGTAACGCAGTTGAGATTCTTTTTGCGCGAATCCGTCCGCGAATCCGTCCTTCCGTGTCCCAGCCATCGTCAACCGAACCGCCCCTCTACCATACGCTAGAGGTAACCGAGCCCGAAGGAGATCGAACCGCTTCCGATCTCCCGGCTTTCGTCCGTTTTCAGGGACCGCGTTCGTCTCCCTGAGTGGCGGGATCGTGACCCGCCTGGCGCCCATCGTTTTTCGTTTCGCGCGCGGCATCGACGCCACTTAATAGTGGCGTAGCGGAGGGCACCGAGGGCCCTCACCGAAACGCTACGTCATAATTTATATATTTCCTCTTTCGTATTATACTATCACAAGTTCCAATTTATATACCGACCTGTCAAGCGTGAAATGTACATGTACCTCACTTTTATTTCATCTCTTCTTCGCCAATCGGAACAACAAGTGGACGATCCCTCGTTCAAAAGAAATCCCCTCGGGTTCGCACATGATTTGGAGTCCTTCTGGGTGGAATTCAATAGCAGTACGTTTATTTCTGTAACAAATTATAAATAACACAATTATATTCAGTATTTCACTATTTAAAATATACCCAACTTACTCTACATAGAAATTAAGAAACTATATTAATCTGAGTTAACTAATTCTATAGATAATAATGCCAGAATTATTAAAAGTGATATATTTCATCTTTCGTATTATACTATCACAAGTTCAAATTTATATACCGATCTGTTAAAAGTGAAGTGTACATGTACCTCACTTCTATTTCATCTCTTCTTCAACTCTGGTGTAACGAACGTCAATGAGGAATCACTGATATCGATTAGGGTTCGAGGGTTATTCCTCATTCTTTTTAGGACAGAGAGCATCGATATTTTGCTGCACCTGTATTCTTCTGGGACTTCCTAAAATAATTATAAAAACCCTACATAATTCAGCCCTGACAAGTACAATCTTATCGAGCTGTACCTTATCGAGGAGATCTTTCGACGTAATGAGACTAAAACGTTTCTATGATGTTTCGCAACATTCTCGAATTTATCGAGAAATATATATTTCTAACATACGGTAGTGTTCACGAATATTGTAAAATATTGCAGAAATGTTGCAGAAAAGTTATGATATTTTGTAGTTTCTCTCGTTACACTAGAGGCGAAGAAGAGATGAAATAGAAGTGAGGGGTACATGTACACTTCACGTTTGACAGGTCGGTATATAAATTGGAACTTGTGATAGTATAATACGAAAGATGAAATATATCATTTTTAATAATTCTGTAATTAGAATTGGTTAACTCAGATTAATATAGTTTCTTAATTTCTACGTTGAGTAAGTTCGGTATATTTTAAATAGTGAAACTGCAAATGATTATGTTATTTACAATTTGTTACAGATCGTATGCGAACCCGAGGGGATTTCTTCCGAACAAGGGATCATCCACTTGTTGCTTCAAGAACCAGTTGCATTAGTTCATTCGGCGAGCTGGATCTGCTGTCTCGAGTGCATGGACGTGTGCCACTTTAAATGGATATCTTGTAATTTCGATTGTTACATCAGAGGCGAAGAAGAGATGAAATAGAAGTGAGGTACATGTACACTTCACGTTTGATAGGTTGGTATATAAATTGGAACTTCTGATAGTATAATACGAAAGAGGAAATATATCGATAAAGAAAAAAAAATAATAAAGTAGTTACTACATTATTGTAATCCAATTCTATTGTCTCCTTTATTTTTCTGCCACAACTTTGATTGTTGATAATAGATGGATCAACCAATAAATTTGATTTTTCTTCACTATCAACGATCAAAGTCGTGGCAGAAAAGTAAGGGATACAATGGAATTAGATTACAATAATGTAGTAACTACTTTATTATTATTTTTCCTTTATCGATATATTTCCTCTTTCGTATTATACTATCAGAGAAGTTCCAATTTATATACCAACCTATCAAACGTGAAGTGTACATGTACCTCACTTCTATTTCATCTCTTCTTCGCCTCTGATGTAACGATGGAAATTACAAAATATCCATTTAAAGTGGCACACGTCCATGCACTTGGGACAGCAGATCCAGCTCGCCGAATGAACTAATGCAACTGGTTCTTGGAACAACAAGTGGATGATCCTTCGTTCGAAAGAAATCCCCTCGGGTTCGCATACGATCTGTAACAAATTGTAAATAACAATCATATGGGGTTTTTATAATTATTTTAGGAAGTCCCAGAAGAAAGCAGGTGCAGTAAAATATCGATGCTGTGCTAGAAAGAATAAGGAATAACCCTCGAATCCTAATCGGTATCAGTGATTCCTCATTGACTGTCGTTACAACGGAGACGAAGAACAGATGAAATAGAAGTGAGGTACATGTACACTTCAGGTTTGACAGGTCGGTGTGTAAATTGGAACTTGTAATAGTACGAAAGAGGGAATATATCGATAGAGAAAAAATAATGATAAAGTAATTACTTGATTGTTGTGATCTAATTCCATTGCATCTCCTATTTTTCTCCCACGGCTTTGATTGTGACAGAGAAGAAAAGCCATCGATTCGTCTCGTGCTCGCATGACGCTGAAACAAAAAATAGAATTATCACAAAGATAATTGTCCTTCCATCGAAAGTGAGGTTAAAGCTGTCAGATGGCAATTAAACTTATCTGATGGTAATTCTTCTGAGATACTGCCGTCTCCTTTCCTGCTCTTTATGCACAGGCAACCAGAGAAATACAGCACTGCATCCGTTCACTATCTCGATTATCGAAAAAAAACAAACAATTATTAAACTATACGGACTATATATATATATGTCAAAATCTCACGAAAATTCCGCCTACCTTCGGCGATAGTCGGCCATGATCGGAAATATGTACACAGATACGGCCACACGCATACGCCATCAAATGTATGTGAGAGTGTGTGAGAGAATATATTCCTTAAATGTTTGGGTATTTTCAAAGTTAATAAAATATTTCCACATTCGCGAAACGATTGACCTCGCGTTTATTTCGATCCTCGGACGCGCTTGTTAATAAAATGTAAAAATTCAGTGTAATCGGAGTTATGAATCTCAATAGTGGTGAATGTGACAGACGCTCCGTATAGTTTAATAATCGTTTTAATATATATATCGCCCGAGAAATCGGATTCTCGACTTTTAGGCGCAAGGGGCGTGGCTTCGCGTTGCTAAGGAAAAATCTCTGTTAATATGTAACTTATAACATTTATTCTGGTCTCTATCAATAGAGAATAGTCAATTTATATGGCGTAAATAAGCATAGTTTTGGTTATAACCATATATTTATTGAGAAAATTCAATGTAAAAATTGAGGGGTGCAGGGGGCAGACATTTGTGGTGTAAAGAGACCCGGGTGCTCGTGACATCAGCGCTGTCGTGTCTGAGTGCGAAACTACTTAAACGAACATGCCGCGAGACACTGCCATGTCTCTTGATATTGAGCATGCGCAGTGGCTTCATAATAACCAATTACGCTATAAACGATAACGTGATACTTTATTAGACGGAGAATAGGGTACGCTTAATAAGCGATAATGGAAATGCACTGTCGCTAGAGTGCGCCTAGGGAGTAGGGAGAAGGACCAATGGCGTCAGAAGAAAGACCAAGTCTAGAGGAAAGCGGCACGTGCCCGATCGATGACAGTTGTAAGCGTTGTAAGTGAAATAAAGGAAATACCGTCACCGTACAGCTACGGCATGCGAACTTGAACTGAAGCGGCCGCGTCTCTGAGGGTCGCCGCTGCCGAGCGTGCCTATGCGAACGCGTCTTAAAGTGTAGTCCGCTACACTTACGTTATTCCTACGTCACGCCTTCTTGAGGATCAAAAACTAATTTGAACAGGATGGTGTTAACATTAAGGGAATAAATCTGCGCATGCTCACATTAACCGATAATCGAAAACCAGGACGTGCAGTTTAGCAGTCCAAAAACTCTCTATGGTACGAAAAGACGTCTCAGAGTGCAGATCGCAGAGAAAATTAAAGGGTATTTATTTTGAACCATCGAATTATTTAGGGGGAGAACTTTGAGGCCTCAGTTTGCGAGAATGGCTTCGTGTTCTTTTTAATCAGCCATAGCCGCACAGCGTGACGTAATGCACGCCTTTGCTCTCGGTCCTCCGCATTCATTCGTACGCCCCCATCACAACTGTGTTGTACCCCTCGAAGAAATTCGCCGCAAAGGAGATCTAGGTTAATATTGTTCCGCGTGCAGCGTGACGTGAATATTTAATGACGTCGTACGAGTTGATTCTGGGCTTTGATTTCGAAAGTGGTGCGCTCTTCAAATTGTGCAGCTTAACTATTGCCGCGGTGGGAAGGTGGCACACGCTTCCCTTTAACGATGAATTCGTTGTACAGGATAATTGCATTCGTATATTCGATCATTGCTGGTAATGCGACAAAATGTTCAGTCCCCGTCAATAGCTAGTTATGTGTGGAAGGTGTGTTTCTCTCTATTATACAGGGTGGACCAGGTTAAACGTCATTTTTTTTTATATGTGATAGAACAACAACAAAAAAGTAGACTTTCATAAGAAAATTTGTTTCAAAAATGTTTCCTAACAAAGATATAGGGTGTCAAAGTTTCGAAAAGAAAATGGTTTTCTCATTATAACTTCTAAACTACTTGATCGATTTCCATGAAATTTCGCACACAGGCTAATGTCGTACAGCTCTAAGTAATAATTAAATAATTTTAAAAAATTCTCCAGTGGCGTAAATACTGGGGGCCGGTACCCCCTTTCCTCCTTCCCAATCTTCGGCGCCACTGGATATTTTGCAAAGAAAATTTAATTATTGGATTCCCCGTTTAATTTAAAGAAAAAATCTCAAAAACGAAGTCACAAATCAAAAATTTGCAAGGGTGATTTTTTTCTTGGAAAGGGACAGCGCTGGCGGCGTCGTTCTGACGACTTGAATGAACATGCCGCGAGACACTACCGTGTCTCTTGATATATACGAATGTGTAGAGTCTATGTAGAGGTAATTCGCCTACAGTTAAACTCCTATTAATTCACAAGTGAACTAAACTCATCCGTTTTGTCGATAAAAATTATTATATCAAAATAACTTCGACTATCGAAATAGTTGGAGTTTACAGCAATTTATGCTACAAGTATAATTTATATCTGCTAATATTAAAGTTTAAAGAGCTTAAATGAAGAGTGGACTTGAATAAGGGGCTAAGTACCAATGGCGATATATCGCGTCCCTTATGCCAAAAGGTCGTATACGCCAATAATAATAATAATATGGTCGATAAAAAGTACTTTTCCAAGTAGCAAAAACAGGAAATTTGATTTTTTTTCCCTAAAAAGGAGTTAAACAGCATGCTTCATGTCGTCTAGAAGGGGCTAAGTTCCAAACGAATATTTTGGTACTTAGCCCCTTATTCAAATCCACTCTTCAAATGATATTTCGACTTTGTACTTTGCCTGCCTCTCGGGACGGAAAATTGGTATATACCTAAAGTGCAGCGTAATAAACATTTCTAATATCCTCCTAGCATCGCTTATTAGCTTACAAAGTAAAAATAACAACTAATTCGATTACAACAAGCGTTTATAATGCGAATAGGTATCCGCATGTACATTCCAGAGAAGTAAACATTTTTATTACAACCATTTCGCAGCGAGATCGGCGCCCGAGAAGTTTTTATAGATTCTGAAACGACGCATTCGCTTCGAGTTAGCGGATCCAACGGAAGAATTCCGAGTCCATCTCGCTTCGCTATAATCCTTCGGCGATAATAAAATTTTAGCGCGAACTGCAACAACTTCTTACTCTGAAAATTCATGCAATGTAAATCTTCCCGGTAGATATACAGATCAAAGTTTCTTCGCATCGCGTAACAGCAGATGCATGTACGATTTAACGACGCTATTATTTTAGAAAATGTCGATTTCCGCCTGGTTTTAGAGACTTCGAATCTAACTTCGAGATCTGTCGAACCGAGCTTTCCGCCCTTCAATATAGACGCCGCCGTCTTCTCGATTTTGAAACAACTGAATATCACCGAGTCAGAGGCAGGTTGAAAGTCAACAATCTCGAGCATCCGTCTTGTCGAGAAACCGCGCATCACGCGAAAGCTATTTCAATTGTAATCGAGATCGGAGGAAGTCACCACACCGGTGCGTTAATCAACTAAAAGCCAGTCTGTGTTTGCACTGCGAGCGTCTCAATAGGTATGTACTTACACCGCAGCTCGCTATACATACCGATTTGATGGCTTCGTTTTCATATACAAATACGCAGACGCACGCAGAGGCCGCGGGCGCATCATATACCTACGCGCTCTCGCGCATCGCCAACGGAAATGCAGCCAACGCGCGTTCTCCTGCTATTGACAGTAACGATTCCTGCCGTATCCTTTGCCCTCTCCTCGATGATTTCATGCATTCCTCGACGTCTTTGAAATCTTCGAAGCAAGTTGTTTGCGCTCCCGCGTCTCTCGTTTTTCCTTTACCTTTGCTCTCCCTCCTCTACCGGCCACGCCGGAACAATTTCTACACAGTGCGCACGAAAAAGGATAGCCGAGATTACAGAGGGACTGCAGATTTTCGGCGCGCGGAAGGGAAGCATCACCCGCCGCACCGTGCCGTGACTTTGCGTCACGGCCGATGGACTTCATCGATCACCGGGCGCAACTCAATTTGTCTCCATTGACGCCAATCTGCTGAGCAAGTACATCCGCTCCACGCCGTTCGCGCTAAAACCACCGGTACCGCCGCCGCCGCCGCCGAGTGCTAAAATGCCCACGCAACGTGTAACGACGTTTCGTCGTTTCGACCGACGCATACGAGCGCGCTCATACCCACACGCGGAGCCTATATACGAACGTTCGTATATACGTATATAATTTCATCGTGAAACGCTCGATAGCGAATGGCTAAATTGCGTGGCACCGTGGAAGCAGTCAGCCAGCTAACTATGCAGATCTGGCTCGAGTGCAGGGCAAACATCACGATATAATCAGCAGAATTAAACCGTCCCCCCTCTTCTCCTACTCCTTTTCCCGCTTTATACCTATCCATCCCTCCCTACCTCCTCTCTCTCACTCACTCCGACCCTCTCTCTCCATCTCTATCGCCACCCTACTTCAAACCCCGCCACCCACCCTTTCGACTAATCCTCCGCTATCCACGGACCGCGGCCTACGTAGACGTACGTATTACCACAGGCGCATAAACTACCTCGCGACACAGCATTCGCACGCGTAGTGGAAGTGGGTTTCTATCAAATTATAAGTTACGTCACGCGGATGACAGCACGCGACACCGCTTGCGCCGACGACGACTAGTCTCGGAGCTTAGCTTTCTCAGTTAGCGCCGCGCCGCCAATCAGACTATATGGTCTTTCCCCATCTCATAGGAACACCGCCGTCTTGCGTCGCGCGAAGCGACTCGCATAGGCGCGCACGCTCGGCGTTTCAGTAGCGCGGGAACTGCATTTGCATTCGAGGAATTTATAATTGGAGACTGCAGTGTTTATCTTGACTGGCTGCGTTGGATGGAGAACGTAGGACGGTCGTTTAACCACCCACGGGAAGTCGAGCGAGAATCGCGATTATCGGATCCCCCTATTCGATCCGGCCGATCGCCGTCTCCAAAAGCACGGCTCGAACGATTCTTCGGCCTGAGACGGAGGCCGCCAAAAGATATCGCGATATTATACGATGATAATGGGACCGTTCAATAACATCGTGAAGACTAATAGCGCCGGCATTGTGGTTAATGGCTGGGGTGGCTGCCGAGGGAATTGAAGCCGGCTCCCGGCTGGCAATCCGGGGTTGCTCGGTGACAAATAGTCCCGTCAATTCGACGGTAACTCCTTCCAGCCCCGAAGACATCGATTGCCGAAGTTACGCGCTCGTTGCACGTCACTCGCGAGTGGAGACGAGCGTGCCGGAAAAATCGACGTATCGCCTCACTTTTCTTTCTTTTCCTATTTTAAAATTGTTTCGCGAATGAAAAGAGTAGGTAGTTTCACTTCTTGAAAGGAACTAGAATAACTATATTACACACACACATTGTGGTAGATATTTTTTTCCTCGCATTATTTCCTCGTTTCTATATTAGACTAGGGGGCTCCGCCCCCTACTCGCTTCGCTCGTCAACCCCCGGGGGGCTATCACCCCTGCGCTGCTGTCGCGGCACTTCCCCAAGCTTTTGCAGCAGCATCACGTCGTCGTCGCCGTCCTCGTCATCGCCACCCTCATCGTCGTGGTTCTCGTCGTCGCCGTCCTCGTCGTCGTCATCCTCGTCGTCGTTATCCTCGTTGTCGTCGTCCTAGTCCTCGTCCTCATCGTCGTCGTCCTCGTCGTCGCCGTCTTCGTCGTCGTTGTCCTCGTCGTCGTTGTCCTCGTCATCGTCGTCCCCATCGTCGTCCTCGTCGTCGCCGTTCTCGTCGTCGCCGTCCTCGTCGTCGCCGTTCACGTCGTCCTCGTCCTCGTCGTCGTCGTCCCCGTCGTCATCCTCATCGTCCTCGTCATCACCATCCTTGTCGTCGTTGTTCTATTCGTCGCCGTCCTCGTCCTCGGCATCGCCGTCCTCGTCCTCGTCGTCGTCGTCCCCGTCCTCATCCTCATCGTCCTCGTCATCGCCATCCTTGTCGTCGTTGTTCTATTCGTCGCCGTCCTCGTCATCCTCGTCCTCGTCGTCGTCGTCGTCCTCGTCCTCGTCCTCATCGTCGTCGTCCTCGTCGTCATCGTCCTCCTCCTCCTCCAACAAACGTCCGTGCTTCGCGCATCCGGTTCGAAGTCGCCGGAGTTTGGCAACACATTTATTCGAAAACTATTTTATACAGGGTGGACCCCTCGACCGCGTGCTCAGATTTTAGGAGCCTGGCGGGATAGGAGGGCACAGAAACCCTCTGCCTTTCGGTCTCCTCGGAACAAAGTGCAAACCCGCAATAAATTCGACTATTGCGGTGCACGTGCACTTGTTCGAGGATAACACCAGCCGGACAGCGCCGAATCTGCGTACTCTCCCGCCGCCTATTCTCATGCTCCATCTCGGTGGTTTCGAAGAATTTCCTTATCCCACCATGCATAGATAAAAGCCGAAGCATACTCATGCCCCGCTAGCCGCTTTTAAAATCAGTTAATGGTAGAAATGATCCCACTACGAAAGGAGGCACTACGATTGATGCAGTTTTTGTGAGAAACATTGATACTATCGAAGAGAGAGAGAGAGAGAGAGAGAGAGAGAGAGAGAGAGAGAGAGAGAGAGAGAGAGAGATTGATTGATTGATGAAATGCTTATTGTTCAAATAGAACAAATCATAATGCCCTGAAATCAGGGCAAGCGTATAGTATACAATTTTAAAACAGCGTAAGCAAATATAATAGACTTTAAGCGGGTAGATAGAAAGTATAAGCGCAATAAAATAGTAATAGTGTAAGCATAATGAAGAGCGTTCTCTCTCATTTAAAAGTTAACAATCGTAAACACGCAGATAAACAAAACAGTTAAGTAAAATCAATTAAACAATACCAAAATCAAACAGCAGCAGCGCAGGGGTATAAAGCATAACGAGTAATAATAATATAAGCGAGTATGTAAAGAAATAGCGTGGGCATAGTGCAAGCATAGTTTCACCTTTTCACTTTAAGCGGGTACATAGAAAGTATGAGCGCAATAAAATAGTAATAGTGTAAGCATAAGGAATAAGCGTTCTCTCTCATTTAAAGTTAACAATCGTAAACACGTAGATAAACAAAACAGTTAAGTAAAAACAATTAAATAATACCAAATCAAACAGCAGCAGCGCAGAGGTATAAAGCATAACGAGTAATAATAATATAAGCGAGTATGTAAAAAATAGCGTGGGCGTAGTGCAAGCATAGTAACAGAATAAAAGTGTAAGTATAATAACAAGTAATAATGTACATAATATAATGATATAAACACGTTGGTAAACAAAAACATTTAAGTAAAATCAATTAAACAAAATAAGTAGGAAGAAGTCAAATCAACAAGCAGTATCTCAAGGTGAAGACATAGAATATTGACAATTAACTTAAATATTGCCTATCGATAATTAACTACGGTTTCTATCCGCATCCAGTAGCCACTGTTGAGCTTTACTCTTAAAGGAGCCGAGTGAGGGAGCCTCGAGAACTTCCCTAGGGAAGGCATTCCACACGTAGGGGGCAGCAACGGCAAAGGAAGCTTTGTAAGAGTCGGTCCGATGAGGAGGAGTAGTTAGTGTAAGGGCATGTGTAGAACGGCTGGTAGCTCGTGTGGTATAGTAAAAGAGCAAATCGGCTAGGAATTCAGGTTGCCTCGTGTTGAGAACCTTGTAAGTGAGAATTGCCAGGTGTAGTTTGCGCCGATTTTCAACTGGCAGCCAGCCAAGCTTGATTCTGTAGGAGCTGATTGAGGTATCGCGTGGCAGTCCAAAGATGTAGCGAATACCACGGTTTACGAGTCGTTGTAGCTTGAGGTCAAGGGTGGCTCCACAGCCATTAAGAACAATTGAGCAGTATTCTAAATGAGGTAAAATCAGAGAGTTAATCAAAGTTTTCCGTAGGTCTGTATTGGTATATGGCCTCATTTATTGCAGTTGGTAGAAGGCTCGGTTGACTTTGGAAGTGACATTTTGAACGTGCTCTTTGAAAGTGAGTTTGGAGTCGATGATAATACCGAGGTTTTTGACAGAGTCAACAAAGGGTATACGCTCAGAGTTGCAACCTAATGGTGGAAGATCCGAGGATTTAAGCGAGTTAATGAATCGCTTATTTCCAAGAATAATCGCTTTGGTTTTGTTGATGTTGAGGTTCAGCGAGTTGACACTAGCCCATCGTTTAATTCTGTCGATGTCCTCGTTGAGACTCATGATACAACTGTCAATCTCTTCAGGGGGACAGCTCCGATAGATTTGTAGATCATCCGCGTAAATTAGCCTCTTTGCATTTTTGATGACTGACCCAATGTCATTAATGAAGATAGAAAAAAGCAGCGGACCTAGAACTGAGCCCTGCGGAACTCCAGTGTTGGTGGCCTGCCAGCCAGTGAGAGTGCCATCAAATTTTTTAACTGCCTGCCATCGTCCCTCCAGATACGACGCGAACCATCGGACAGTGTCGTCAGCAAAGCCCAGACGCTTAAGTTTGAGTAATAGCAAACCATGCGAGACTGTGTCGAAGGCCTTGGAAAAGTCGAACAGTACCAGTACCATGACTTGCCTCTTGTCCATACTGTGTCTGATGTCGTTGACAATTTTAACCAAGGCCGTTTGAGTGCTAAGACCAGCGCGGAAACCACACTGGAACGGATCTAAGAGGTCGTGTAGATTGATATATGCGATCACTTGGTTGTAGATTAGTCTTTCAAAGACCTTACTCAGTATGGGCAGCAGCGAGATGGGTCGATAGTCATTAGTTGTCGATGGGGATGGGACTTTGTTGATCGGTAGGATGATAGATTTCTTCCAGGCACTGGGAAAGCAACTCTCACTGATCGAACGGTTGAGGATGGCCAGGCAGAAGGCAGTTGTAGTGTTGCCCAAGCTGCGGATGAGTTTAAGATTGATTCCGTCAACACCTTGTGCGTTTGAGTGCAGATTGTTAATAGCTTTAGTTATTTCGCCATTGGTGACGTTGACAAACACCAGTGGTGGACGCTGCATCAGCGCGTTCGGAACATCGGCCAGTTCCGCAGCACTCACATGAGAAGTCGAAGAAGTGGAAATGGAAGCAAAGCGGGAGTTAAGTGTTTCGGCGTCAACGGCAAGCGGATGGGTGATACGCGGTTTGATAAGTCCAAGGTTTCTTAACTCCTGCCAAGTTTGTGTATGGGAGAGGCCCTGCAAACGTGACTTGAAGTAGCCGATTCGAACCTCAGTGAGTTCCTCGAGCCACTTTCTACGTTCATGCCGATATGAAGCTAGGTCACTCTCATGACGATTGCGCCTCCAACGCCGATAGATGGTCCGAACTGCTCTCTTCGAGGACTTCAACGCGGGTGTCAGCCATGGTGCACGGCTGGTGGAGTTGATCCGGATCTTAGAGATGGGAGCAGCGCGATCGACTGCGGCAAAGAAATGCTGATGGACGGTGTCCAGAGCTTCGTCTATAGACGCGGCTTCATCAACTAAAGCGGGCCAGTCGATGTTGTTGAGTTCGCTTTCAGCATCTTGAATATTACCCATTCGACGAGTAGTGATAAACTTAGTGACTGGCCGGATCCGAAGTGTTTCAATCTCCACGTAGATGAGGTGGTGCCCGGCACCCAGTGGGAAATCAGACTTGCCAAAACTCGCAACCACGTCTGATTCATCAACCAGACAGAGATCGAGCCAAGTGGAGGAGGACTCAGTCACATGGGTGAAGCCGTGGTTGACTAATTTAAGTGAGAGATCTTTCGTCAGAGTTCTGATGTACTGAGCGTCTCCGTTGTTGGATAGTTGATCCGCATTGAAGTCTCCCATGATGATTTTATGACTGCGCCCATCCATGGCATCGGCAATTTCGAGCCCTAGGTCTCGAGGTCCGGTAAACAGAGCATGCGGAGGACGGTATACAACAGCTACAAATATGAGTTCAGTCTGCGGCCCTCCAACATCGCAGCAAATAAATTCCAGAGCACCAGGTTTACCAGACCAGGATGTATCGGACTTAGAGATGACTTTAAAGGTCAGTGATTCATGAATGTAGAGCCCGACACCACCGCCGTTGACATTTCTGTCATTCCGTACAAAGTTATAGCCAGGGAGGGCAACGACCGCGGAGCGAATTGCGTCACTCAGCCAGGTTTCCGTAGAGGGAGGGAGGGAGGGAGGGAGGGAGGGAGGGAGGGAGGGAGGGAGGGAGGGAGGGAGGGAGGGAGGGAGGGAGGGAGGGAGGGAGGGAGGGAGGGAGAGAGGGAGGGAGGGAGGGAGGGAGAGAGGGAGAGAGGGAGGGAGAGAGGGAGAGAGGGAGAGAGAGAGAGAGAGAGAGAGGGAGAGAGAGAGAGAGAGAGAGAGAGAGAGGGAGAGAGAGAGAGAGAGAGAGAGAGAGAGAGAGAGAGAGAGAGAGAGAGAGAGAGAGAGAGAGAGAGAGAGAGAGAGAGAGAGAGAGAGAGAGAGAGAGAGGAGAGAGAGGAGAGAGAGAGAGAGAGAGAGAGAGAGAGAGAGAGGGAGAGGGA